>CM053416.1:8001496-8030476 GCA_028644305.1 Xerus rutilus | reverse complement strand
ATAGATAAAAAGTAAATAATCAGGTATTGCTATTTGCAATAAAATTTTCTTTATAAAAGTAGAGAGCAGACAGATTCACTCTATGGAATTTATTGAAATCTGCTTTAAGGCTCTGAGTTGTTGAGTTTGTTATAGCAGCATAACACAGACCATACTGTCTGATATAACTACTACTTACACTTTATAAAGGAGATTTGCTTTAGAAGTGAAGAAGTGCAAGGCAATTTTGTATTTCCCTGTGAGAGTATTTGTTAAAATAGGAAAGTGTATTTGTGTGTAAAGATGATTTGTATTCAGATCTTTAACTGAGTCATAGTAGGAATCAATGAAATAGGGTCATAAAAGTCTACTTGGGACAGTTACTTAAAAGTGGGTCACCTAGAAATTTTCCTCAGTATTGAACACACACACTCTCTCTCTCTCTCTCTCTCTCTCTCTCTCTCTCTATATATATATATATATATATATATATATACATACATGATATACTCTCTGAAAAGCTGTAGCAATGGCCAGAAAACTAGTAACTGGAGGACAAGTTATATTTAAGCAGAGGTTCATGGCAATATATCTTCTGACATTTCCATGCCATTTAAACCCTAACACAAACAGTAATTGAGTTCAAATTATAACTACAGAGGTTTAGAAAGAGGTCAGAGGTGAGATTTAGGGATGCTAGTAATTTTCCGTTTCTCAAGTTCTGGGGTTGCTTGCATAGGTGTGTTAGCTTTATGAAAATGTATCCAGCTGCGTACCTGGGCTTAGGCGTCCTTTTCTGCATGTATGTTATACTTCAATTAAAAAGTTTTCAAATATAGTCATTTAAAGAATTGGAGTGAAAAATATTTCTGAAATGTTATGTAATCAATGCATAATCTGAGTTAAAGAGTGATTTGGAAAGTGTGATTGTTAGGTCAGTAAATTTCAGCTTGCTATGATCTGGTCAATGGCTCTCTAGGCAATGCTGTATTGGGACTTTGCTCCCACATGGCCTATTTCCTAAACCAATGCTTTTTGGGGGGCTAAACCTCACAATGTGTAGATATTTTTTTGATAAGAAAATGCCTCAATTTCTTTTCTGATCAGACAAACTTCTTAGGTCTATCAGATTTTCTGTCCTGAAAGCAAAGGTATCTTCCTTGCCCATAGCCTTTATTTCTTATCTCCCTTCTGTCATCAAATGTTCCTGATTTCTTGTTTCATTGCAAATGGAAACCTAAACCCAGGATTCCTTAGGGGAGCTGAGAGAATCTTATTCACCAAAATCAAAATCCCTAGCAAACAATCTTTGCAGCTCTACCAAAAAATAAAAATAAAAAAGAGGAGGGGGAGTTGGGAGTTGGCAAGTACAGAAGGGAATCTGGCAGGGAAATATCCATCTAATTCTCTGACCTACAAACAGACTGGATCCAGATGAATCACTGCAGAGTTGAGAATTATTAGAGAATTATCAGGTTCCCACAATGTAGTAATAAGTTGTGATAAAATAAAAAAGGTATGTTAATAATTTTAGAATCCTGGTTTTAGTTTATTTTTTTCACTGTGAAGGAAAGTTTAAATTTAGTATAGATATATTTAAATAATTGTTCCAGAGCACTTTTCCCCTGCTATTTATTTATTTATTTTTTAAGCTGATTTGCTTGACCATACTGACAATAATGTTTTCTTGGTCAGGTTCCTTTACTGAAACTGACTTCCTAAGGGGATAGTTAATTTTATCTCATTCAATAGAAATTTTGGCTTAATATTTTAATAGCTTAAGATAAATGATTATTATATTTAAAATAATAAGCATATTGTTTTCAAATTAAACTTCAGAGTGCAATATGTGTACAATAACAAATTGTTGGATTCATCATGGACTATACGAACATAGTGCAGAGGTTTACATAATATTTTTTATAATTTTTTTCTCTTGTGATAGTTTCTCTTTTTTAAATAAGCAAATACAACCACAATAATAATGATATTGGGCTTGACATTTTAATAAGCACATTCTGAGGTTTCAAAGTATAATAGAAAAATTTAGATATAAGTAGGGTTCATTAGAATTGAGTTTAAGTTTGATCTCTACCACTTGTTTGCTTTGTGATGTGAACAATTTCTTTTCATTTCTTTTTTCTTTTGTTGGTACTGGGGATTGAACCCAGGAGTACTTAACAACTGATTCACATCTGCAGCCTCGTTTTATTTTTCATTTTGAGACAGGGTCTCGCTAAGTTGCATAGGGCCTCACAAAGTTGCTGAGACTGGCTTTGGACTTGCGATCCTCCTGCCTCAGCCTCCCGAGCTGCTGCCATTACAGGCATGTGCCACTATGCCCAGCAAGCAATTTAATTTCTATGAGCCTCAATTGTCTTATCTATATCACAAGCATATAAATTCCTGCCTCATGTAGATTATTATCTGAACTAAATCAGACAAAAGACAATCAATAAATGATGATTTCTCTTCTCTTTGAAAAGCATCTAATTTAAGTTGTACAAAGGCTATTAAAAGATGGCTGTATCTGTCAACTGCTTTAAGGAACAATACTTGGAACTTAGTGACTTACAACCATAAGCTGCTGCCAAATATATCAGCTGGACTGACCTATGCAGTTGGGTGTTTCTTCTCTTCCTGGGACTTAGACCCAACGTATGACTATTATTTTAGACAGACATTGCAGAGGAGAGGACCAACAAGACTGAATCAAACTTTCCCTTAATCATGGCTTATATAACATCTGCTCATATTCCCTTGGCCAGAGGGACTCATATAATGGAGACAGACAATAGAGCTCCATCCTCTATAAGGCATGTATTCATGTATGGAAAAGGAGATCAAATAAATGGGGAAAAGTATAATATGCCTCAGTTATATTGCCCATCAGAGCATTACTCAGTGGAGTAATGGTCTTTTGCCTGAGAATCTTAAGAAATGGTGATCGTTTATACCCAGTCATCCAGCATAAACCAAATTAAAGAAAGAAAGCGGCATGAGAATTTAAAGTTGTACAAAGCCTTTTTAAAGGCTACATTTGTGTGCATGTATATGCAGTGTAGTCAAAGTGACAGCTTTACGTTTGTATAATTTACAGGTGAGCTGCTTAATTATGAACTTATTTCTGCACCTGTTAAGAGCAAATGAAAAATACACCTATTTGTAAACTGGGAAATAGGCCCTTCCCACATATGAGGAACAGCTTGTTTCAGAGTTCAAAATATAATAAGATTAACTTTTAATTCGAATTGGAAAAAAAGAGTAAGTTACCCATAAATTGAGTTACAAGAGTGGTTTCACTTTTAAAAACTGAATTAAGGGTTTTGAAATTAATTTAGTTTTGAACAGAATGTGCTTAGTATAATTTTGTTTATTAGCCTGTCTTTGGACTGGCTCTTTTGAACAAAACACAAAGCAGTTCTACAATTTGAATGACTCCTTATCTATCTATTGTTTTACTTTTTTAAAATTAGGGAGTAGGAAAAAGGTAAATAATTCTCTTTGAAGAATGAATCATTAAGAATTTCGAAGGGAGGCTGATACCTTAAAGGTATAGATCTTAGGAATCCAAGTTCTGAATCAAACAGCTGTTTCATTTCTAATCCTACCCCATAATTGTTCAGATTTGCATTTGGGGAACTTAGTACAGCCTTTACTACATTCAGATTCCTCCTCTGAAATTCTAGAATAATCATAAAGTTGCTCAGATTATTAAATGAGAACCATGTGCCCAGCAGATACTGTTAATTATTAAGGCATAGTTTTTTTATTATGCTCCATTTTATAGAATATGTAACATTAAAAAATATGCATTACTGACAATGACTAATAGCATGAGTTATTAAAAAATATTTTGCATACATAAATGAAATAATATTGTTGAACATATGCTTTATCCTGAGCCTGTGGCTAGACATTTGGGATATAGAGATATGCTAAAATGGGGATCGTACCTAGCCTAATGGTAGATGTCCTAAGATTATAATGTACAAGGAACCCATGAAATAGACAATTGCAGTATAACTGTTTAACATTTTTGGATGGTTCTCAGAGGATCCTACTACAGAAAACTCTGAGATGTTACTGGTCTACACATAAGACTTTTGCTTACTCTAAGATTGATATGTGGAAATGAGTCACTGAGCTAGTGAGCGAGCCTACATCTGTGTTAAGCATATGCTTCAATTTTGTTTGATTTGCACTTTTAGCTAAAAGCAGAGTGACTGCTGCTACAGGAGTGATTAATGCAGTGTACTTCTATAATAGTGATACCATCCAGTGGTGCAGGTACCTGTTCCTAAGGAACAAGATCCCCTTAAATATAGTAGTTTAAAGCAGCAGAAAACATTTATTTCATAGTTTCTGTGAGTCAGGGATAATTTGAGTAGTTCAACTGACCCAGTATCTCAAGAGATTTTGGTCAATTTGCCAGTTAGAGCTGAAGTATCTTGAAGGCTTGTCAGGAACTGGAGGATATATTCCTAGGTTGTATTTGCATGTGCGTAGCAAGTTAGCACTGGCTGTATTGGTGGGTCCCCAGTTCCTTGGCATGTGAACCTCCCATGGTGTAGGGGAGGACACGAGGCTGGGCATGGTGGTGCATGCCTATAACTGCAGCCACTTTGGAGGTTAAGGCAGGAGGATTGCAAGTTCAGGGCCAGCCTGGGTAACATTTTGAGATCCTGTCTCAAAATAAAAAAAAAAAAATGTGCCAGGGATATAGATCAGTGGAAGGATGCCCCTGGGTTCAATCCCCATTACCATATATACACACACACACACAAAAAAAAAGTCAAAAAAGACTGTTAACTCATGAGAAAGTGGTTGAGTGTCTTCACATTATGGCAACTGGTAGGATAAGGGATCTCAGAGGATTCACAGAAGAAGCCATGCAGTCTTTTTTTTTAATATTATTTTTTTAGTTGTTGATGGACCTTTATTTTATTTATTTATATATATGTGATGCTGAGAATCAAACCCAGTGCCTCATGCATGCCAGGCAAGTGTTCTACTACTGAAACAACCCCAGCCCTACATGGTCTTTTTTGACACAATCTCAGAAGTCATATTCCTTCATTTACGCAGTATCTCATGGTTACACAGGTCAGTTATATACAATGTAAGAACAATTAAATACGAACCTGAGGAACAGGAAGTGAGGATAATTTGAGTGCATTTTAGAGACTGGGTACTATAACAAAAAAAATAAGAATTGTATGTGTGATTATGCAATGAGTTAAACTGAAAGGAATTGGAATTATACAATGACATTTAGTGAAGAATATCCCTCTTATTTTTTCTAAAAAAAGAATATATAACTTTAAAATTGTAGAACATAAGTATTCAGACAGATATGAAATATGTAGTTATGTAAAACTTTTAAATAAAATCTTTTTAAACCATTATTAGTGAGAAATTTGTACTGTTTGTTGAGAACAAAACTATTTTTAAGAACTCATTTTATTCTTGAAGTGGTTACATGAAATTCTTGACTAAGAATTTTATGACTCTTCAAATTCTTGATAAACATCTTCAACAAAAAACTTCATTCAAGTTCATAGATATTAACATAATCAAAATCATTTTTATAATCATTT
Organism: Xerus rutilus; assembly: GCA_028644305.1. Classification (NCBI taxonomy): domain Eukaryota; kingdom Metazoa; phylum Chordata; class Mammalia; order Rodentia; family Sciuridae; genus Xerus; species Xerus rutilus. The sequence goes on along the minus strand of CM053416.1, from coordinate 8,024,897 downwards.
AAAATTTATATCAAATTCTCTTTAAAATTATAACCTCTCTTTTCAATGTATTGTGAAAATGTGAATAGATTTAAAATTCAATCAATTTTTTCTTGTCAAGTGTTTCAAAATAATGATGAAACTATAATTTACAAAATGTACTGCTTTGTTAAATTAGGGACCCTGCAATGAGCTTGGATGCCTACAAAATAACATGAGACAAACACAAGAAAAAACACATTGGACAATGGACAGAAAAATCAATATATGAGAAGATTTAGATTTCAGATTGCTTGCTGGATTTGGACCTGTCAGGAGGCCCTGCTTAGCATCTTCCTGCATAAGCCCTTCTGCTATTTGTACTTTGGCTCTGTGAGAAGTTGACAGTGCATGTCATCTGCAATGGGGAAGATCATAGTCTGCAGCTGGTTCTTGAGATAGATGGACATATGTTAGTTCATGTCCTTGACCAAATCAGCACATCAAGGTGGAATAGAAGATGCTAGATATTGTTTGTTCTTTTAATTGCCAGTTAGGTCCATAGGCCTACTTAGTTGTTCCCTCAGGACTATCTTCTAGGGAAGCCTGAAGACTCTGCACACATTTTAGCACGGGGACTCTGGACAAGTAGGCAATGGTTTGTCTCACTTCCACCCACAAGTGCACTGGATCCATATCTCTTGTAAACCTATAACTCAGTCTAGAGTAACAACAGGAGTATGTTTCATAGCAATTTTTCAAAGTTAGACCCCACAGATCATGGCAGTTCTATAGTCTTGTAATGAAGCTAAAAAATTCCTGGTTGTTGAGTGATATGGCCCTGGTTAACTCATAGCACAACTCATTATTCATGTGACTGTGGGGATACTGGTGTACACAGTACTGTATTGTTAGTTGTATAAGAGTATAGCACATACAATTATATGCAAAACAAAGCACCTGATAATGTTTATAAATGACTGCTACTGGTTTACATATTTACTGTATTTACTTTTTACTGTTATTTCAGAGTGTATTCCTTGTACTTATGTGGAAAAGAAAAGTTGAGGGCTGGGATTGTAGCTCAGCGGTAGAGCGCTTGCCTCGCATGCGTGAGACCCTGGGTTCGATCCTCGGCACCACATACAAAGCAATGAAATAAAGACATTGTGTCCATCTATAACTAAAAAAAAAAAATATTAAAAAAAAAAAAAAGATCATATAGTTTAAAAAAAAAAAAAAAAAAGAAAAGTTGAGTATATATCTGGATACCATGTTACCTTGGCAACAGTCTCATACATTTCAAGTTTATCTGGTATCTTGACTGCATCAAGAGGCTATGTATAGTGATTAACCTATACCATCCAGTTTGTGTTAGTGTACTCTATGATATTGAAACAAGGACAAAAATTACCTAATGATACACTTACCAGAACATATTCCATTTTTAAGTAATGCATGATTGTATTTTACTTCGAGTCTGCTGAAATTTGTTTATCAAACTTCATCTCATAATCCTGGCATCTTTATAGTTCTGAAATTATTTCAAAGTTTTCAGTAAAATTTTTTTTTATGAGTGAATATATGTTTAATAGTTGGTATATGTCATTTTGGGTATTTGCAGATATGCTAAGCTGTATATTGTGAGAATATCACATGCTATATTTTTCCAAGTTGACTGATTACTAAACTCATTGGAGTGTTTATTTGAATGATTTAAAAATATTAATAATCAGATATTGTTTATTATGACTCTTGAAACAGTCATTATCAATATTCCAATTTAAGCTCAAAAGTCTAGAATTACTTAAGATACAAGAGAATCCAAAAGCAGCTAGTGCTCCTCATTTCTCTGTGTGGCCTGCATTTATAAGCAGCCCCAGACTTACTTCCTACTCCAAACTACATTTAGCTTGGTGAAGATGGCTCTGTCCTAATAGCCCCAACACAGGCTCAGAATTGGGTCTTATTTCCCTGTTCAAGGCATAGGTAATGAGTTGTGCTATGAGTTAACCAGAGCTATGTCACTCAGCAACAGGAATTTTTAAGTTCTTTTATAATGCTATGGAACCACCATGGTCTATGGGATCTATCTTTGAAACATCACTATGCAACATGTGACTGATATTACTCTGGACAACAGGTTATAGGTTTGCAAGAGATATGGACGCAGTGCACTTGTGGGTAGAAGTGAGGCAAATCATTGCCTACTTGTCCAGAGGCCCCAGTGGTCAAATGTGTTGAGAGTCTTCAGGCTGCCATGGAAAGTAGCCCTTCGAGAAACTCAGGAGAAGCCAAGCAGGGTTGTCAGTCGTGAGGAAGGTTTTGACTGTCCTGTGTCCTGTAACTGCTCATGCATTGAAGGGGATAGAGCCAATCCCTTACAAACCATGTGACTAAGATATAAGAGAAACATGATTCCTCAAAGAACAATGGGATGCTGCAATCAGAAAGATGCTAACCCCCACTTTCTCTCATCCCAAATCCATTCTCTCTGCTCATCTGAATTTCAAAGGAGCAAGGATTTGGATATATATTTTGAAAGAATTACCCAGGAAATGAAGAAGTACTTGTTTAGTATATATCATAGCCTTTATCATTTCTAAATAGGTAGAATAATAGATAGAAAACTAATTAGATCATAAATACATACTGAATCTCAGTCAACATCCGAAGCTTCAAAGTTGCACCAGGTAGACTACCACAAAATGTGTAAAGGAACATGTCTCCATTTAACAATTGGTAAGAAATGCAGAGTATGACTCAGTGGAAATGCCCATAGGATCAATTACAGTCCATATCTGAAAGCATTAATATGCTTTCTTCCATTTGACTACACAGATTGTTTATCTAATTGTTTCTTTTTAACCCTGACTAAAAAGAAGTGCAGAAGAAAAATTTTTGTTTTGCCGTAGAAATATTAGTCTTTGTGGCTGTTGTATCTTTTCTCCCAGTCCTTGTGTCTTTCTTAGTTCCAGTGTAACTCTAGAATAATAGCATAGCCATACTAAATGATATTGGGAGCAATTTAGGATGCAGATAGGTATGTGGAGTGCCTTTGGTAAACCTCAGAGCATGGTGACCAGGATTCACATTGGCTAATCATCATGTGCATCTGCACCAACTTGCAGAGCAAGGATCATGTGATAGAGGCCCTACACAAGGCCAAGTTCAAGTTCCCTGGTTGCTAGATGATCTATATCTCAAATATAGTGGAGCTTTATCAGATTTAATGTTCATAAATTTGAAAACATGGTGACTGAGAAAAGCCTCATTTCTGATAGCTGTGGGGTCAAATAGACCCCCAGTTGTGGTCCCCTGGACAAGTGGGGCACCCTGCATTCATGAAAGCTTCCACTGTGTTTCTACCTTCTTAATCACACTCACCAATAAACCCTATATCATATTCAAAAAACCAAACTAATATGAAAATAATAATTTTGGGAGGCAAAGTTATAAAGTTTTTATTAAATTAATTTTCATATTAGAAAAATAATTCCTATAAATATAGTAACATTGTATATAGTCATGTCTGTGTGTTGTACATATGAAAATGGATAGATGGAATTTATAAATGTATGTTATGTATATGTGCATGGTATGTATGTATAAACACCCATGCATACATGGTAAAGGGATACTGATTTCAGTATATCATCTTGAAGTATTTCTAATGAACTAAGTTAAAACAAACTTTTGCTGTGACCACCTATTTTGTGTTAGAATCTGAAGGAACTGTAAGGATAAAAATGTGACCCTCCTTTGAAGGAATTGACAAATAATGATGATAATTAAAACACAACTAAGTGACTTCAAATGATACAGAATATCTCAAGGAATACAGATTGAAGAGAGTCTATTTGTTAGGGGAAAACAACAAAACTTTATAGATAACTTAGGAGAGATAATTTAACGATTATTTCTAGATAGACTGCATATACTGGCCAGAGGTATTTCTACTTGGGTTCCCAGCTTAACCTAAATTTTTCATATGACTAGTGACAATGTGGGTAATGAGGACCTGAGGCAGGCAACCGGCTTCTGACTTTTGAACCTGCTGTTTAATGGTGATTTTTGTCCCTCAACAAGTCCCTTCAGCCCTTTGAGTTTCTGTTTCCCCATCTATGGAAGGAGACAGTGACTCTACTCACCTGGTAGGGCTATTGTAAAGATTAACTGGAAAAGTTTACACAGAACAGTGTAGTCATCAATAGAAGCCTAGTTACTGATGAGTTTGGGGCTTAGAGATCTTCCCTGTAATCTTAACTCTTCTCTATCAAATCCCCAAAGTAGAAAATGTTAACTCACAGAGATTCAGGGAAATCTCTGAGTAGATATATCTCAGTATTTGAAATAGTTTCACATTTCTGAGCACAGATTACTTCATGCTCCCTTTTCTAATTCCCTGCCACTGCACCTGTGCTGGAAATATTCTCATGGCGTAACATGGGAAGTTTTGAAATACCAACCCCTCTCTGAGTTTGCTCTGCCTGGAGAATCTAGCTTGTATTTTCCTTTTAATGCAAAATTGGATACTATTAATGAAAGAGTTTTTAATAATCTGACCCCTACAAAATATTCAGGTTTATCCATAGGTTGTTTTATAAGCAAGAAAACACTAAGTATGCAACATACAGTAGTTGGAGTAGCTTCAAATTAAATGCAAACTCTGAAACTGCGTCAGGACTAACAGTTTTCAGTATTAGAAAACAGGCCATGGAGTGGTCCTTAGCCCAACTGTACTTGCACGATTAGGAGCACAGGAATCTTATTTTGAAATTAAGGCAAATCATAATCTTTCCTAAGCCCAAAGTCCTACAATTTAATAAGGAGATAAAGGAGGGTCCATGGTACAGACTTGCAGCACTGTACATTTAAATAATTTCTGCAAATCACAATGAACATGCACATTTTTAAAAATATAGATGTACTCATTTGCAACTGTCTTTGGAGTTGTTTTTTTTTTTTCCTTTTTTTTCCACCACTGATTGAACCCAGGGGTGCTTAACCATAGAGCACAGAGCCACATCCCCAGCTCTTTTCATTTTTTAATTTTGAGATTGGGTCCCCGCTGACTTGCTTAGGGCCTTGCTAAGTTGCTGAGGCTCTCCTTGGACTTGCGACCCTCCTGCCCCAGCCTCCACCCACAAGGATTACAGGCACGCACCACCAGGTTAGGTTCTTTTGAGCCTCTTAACTGGATCATTTACAATAGACAGATTTTCTGACTCTGCCAAGGTATCTTTCTCACCCAAAATAAGTTAATAGAACTAAGTGGCTCTGCGTATCTCTGCAACAGCTTGGTGCTTCAGCTAAAGTTGTATTTCCAATTGTCTATTACCTTTGTCAGGAGTGGCCTACTCAGACTATTCTTGAAGTTCAATTTTCCTCCTTTGTTTAGGGCCTTGATATCATTTGGTATTCTAAGCAAACACTCCTAACTGACGACAGCTCACATCATCACCAGAGACCTTTAGGTACTTGCTCCACCGATTTGGCAAATCTGTTTACATTTAATTAAGAGAACTCTCCTTAACCAGGAGAAAGTTGCTGAATGGGAAACTCAATCATTTGAAAATTTGCATGTCCTCCAGAAGACAAATAGAAACAAAATTAAATGCCATCTTGTTAAAGGAAAATGGTCTGCAAAGAAGAACATGACTGAAAGAAGATTTCATATCTTCCCTTAAATACAAGTTTATCATTCTGGATGAGATAGTTGTTTTTACTTAAACTTAGGATTAGAAGTGACTGTAGAATTTAATAGTTTACCCCCATCTCCTGTGAACTTTCTCTCCATTACTCCCTCTGCCTTTACTTTCTTCTTACTTCCTTGGAATAAGCTTAGAAGCCTATTAATAGGACTCCAGTTCTCTCTGTGCTGTAATTAATAACACAGATTTAACCAGAACACTTTACTGCTCTCAAACTGGGTTTTCTTATCTGAAAAATGCAGGTGATAATAACACTGTCTCATAAAATTTACGTGAGGATTAGGTGAAATAATGAGTGTGAAAAGACCTCCTCCAAACCTGTAAGTCTTTATTATTAGGAGCTAGCAACTTCTTTAAAGAAATAATTTCAAAATTATTCATTCTTGCCTTCATGGAAGCCTTTGTTTATCTCACAACAAATAGACTCGACTTTATTCATTTAAAGCCAATTTCCAGTTTCCCACCATTCTGTTCTCAGATACAAAACTGATGCCTAACCCTTTTTCATCCTTTCTTTGGATATATTAGGAGACTTTATTTTTCAAGTGACAGTGATGATAATAATGTCTCTATCCCTATATCTTTGCCACTTTGATAACACCTACTGAGTATTTCCTGGGCACTAAACATTGAACTATTTAATGTAATTAATTTGCCCAACAGCTATGATATACGAACTATAGGTACACCCACTTTAGAAATGAAGAAGCTGGAGCTTATAAAGAACTTGCTTAAAGTCACACAGCAGATAAGTGGCAGAGCTGTAGTCAATACCCAGCTCTGTCAGATCCTGTACACACTGTGTCTCTTTAGCTGTTAGAAATGATGATTGTCATCTTGTGGACACTGTAAGGTTATCCCAAGAAAAAATCCTTAACTGATATATATCTAGGAGGTTCTTGGGTTGGGTTTTGGGAATCTGAGAAATCCCTAGAATGAAGCACAGAAGATTGTAGTAGGTGACTTTTTACAGATTCTCAAATTAGAAATGTTAAGATCCCTAGGCTGCATCTTGAAACTTTGATCTTCATCAAAGGCAACTCTTTTCCTAGACTCAGCATTCCTGATTGGCTTTCTAGTTATACATGCAAACCCAGACCTGTGCTGAAGCAAATATTATTCATTGGTACTTGTTACAGGAACAATAAGTGGACTTAATTCAGTACCACTGTGAAAGCTGTAGGGAATCACTGCAGTGGGGTTTTCAGCAGGAGAGAGATTGGGCCCAAATCCAAGTACAGTAAGGGAACATTGGAATTTATACCCAAGGAGCAGGGCGTAGGTCAGTGGATAGAAAACCACTAAAACGAAACATCGAGAAAAAGAGTGTTACAGGGCTGGAGCTTTCTGGGAAACTGAGGCAGTGTAAAGGTTCCCCCTTCAAACCCCGATTCTTGTGATCAAGACAGGAAGATTTAGAATATGTCGATCAAAGTAACAGACAGGAGTTGATTAGAAGGGATGGGAAAGGGGAAAGGGGACACTCTCAAGAGAGAGGGTGAATACTTTCAAAGAGGAGAGGGACAGCATGCCTCTCATGTCCTCCAGTTTTATTGGGAGTCCCAAGGAAGTTTTCAGAGAGCTCCACCCAGGTCTACCTCGACTTTTGACTGACAGCAGGATGAACTTACACTTTCAAATTCCCAATATTATAGCAACTTTAGGTCACTTTGGCCCTTATTGACCAATTCTAATTAGAACCTGTTCTAAAGATTTGATGATTAGGGGAATTATCTTTATCTTCTCGAGTTCCAGGATCTGGTCTGTGTAAGGGTTACAAAGGTGCCCTCCCTCAGTAACTTGTGTTCCTCTTATCAGTACTATTTCGGGCCTGCATTTCTCCTGCAGAATATAAGTAGTTTGCTAAGGAATGTTAGATATCTTGTGGACTTAAACCAGGCAAGGCTGCAAGTAAATTGCTTTTTAAAAGTGAAAGCATGTGGAGGTCAGCACACTTGGCCCATTTTAAGGAATTAGTCCCTTAACCTTGTGTTCCCACCACTCATGTCTGTCAGTCCTCTATGAAGATGTTCAGACTAAACTGGCCTAACAAGATTCTTACTGAGGGTGGGTCCAAGGTCATCAGAACTGTGATGGAGGATGAGGAACTGAACTGGATATTGTGTTCATGTTTCTGAAAGCCCTTTCTATCCAATAATGAAGACAAGGTTTTAAGAAATAGAAAAAGAAGTATTATTACTTTACCAGTGAAGGAGAAACATAGGGGAATCCTGTCCAAGAGTCTATGATTCTGCCCCTCAAGGGGAACACAGGGTTTTTAAAGAGGTGATTCAAAGGCTACATTCCAGATATGCCCAAATAGGAGTTGTAATTCACATGTTAGCTCTTCTAGTGCCCTCCCTGAAATCTGAATTATTTCATTCCTGTGATGGGTGTTTGCTCAAGGTCAGATGACTTGGCCTAGGAGAGGGAAGAAAGATAATCCTTTTCTATCCCCAGAGTAGGGAGGGAAGATTAGGAAGGGGAGATCATCTGAGAGAGAGAGATAGAGATTAGGAAGGAGGAGGGGAAGAGGAAGAGAAGAATTGTGTGATTTTAAAAATAAGTCTTAGCAGCAGAGCTGCAAGGGCTATATTCAAAGCATGAAATGGACCACTGTTCCATTCAGATACTGAGGATGGGGGAATTCTTGCAGAGCTGACTTATTAGAAGGAATCTTGCTTGGCCTGAGCAATGCAGAGGCAAATAAGGAAGTCCAAAAGTCAGGACCTACCTGAGAAGAGAGTTCAGACGAGACTGGTTAGAGATTATTTAAGGACAGAATGTTTGTCAACTATAACCTGGAATGGGGAACAGGGACAGCACCATCTTTCAAAGTTCTGTTCCCTTTGTAGAGAATCTCCTGGTGAAACTATAGAATGTTCAGGAAATGAAAACACACAGGCACACATGCTCAAAAAAATTTTTCCCTCTATCACTGACCAGTCAGGATAGTGATTGCAGAGAGTCATGGGAAAGAGAAAGGTCTTCCAGATCCCATCCCTCAAATCCCGTGAGTTGGTACTGAGCTTAAGAAAAACTGCAGGGTGGATACAGAGTGAGACTAGGGTCAGAATACTTAGCTTTGTGTTTTGCTTTCTTCCTGCCTTACTTTACAGTTTATGAAGGTTTCAATATGCCAGACTCTTGTTTCTTTGACCTGACAAAAATGTTGGAGGAGAGAGGCTTAAAATTATAACTAATTTGTAGAATTGTTATGTGAATTAAATGAGGTGATTGACACAACTACAGGATAGCACCTGGCACATATATTAGTGATAACAATAACAATAATAATAATGATGATGATGATGATGATGATGATGATGTAGACATAATTTAAACTCCACATATAAAAGAACTTTCTGTAAATAAAAGAACCTTTATAACCATTGTTAATTGGTAAATCTCTGATGTTCTTAGTGACAAATTTTCTTTTTTAAAGCATTTATTAAGTTGGTATGTTCATGTTCCACTATATACAGTAATTTATTTATTTATTTATTCTACTTGGGTGTACATAATAGCAGAATGCATTATGATTCATTGTGCACAGATGGAGCACAACTTTTCATTTCTCTGGTTGTACATCATGTAGAATCACATCATATATGCAGTCATACACGAAGCTAGGGCTATGATGTCCATTTTATCTCACCATCTTTACTGTCCTCATTCCCCCTCCCCACTCCTCCCCTTTGACCAAAGTTTCTCCACTCTTCCCATGTCCCCTCCCCTATTATGGATCAGCATCCACTTATCAGAGAGAACATTTGGCATTTGGTTATTTGGGATTGGCTTACTTCACTTAGCATGATATTCTCCAACTCCATCCATTTACCTGCAAATGCCATAATTTTATTCCTTTTTAATGCTGAGTAATCATTCATTGTATATATATATCACAGTTTCTTTAACCATTCATCTAACAAAGGGCATCTAGGTTGGTTCCATAGTTTAGCTATGGTGAATTGAGCTGCTGTAAACCTTGAAGTGGCTGCGTCACTGTAGCATGCTGTTTTTAAGTCTTTTGGTTATAGACTGAGGAGTGGGATAGCTGGGACAAATGATAGTTCCATTACAAGTTCTCTAAGGAATCTCCATACTGCTTTCCATGTTGGTTGTACCAATTTGCAGTCCCACCAGCAATGTATGAGCATGCCTTTTCCCCCACAACCTCGCCAACACTTATTGTTGTTTGTATTCTCAATAATTGCCATTCTGACTGGTGTGAGATGAAAAAATCTCCCACACTCTTAGATAGGCAGAATCAATATTGTCAAAATGACCATACTACCCAAAGCGCTATATAGATTTAATGTGATTCTAATTAAAAGCCCAACGTCATTCCTTATAGAAATAGAAAAGGCAATCAGGAACTTCATTTGGAAGAATAAGAGACCCAGAATAGCCAGAGCAATCCTTAGCAAGAAGAGTGAAGCAGGAGGCATCACAATACCAGAACTCAGATTATACTACAAAGCTATAGTAACAAAAACGGCATGGTACTGGCACCAAAATAGACATGTAGACCAATGGTATAGAATAGAAGATACAGAAATGAACCTACTTACACACAGTTACCTTATACTAGATAAAGGAGTTAAACACATACACTGGAGAAAAGATAGCCTGTTCAACAAATGGTGCTGGGAAAACTGGAAATCCATATGCAACAAAATGAAACTAAACCCCTATCTCTCACCATGCACAAAATTCAACTCAAAGTGGATCAAGGACCTGGGAATCAGACCAGAGACCCAATGCCTAATAGAAGAAAAAATAGGCCCAAATCTTCATCATGTCGGATTAGGACCATACTTCCTTAACAAGACTCCTATAGCACAAGAAGTAAAATCAAGAATCAAATGGGATAGATTCAAACTAAAAAGCTTCTTCTCAGCAAAACAAATAATCAATGAGGTGAACAGAGAGCCGACATTCTGGGAACAAATCTTTGCCACACACACATCTGATAGAGCACTCATCTCCAGGATATATAAAGAACTCAAAAAGCTTAACACCAAAAAAACTAACAACCCAATTAATAAATGGGCCAAAGAGCTGAACACAAACTTCATAGAAGAAGATATACAATCCATCAACAGACATATGAAAAATGTTCAACATCTCTAGCAATCAGAGAAATGCAAATCAAAACTACCCTAAGATTTCATCTCACACCAGTCAGAATGGCAATTATCAAGAATAAATACAATAACTTTTAAATGAGCACTTTATATCTCTGGTGGAATTTGAGTACGAGGAGGTGCTTTTTTGGTCATTTTAGTCTTTGCATTCTCTTTTAACCCAGTTTAATGCAGAGAACAGAGCCCGGGTAATTATCTCTATTTTTCATTTACATAGCTGTCACTCAATGCCAGTAGTTTGTTAGCAATGCAAAATCTGTTTTATCTAAAGTGGAATCCATTTAATAACACCAAGTACTCATTCCTATAATTGACTAGCAATTGAAAGCAAACCTAGTAACAGAGAAAGGCTGAGTTACCTATACTGAAACCATGTGTGTAATGATGGACGTCTCTTTTCTTCAGTCCTGAAGGATTAAAAAGAAATTTTAAACTGTTAAGTGAATTTGTAATAGAAACAGTGGGAAAGGTATCATTTTACATTTGAGCTTCCACAAAAGCCTTAAGAAATGGCAAATCAGCCATTTGGGTGTACTGGGCTCATTTTTATTCTGTCCTTTGTTTTGCAAATGAGGGTTCCTTGGAACAAAGCTTTCCTCTAAAATAAAGCTTTTAAATTAACCTCAGAAGGAGGTTAAACTGACAAATCAAATTTCCCCTGCCTGGAGTTCTGGTTCTTGAACTGCGTTTTCTTTCCCCACCAGTAGGGTCCTGAAGCCACTCTTGCTTTCCTCTTTGGTGCTTCAGAGAGGCCTTGCTTCTCTGGAGATTAGGGCCTTGAGTGCTATGCAAGATGATGTGCAGGAAAGAAGCCTGTCAAGTAAGGACAAGAGGAAGCCAAGAGGACCAAGGTCCACTTAAGAAAGCACATTTTAGCTAGTGGTGCAGGCCTGTAATCCCAGCAACTCAGGAGTCTAAAGCAAGAGGATCACAAGTTTGAGGCCAGCCTTAGCAACTTACTGGGGCCCTAAGCAACTTCGAGAGACCCTATTTCAAAAATAAATAAAAAATAAAAAGGACTGATGTGGCTCAGTGGTAAGGCCCCCTGGATTCAATCCCCAGTACCAACAACAACATGTTTTATCTTAAACAGTCTCAGCTGTCAGTCCAATCCCCTTGTGCCTGATGCTTGGATTTTTAAACCTGGAACTGTCCTTTAAAAAGTAGAAATATAGACCAGGCACGGTGGCACACGCCTGTAATCCTAGCGGCTCAGGAGGCTGAGGCAGAAGGATCACCAGTTGAAAGGCAGCCTCAGCAAAATCAAGGCACTAAGCAACTCAGTGAGACCTTGTCTCTAAATAAAATATAAAGTAGGGTTGGGGATGTGGCTCAGTGGTCAAGTGCGCCTGAGTTCAAACCCCCCTCCCAAAGAAAACAATAACTGGAAAATGCCCCTTTTTTGGGGGAGTACTCCCCCCCAAAAAATAATAACTGGAAAATGTCCCTTTCAATTACATGCAATCTCATTAATAAATAAATATACATATATATATATATATATAAATGTATGTTTCTTGGAATTCCAAATAGATGAAAAATCAGAAAATAATTACAAATAAAACCTCCAGGTTCCCATGATAGGGTTCAGGACACACTGTTACTTTGGCATATTGAGTATTATAAGTCGAAGGCATTTGAGAATATGGTATATGCAGATCTTTCTCTGCCATCCCCCTCTCATTCCCTCCTGAAGAAGGTCCGAAAACTGCAGAAGAGTTTTATAACTCCTCTGAAGCAGATCATATGGGATGCTCCTGTGAGTAATGGCCTCCTACACCCCAGGAAAGAAACATCTTTACCTCTGATAATGCAGGGACGCAGAGTAGAACCTGAACAGACTAGCCTTGCTAAGTCTCCTCATCATTACCCTCCATCACACCCTTTGTGATATTCACACCTTTTTCACACTTCTCCACCACTGTCTGCTATTCATCAAACCTACCATTTAAAAAAAGAACTACAGAGCTCTGCCTGTAGCTCAGTGGTAGAGTGCTTGCCTAGCATGCCTGAGGCACTGGGTTCAATCCTCAGCACCATATATAAATAACAAATGAATAAAATAAAGATACACCATCAACTAAAAAAATTTTAAAATTAAGAAAAAAAAGAACTGCAAGGATCTATGTGGCATACGAGATGTCCTACACACCAGATAATGCAGATTCTGTAGAAGTTAATTGTGTTGCTTTAAAAATGGGTTCTGTGGGAATGTGTTATTTCATTATTGCATGACTCCTTACAATTTTTTTAAGACTATTTTTTAAGAGCACTTTTAGGTTTACACCACAATTGGGAGGAAAGTGTAGAGAGGTCTCATATACTCCTTGGTACCACACAGGCACAACAGCCCCTATTATCAATAGCCTGCACCAAAGTGGTACATTTATTATAAAGGATGAACCAACATTGTTTTGTCATTATTGCTTAAGGGTTCACTCTTGATCTTGTGGATTCTATGTGAATAGACAGTGTATGATGACACATAGCCAGCATTATAGATAGCATCATATAATTTCATTGCCTTAACAATCCTGTGTGCTCTACCTGTTTCTCTCCTCCCTAAGCCTTGAAAACCACTGGTCCTTCTATTGTCTCCATGGTTTGGCACTCTTCACAATGTCATGGAGTTGAAATCATATAGCAGACAGCTTTTTCAGACTGACTTCTTTCACTTAGTAACATGCATTTTGGTCCCAACTTTTAAAATGATACTATAGTGAACTGTAATACTTATGAGAGTGAGCAATAGAAATGTTTATTCATCCAAGGAATACTTTCAGTGAAGTGTATCTTGTGGAGCTTGTCTATCATGCATCAGAATTTTGAAAGAAATGCAGGATATCATTACTACTCAATACATGCCCATGACCAACAGCCTCAGTATCAGAATGCAGAATCCCAGACCAACACCATATTCACTGAATGAGACACCACATTCACTTGAGAAGCTGTATTTTAATAGGATCTGGAGTGATTCATATGCATGTTAAAGTTTCAGAAGCACTGCATTGCAAGATGATTTATTCAATTAAATTGTTCCATTACGATGCTCTGGTGATCACTATAAAATGGCAAAATAGATAAATCTCTAAAAATAAAATAGATATATTTAAAAATAAAATATAAAATGTAGTGAACTGCATAAATTTAAATATATGTAATATATGTAAATAAATATGTAAAATAATTATGTAAATATATGTAAACTACATAAATCTAAAGAGTGAATCATAATCAGGATGTTCAATCATATGTACCATAGGAAAGCTTACTATTCAGAGCAGTATTTCTCAGATTGTTTATCAGATACTGAACTTTATTGTTCAAATTCAGATAGATTCCTGGACCTCAGTCCATATTTACTGACATCATAATTTCTTAGAGTCTATGAGTCTGGATTTCATGTAAGATAACTGCACAATTACTATACATAACAAAATTTAAGAACTGCAGTTCAAAGGAATATAATTGTGAAATTTATTGCATAAAGACTTCTTAGTATGGATGTAATACTATAAATATGACCTCAATGAACTTGTATGTAAATTTCTAACTTTTAAATTTAATTTAATTTAATTTTTTGTGGTACTGGGGATTGAACTCAAGGCCACATTTTGATTGAGCTACATCCCCACCCAATCCCCCATTTTTGAGACAGAGTCTTAGTAAACTACCCAGGCTGGCCTTGAACTTGTGATCTTTAGCCTCAGCTTTCTGATTTGCTAGGGTTATAGGCCCACACCATTGCTCCCAACTAATTTCCAATTTTTTCCAAATTTATTCATATTATTAATGCATTTGTTAATTTGTCTGATCTCTTCTGAGTGCTGTCTATGTGCAAGACTCTGCTTAGGTAGTTGGCAATTCATGATAAAGTATGATACTCTCACTTATCTAAGACCTTGCATTTTGATTGACAGAATGTGGATTATAATTGATACAGAATTTGAAAGAAATGCAGGATATCATTACTACTATAATACTGATATATTTTGATGATGTCAATTTACATAATATAAAATAGTTTATGAGAGTCAAGAGGAGGATATCCCTAGAGACGCCAGATCTCTTATATGAGATAGGAAAAATTAGATCACATCACCTTAAAAAACTCTGCCAGATTGTTTTTCAGGACACTTTTAAAAAAAATGATCTGCCTATAGTTTGGTCATTATTTTTTAAGCTATTAAAATATTTTCTCTCTCTTCCTGAATAAATGAATGGCCCTTATGTTGTTTTATCCTCCTTCCCTTGAATATTCCTGTGTATTCCAAGTAATGTACATAAATTCCTACATTTTCCAAATGGTTCATGAATATGTTTCTATCAAATGCATTTTATGGTATTATGCACTTTCATCTTTTTTTTTTTTTTTTGGTACCAGGGATTGAACTCAGGGTACTTGACCACTGAGCCACATCCCCAGCCCTTTTTAGTGTTTTATGTAGAGACAGAGTCTCACTGAGGTGCTTAGCACCTCACCGTTGCTGAGGCTGGCTTTGAACTCGCAGTTCTCCTGTCTCAGCCTCCCAAAGTGTGCTAGGATTACAGGCGTGTACCACTGCACCCCATTTATACTTTCATCTTAATGGAACAGAAATCATTGATTCTGAATCTCCCCCACCCCTGCGTGGAGATAAATACTACTTGATTGTCATGGGTATAGTATGCAGTGACTTCAAAAGCTCATGTGTGAGACAATGCAAGAAAGTTTAGAGGAGAAATGGTTGGGTAATGAGCACCTTAACCTAATCAGTGAATTAAACCCCCAGTAGGGACTAACTGGGTAGTGACTATAGACAGCTAGAGTGTGGATGGAGATGGTGGGTCACTGAAGATGTGCTTTTGTAGTATATATTTTGTTGCTGGTGAGCAGAGTGCTCTCTCTTCTTCTTGGTGTTATGTCTTGAGCTGCCTTCCTCCATCACACCCTTCCACCATGATATTCAGCCTCACCTTGAGCCCCAAGGAATGGAGCTGACTGTATATAGACTGAGACTTCTGAAACCATGAGCCCCAAAATAAACTTTCTCTCCTCTAATTTTTTTTAAAATATTTCTTTAGTTGTAGATGGACACAATATCTCTATTTATTTATTTTTATGTGGTGCTGAGGACCGAACCCAGTGCCTCATGCATGCGAGGCAAGCGCTCTACCACTGAGCCACAATCCCAGCCCCTAATTGTTCTTTTGAGGTCTTTTGGTCACAGCAATGAAAAGACTGACTGAAACATTGCTCGTGATTGTCCACTCAGTACGTCAGAAGAAGGTTGAGTGAATGAAAGTCTAGTCTACTGGACTCTGAATGGGGGAAGTTCTTTTCTCACCTAGAAGTGGCATTTATGGGCAGTTGCTAAAGGATGGGGAAGTGGAACATCTGCTTAGTTGGGTACAGGTCTAACTTGGCAGGGAGAAAACCTTCCTGATGAATGAAATAAGTGAACTTTTCCAGGATCCCTTAGAGTAAATCTTGGCTTTTAAAGGATTGTAAAACAAAGCTTGTTTCAATCATATGGTGTCCTTTTTTCTTTCTTCATGTGGTTGGTTAATATTTGTTTCATGTCTACACTATACGACTTATTTCTATAGCACTCAGCCCAGCTTGGCACTTGGTGTAAGGGTAGTATAATAAGGGGCTTTTTCACGCAGGAAAAAAAAGATCACACACAATACTAATCCCACAGACAACCAAATATATTTATACCAAAGTAAACTACAAAACTGACATATAAAAATAAGTATGGAAATATCATTCATCACTGGTCCCAGCTTAGAGAACTTCTGCCTTTCTACTTCTACTGCAGCAGGATCAATTGACTCACTGGAGACAGACAGGACCCTGTGAATAAGCCCACAAAATTTCTAAGTTCCCAAGAAAATATTTTACTTTCTTCTAAAATCAGACGGGGAAAAACCTGAACTTTAAAGTTGAAGAATGTGTATGAATATATAATATGAACACATTCATTTTTGTATCTGTAAAGGTGTGAATATACTGCAAATGCATTTTGTAAAATGTACATGTTGCTTTTGGTTTGTTTGGTTGTTTTTTGTAGGGCTGAGGATCAAACCCTGTGCCTCATGCATGCCAGACAAATGCTCTACCACTGAGCCACATTTCCAGCCCAATATTTAACTATTTTTTTTCCCGCAGAGGAAGTAACCCATGAAAACAAAAGTGCCTTGTACCTGTGTAGGTCCCAGTGCAGCTATGGTAGCAGAAATAGGGACGCAAGTTAGTGTCTTAGGGCCTCCTCTTCTTTTCTTAGCTAATAGGCTTCCTTCTGAGGCATTGTATGTTAGTTTCCTAGGGCTGCTCTCACCAAGCACTATAAACTGAGTGCCTTAAAACAACAGAAGTTTGTTCTCTTACAGTTCTAGGGGTTAGAAGTCAAAAATGAAGGGATCAACAATGTTTCCTCCTCCTAAGTATCACATTCTGGCCAGAGATCCTTGGTGTTCCTTTACATGTGTCACTTCATTCTCTGACTCTTTCATTACATTGCCTGTTTCCTGTGCATCCTTTAATCCAAACTTCCCTCTTCCTATAAGGACCAGACATAATGGATTAGGGCACCATCCAATCAAGACCTCATCTCAACTTGATTGCCTCCATAAAGATCCTAATTCTCCAACAAAGTCAACAGTTCTTGGATATTAGGATTTTGACATTATTATTATTATTATTATTTTGGAGGGGACATAATACAACCATAGCAGAGTGTTGGCATGGGGTCATCTGAAGGGGATCAAAGGATACTGTGGCCTGGATAGGGATAGCATTATTCCTGGGGACAGATACCAAGTGGTGCTGAGAGTGATCTGCCTCAGAGTTGATAGTGATGGGGCCCAAACTCTTTGCAGACAGGATATGGGACCTTCTGACAATAAACACACAAATCAGGGTAGCAGGTCCACTCCATTATAGGACAACTTTTCAAGTGACTGGTAATTTATCCCTTCTTGTCTTTTCACTTGTAGAAAATTCTTACCTGCCCTTCATTTCCTTCAGGGGTGGTCTCTCCTCAAATCCTCCTTTTGTCTTATTTAACACAGATCTTTTTAACTCAAAGCTTGGATCTTTAGTAATGGGAAAACTAGCATCCTTTTATCTAGGTCAGAGAAGTCTTAATGCTTCAACTTTCCCCAGGAGGGAGGAGTGATAAATGCCATCCTGCTGAGCAGCAAAGGAAGTTATACCAAACCAAACCAAACCAAATCAACCAACCAAATCTAACACAATCTGTTTCCAGAGTAAAGCAAACTGATTGTGTATACCCTAACTTCCACCTAATGCTACAGAGGAGAGAAAACTTAATTTTTTTCCAAGATGAAAGATGGTAAACATAAAAGGAAATGGTGTTTGAACTGCAAATTTCAAGGGCACATAAATGATTGCTGGGCACAAGGAGTTTTCTGTTGGGGCAGAGCATTCCAGGAAAAGATTTGACCATGAACAGAGATGCAGAGACATGTTCACAAAATCATAGTCTGGTGTGGCTATGAAAATAGTGCGTGGAACTGTAAGATAAGAGTTGAGTATAGAAAAATCTGTCTGTTAGAGGTCAGTTTCTGGACTTCAGAAGAGGGGTTATTAAAAATCATTCCCTAAAACTACCTCTACCCCAGGAAACTCACTGCACTAAAATGACACTACATTGCAGATGTTCATGGAGAGACATAGGAGTGTATTAATTTTCTATGGCTGTTGTAACAACAAATTACCACAACCTTAGGAGCTTTAAATAAATTTATTGTCCAATGTTTCTGGAGGTCAGAAGCTGAGATGAGTGCCATTTGGCTCACTTTTTCTAACTTTTAGAAGCTTCCTTCATCCCTTGGCCCTGGTCCTCATTCACTTTCAAAGCCAGTCATAGTGGCTCAGTCTTTCTCACATTCCATTATCCTAACATTCTCTCCTGCTTCCCTTTTTCACTTAAAGGGAACTTCTGATTATTTTGAGCCTGCCTAGATCATCCAGGATATCTCAAGGTGACCTCATTAGCAATCTTAATTCCACCTATAAACTTATTTACCCTTGCCAAGTAATGGACATATTCATAGGTTCCAGGAATTAGAGTGTAGACATCATTGGAGAGAGGTGTTGTTCTTCTTACCATGAGGAGATGGTGAAATAGAGACTTGAGCTCTACTTGTCTCTGCCATGTGAAGAAGTTAAGGAGTAGTTCATTCTAGGATTTAATAGATAGCATGGGTGGATAACTATAGAACTTGTCTGTTTATATAGAGCTAGGGGCAGATATTGAGGTATATCTTCAGTGCAGGTCATTCCAACCTCCCCAGGTCCCTTGCCAGTTGTCTCTATAAAGGTTGGGAAACCAACTGCTTGAGTTATGCATGTGAGCACACACAGATGTTTTCAGAATGGAATTGTTGGTCTCTCGTCTGCCCTGTTTTTTCCTCTCTGTGTCTTCCCTAGTATTTTCTCTTGATGGACTTCCTATATGTACATTTTGCTCTCCCTACATCTTATTTGAACATTGGCCTCCTGCATTCTTTTAGAAGCCTCATTACCCAAACATCTTGTTAGAGGGGTTTAGCTAGTGACCATAACTCCATGACTCAGAGAATGGCATTTGCAGCATCATCTACATTTAAAAGGCAAATTCTACTGTACTCAGAGATCTACCATTTAGTTAACAAGTAGTAGGAGTCTGCAGCATCAGAAGTAATGCACCAATGTATTTATATCCTTCATATCTCATGACACCTACCTTGCAACAAATCCTTACATGGTTAAGAAAATATAGCTAGGTGACTACTTATGACTGTTTATCATCCCTGTACACCCCCAGACAATGACTAAATTGCAGCGTCTCAAAGCTGATCACCTATTTCATATCCTAATAAAAAGGGGGAGGAGAGAGAAAACACGGATTTTGGCAGTGTCCTGTCAGTCATATCAGAGAGCATGATGGGACCTGACATAACCCAGTGATTTGGGGACCATGACTCACGTAGCCTTGCTTTCTGAGAAGCACCATTGGCAGCAGCTAAAGTTGCTAACTATCAGTGTCAGCTATAAGTTGCTCCGTGTATTGTGGCCAGGAGTGATACTGAAAGTTTGGTCCTTGTCCCTAGTGCTGATCCTGTAATGAGGACAAAGTTTTGAGGAAAAGGAAAAAGTATTGTTTTGCTAGCAAAGGAGAAAGGCAATGGATTCACATCATAGAGGCTGCTATTCTAATTGTTTTGGGGAACAGAACACTTTAAAAAGAGGGATACAAAGGCTCTTTTCCAACCATCATTATCAGTAGATCTAATTAAAGTTCAACTTGTATCTGAAAGAGCTGTTTTTCCAGTTTCCAGATCCAGAGCATCTTTACTCTTGTGGCCAGTGAGTAGAAGAGCATATAACTCAGCTTAGGACAGAAAGAATGTTAATTTTGCTTCCCTTGAAATTAGGAAAGGGAAGAAGGAGGGGAGACAAAGCTAAAAAAAGAAAAGACAGTTTTTAAAATGAACTATCACTAGTCAGGAATCCAGGTTTATATTCAAAGAAGAAAGTGGACCCTTGTTTTAGTACGACCAGTCATAATGACTCTGCTCAGATGGATCTATGCTGTTTACAGGAAATCCCATCTTATGAATAGCTTTAGTCATTACATGCAAAGGTGAATGACTGAATCCTGAATAAAATGCTTTTTTCAGGTCCCTGTCACCTACTCTTGCTTATAAATGCTCCTGGGACCAAAGAACTTGTGGTTCACAATTCATGGACTTTTCTAACCCTGAGAGATTTAGAAAAGCAGATTAAATTGGCCTTTAATAAAGTACTTTGGAGGATTAATCATCCAGGCACCTGTATGAAAGAGAAGCATCCTCCTGGCACTCGGGAAAGTGGAAGAAATGCATGTACATGAAGATGCATGCCCACCCAGACTGTGCACACATAAGGATCATCACTAGAGATACTAACTCAATTTTTCTCCAATAAGTTGTCATTTGCCCTTCCCTCAGCTAGCGTGAACACCTAGTGTAAAAGCCAGTAGTAAAGAATAATCACTGAACCAAATCTCCCTGACTCTATCACACTAGAAAATATAGGGTTCAATTGCAGTAATTCTAGATTGAATTCCAAAGCTTCCCAAATTAATGCATTTGGTCTCAGTCTGCCTCTTCAGTTTGATTTGCTTCTCTAACACCAAATTTCTGATGCTGGCCAACCCCAATTCATCTTTCCTCAACATTTCTTGAGCTCTCAAAATGGACGACCTTAGCTCATATCATCCTTTCTTTCCAAAATGCCCTCCCCACTAAGTTCATCCTCTAGTACCACCTTTTTCTTGAAGCTATTCCTGTTTTAGTCAACTTCACATCATTATGGCCAATATACCATATAAGAAAAACTTAAAGGAGGAAAAGTTTATTTTGGCTCATGGTTTTAGATGTTCCTTCCATAATCCATAATCGGAGACCCTCATAGCTCTAGGCCTGAGATGAGGCAGAACATTATGGCGAAAGGATGTGGCAGAGGAAAGCAGTTCAGAACATGGCAACCAGGAAACAGAGAGAGACAGAGTTCTGCTCACCAGGGACAAAGCACAGACCCCAAAGGCACATCCCTAATGACCCACCTCCTTCAGCCACACCCTACCTGCCTACAGTTAATCACCCAGTTAATCCATATTAGTGGATTAATCCATTGATTATGTAACAGCTCTCTTGATATATTCATTTCACCTCTGAACATTCTTGCATTGTCTCACACGTGAGCTTTTGGCGGATACCATGTTATTAAACCATAAAAATTTCTGACCCTTATTTTCTTGTGAGAAACTTTTCATCTGTGGAGGTCACAATACATAACATTCCATCTATCTTTTTCTTCCTGCCTTTTATCTCTTATATATTATTATTCACTGATACTATGGACCATGAAGTGTTGGCCTGCACAATTAGTATATCTTCTTTTAGCATTCTATATAGAATTTTAAAATTAAGCTATTTTACAAATCTGGATGTCTGGATCTTTGGCAAAGTACAACAGTTAGCACCATTGTACCTATATTTAAATTGGCAATAATTTATTAGAATTTGAGGACACCAATGCTTTTCATTATACCCAAACACCTTTACATCTTTCATGTTATTTCATGGTTGCTTATCAGGGGACACTGTAATAGCCTACAAATTTGCCTTTACCCTTTTTTCTGTTCTTGTTATGCTTATTATTTTTGCCTTTCTTTTACTCACTCTTTATATAGAAGATACGCCAATATTTCAAAAGGAAAAAAAAGTGAAACTATATCAGAGATTATCATCATTCCATTGGTTCATGTTCCCCTTACCTGAAACCCCTCTCCCAGTTACTCATGATGTTTGTGCCATTGTCTTTTTTATTCTGCTTTGAACATGCCCAGTTGTTCGTTATTTAGACAATTGTTTGTCTTAGCTATTTGTTTTACTTCCAGATTTTTATATAGCTGGTACTTTCTATCATTTAGATCTGAAGACTTACTATATCACCCCATGAAAATCTACCCCACTCTTAGTCTCAAATCATAGTTTGCTCCTAAGTTATTTTCTCCTACTGCTTATGTAATATGATCCTATTTCTATATTTCAATAGCACTATTTCCTGTTTCCTTACAGTAGACTGTAAGTGCCCAGTCAGCAGGAACCATGTCCATCTTTTCTCTGCTGTTTCTCCAGAGTGTAACAGAGTGCAGAACAAATGTAGTGAATAACCACTGCAAAATCAGCTTACTGAATCACCCTCCTGGCTCCTGGCTTAGAATGTCATATAATATAATAGATACATGTGCTTTCTCTGCCCAGCCAGTTGGTAAGCATCTCATAAGTGGACACTTGACTTTGCACATTAAAAAAAAAAAAAACAAGCAAAACAAAAACAAATCCACTAAGAGGACAAATCTGTGGGCTTTTTAGAGGCACTTCACAGAGATTTGATAATGTTTGCAAAGTGACTCAAAAATGCATTTAAAATTTCAGTATGAGGGAATCTATTAGTTATATTAGTTTTAGGACAATTAGATAATAATATTCTTGGCTCAATAGTCATCAGGGAAGTGCTAATTGAACCACCATGAACTATTACTACCCACCTGTTAGGATTACTAAAATGAAAAAGACTGACCATGGCAAGTGTCTATGTTGATACAAAGAAATAAGAAGTCCTAGTGGAAACCTATAATCATGTGACCACTTTAGAAACCAGTATGACCTTTTCTTTTTTTTTTTATTACTTTATTTTTTTTTCCCAAGAGTTGCATTTTCATACATGTTATCGAACATAACAGAAAAAAACAAATTTTCAGAAGCTGTACGCACTATTCACTGAAAACATTTGTTGAGGCAAATAGAAAAAAAATTGTTACAATCATAATTTTTCTAACTTGGCACAAAATTATAAGCAGATTACATTCTTCATATTAAACATCTTTATATGCACTTTCAATGTACAGTATATATATATATATATTTATATATATTTTTTATCAACCATCTTTACTATACCCATTCCCCTTTCCTGCCCCCCCTCCCCCATGTTGCGTCCAGTGTTTCTCTAATTCTCTTATGTTTCCCATTCCC
>CM053416.1:7982193-8001396 GCA_028644305.1 Xerus rutilus | reverse complement strand
ACTATAAACATTGAAGTGGCTGCTTTACTGTAGTGTGCTGTTTTTAAGTCTTTAGGGTATAGGCCAAGGAGTGGGATAGCTGAGTCAAATGGTGGTTCCATTTCTTAAAAAGTTAGGAGAAGTCACAACTCTACTGCACTGGTGGTGGGTCTGTAAAATGGTGTAGCTGCTATGGGAAACAATATGGCAGCTTCTTTGAAGCCTAAAATTATCAAATGATCCAGCAATTCCATTTGTGAGTACATACCAAAAAGATGGAAAATACAGATTCAAAAGTATTTGTACATAATGTTGATGACAGCAGTATTCACAAGAGTCAAACAGTGCGAACAACCCAAATGTCTACTGATAGATGAATAAACAAACTGTGGTATACATTTACAATGGGATATAGTTAACCTTAAAAACAAATGCAAATCTAACATATGCTTGAAGTGCTCTGTAAATTAAAATATGCCAAACACAAAAGGACACATATTTTATGAATACCATTTATACTGAAATAGTCAAATGCAGAGTGACAGAAAGTAGAAAAGCAGTTACCAGGAGCTGGGGGTTGGGAGAGAGGAATGGAGAGTGTTTTAGTCAGCTTTTTCTTTGCTGTGACCAAAAGACCTGACAAGAACAAGAGGAGGAAAAGTTTAGTTTAGCTCATGGTTTCAAAGGTTTGGTCTATGGTCAGCCAACTCCACAGCTCCGGGCTCAAGTGAGGCAGGATACCCTGGTGGAAGGGCTTGGCAGAGGAAAGCAACTCCGGACATAGCAACAGGAAACAGGGACAAAGGATATGTACCAAAGACACACTTCCAGTATCCTACCTCCTCCAGCCACTCTCTGTCTACAGTGACAGCCCTGTTAATTTATATCTGTGGATTAAGCCACTATTAGGTTCATCTCTCAAAATCTAATGAATTCACCTGTGAAATTTCTTGCCTTGTCTCACACATGAGTTTTTGGGGATAACTCATATCTAAATCATAACAGGGAGCTGTTTTTAATAAGTACAGAGGTTTAGTTTGGGAGGATGGGAGGTTCTGGAAATGGTTGGTGGTGATGGTTGCACAGCAGTGTGAATGTTCCTAATACCACTAAACTGTACACTTAAAAAAATGGTTAAAAAGATAGTTTCATATTATGAATATTTTGCCACAATAAAAATTTAGGCATTTACTTACAATAATATCTAAACATTCCACTCCTAGTCTTTTATCTAAAAGAAAATAAAGGATGCATTTATACAAAAACTTACACTCAAATGTTCATAGCAATTTTATCTGTAATGGCTAAATAACTGGAGACTATGGAAATATCTACCAACAAGCAAATGGATGAACAAATTGTGGTATGGTTGTAAAATAAAAACAAAATACTCATGGATTAAAAAAAATAAACTGTTGAGGTACACATCAACACTGAAGGACACTAAAATGTTCATTATGCTAAATGAATGAAGAGAGGTAAAAACAGAGTCCTTTCTATGATAGCATTTATATAAAACTTTAGAGAATACAATCTAATCTTTAGTGGTGGCCTACAAATTAGCATGTGAATGTCAGGGAGTTGGAAGGGGAGGAAGCAGATAGTCTAGGGTGGAAGCATCCCAAAGGGCCACTAATACACTTGTGCAATACTGGATATGTTCATTATCTTAATTTTGCAGATTTTATCACTAAACTTATGTCATGATTCATCAAACTGAATGCTTTAAATATGTGAAGTTTGCTGTATTATAAACCTCAATAAAAATGTTAACAAATAGTAACACATTACTAACCCCAAATCCAATATGTATATACATAGGAAGACCTTTTGATCTAAAGTCATTGTTATTTATGAAGGGCATATGCCAAGGCTTGGCTAATATTCACAGTAATTTGGTCAAATGGATCCTGGAAATCATGACTTTAAGAGATAGAATGTATTTGATGTCCAGGCATCTTAATGAAAATTAATGATAATGATTTGGAATTTAATGGATTTCTTACAGTCCTATTGAAACTTAATAGAAAATGATATAGTATAATTTGAAATCAATTTAAATTATCCAAATGAATAATTAATATTTTAGTCATAAAATTGTCCAACATCTATTATTTAGAAGCAAATGATTCAGAATTAGGTTTACCTAAAGTTCTGGCTCTCTGGGAGTGCAATATGAAAGCATCCTGTTCCCGTGGTTGTCTTTGGAAAATTCTTGGAACAGAAGCAAAAAGTAGGCTCTATTCTATACGTGTTGGAAAAAAAATGTTTGCAGCAAGAAATACGTTATTTTGTTTGGCATTTCTAAAAGGCACATACCCATATACACTAATACATTATTCTTTAGGTAGAAAAAAAGTGTGAAATAAATACCACTGACTCCACCTTACAGTTGTAAACATTTGACTGTCTTCCTATTAAACTTCATCCTATACCTCTGTCTGCCTTGCTTTGCTGATGTGTCTCTTCTTTAGCTTCCACTGAGACACAAACTTCCTTCATACCCAATATTTATTTTATTTTATTTCTGGTACTGTAAATTGTTTGAGACAGAGTCTTGCTAAGTTGCTATGGGCCTTGCAAGATTACTGAGGCTGGCCTCGAACTTGCAACCCTCCTGCCTCAGCTTCACATATTGGCAGGATTACAAGCACATGTCACTGTGAATGGCCCAATATTTCTTTTAAATGTTCTTTTTTGTGCCTAGGATGCAATTCTCTTGATTTAGTTTGGATATCACCATCACATCCTCACAGTGACCTTCCTTAAATCCCATTAAAATCTTGACTTGAAAGAGCATTTTATAATGTTACTGTAATACTTTCTCTTTATTAGCACTTTATCTGCTATTATTGAGTGTTGAGTTAATAGTAAGATGATGTATAGGAACATAAAATATATGATTTTATTTGTTTAATTTCTATCTCCTTCATACACACTGTCCCCTGATTCCATTTTCTTTACTAATTTGTTCCTATTAGGTAGCATACAGCCTGGTGCAAATATGCATTTGGTGAATTAATATATGTTGAAAATTAACCAAACTAAGAGAATTTGGTGTCATACACATCTGGTAAATATAAGATGAAAATGAGCCAATCAAACTCAGAGAATTTGGTGTGATAGCCAAGGAAACCTGATTTAGAAAGCTAACACAGTCTCCTGACCTGTGCCCTCCTCATTCACCTACCTATCCTCTGACATCAACCAGACATTAAGGGAAATGGTAATCAATACTTCTGTCTTTAAGGGAAGGATTTCTAGTTGAATATTACATTTGAAGGGCCTGGTCTCCTCAAATATGTAAAAGACATCTCACAGAGATGTCAGCAGCTCCGGGAGCTAATTTGGTAAACCAGCTTGCAGAACAATATGTTCCCATGCTGTAAATGATGATTTTGCTGTCTAAACTGCATGCAGGCCTTCTGCTGGATAGGAATATAGAATCTATACCTCATTCTCAAATGCATCCCTGATCGAGTAGCTGTGGGGAAATGTGACTTTCAGTCCAAACTGTCTGTCTGTGCTCTAAAATTGATCCTATGAGTTATTTGGTTAGCTGTGAGGAGGACAGGCAGACAACTGTATTTCACTTCTGTTCTATAAGGCTGTGAGAAGATTAAAGGAGTTAATAGATTAAAAGTACTTAGGAGGGTAGCACCTACTAAGTGTTCAATACCTGTTAATTATTATTATTACTCTTGTAGAGAAAAAGGGAAAATTTCCCCCCTGCCCTTTGAAGGGACATTGGAATAAGTTGACAAAGATTAAACAAGAGAAAAAGCAGAAATTAATTTAATATGCAAAAGGAGAAATATTTCAGGGGATAACCCATAGAAGTGTGACGACCAAAGAGTTAATCATTATTTAGAAACTTATATGCCCCTCCTTTTGTAGTGGTGGGGAAGAATGGGAGAATGGGGATTAGCGAATGACTTTTAGGGGAACTCAGGGACTTAGAGAACACACAGTGTCCTGGGACAGAGTATTTTGGGCCTGCAGAACAGTGTTTTCTAAATGATTCTCTTTGGGATGGAAGTAGAAGACTATAGTGTGTGATAAACATATGTCCAGGAGGCTTGATAGACTTTACTCTTTTTTACTGCATTTGAGTTTAGCTAATGAAAGCTCAGGGAAAGGATGGGAGTTACCTGCTTCTTTGACAGGTCCAGACTTTAGGCAGATAAGGGAATTTTGCTGAAAGTTTCTCTCTATAATGGGAAGGGAGAAAAAAAAGTGAAGATTAGAAGGACCTTGCTTCTAGGCCTGTTTTTAAGATCTTTTAATTTCAGTGTGATCTAATTTCTCAGGATGCCAAATAATGCCAAATTTGGGGGATATTATCCACTGAGCCCCAGTGGATAATATTAATTTAGGATCTTAGAAGAAATTCAGGCATATACTTGGGATAGGTCCTCAAGTGAGAATTATTTTTAAAACCATGTCTTGGATGAAATTCTCTAGCATATCTTTTTTTAAATACGGGTAATACACCATTAGGATCTCAAATTATTTGCTTAAATATATTATTGCATGAGCTTTCACTCTCAGACATGAGTACACCACAGAAGGATGTTACCATCCAGTCTGATGCACCTGTCACCATTTAACTGGAGAAACATGCTGATTATATTGCATCCTATGGCTCAAAGAAAGATGACTATGTATACTATATGTCTGAGTATTTGAAAATGAGTGGCATCTATTGGGGTCTGACAGTAATGGATCTCATGGAACAACTTGATCAGATGAATAAAGAAGAAATTCTGACGTTCATTAAGTGATGCCCACATGAGTGTGGTGAAAAACATGCTAGCATTGGACTTGATCCTCATCTTTTGTATACTCTCAGTGCTGTCGAGATTCTTACTCTTTATGATAGTATTAATGTTACTGATGAAAATAAGATTGTGGAATACGTTCAAAGTCTACAGAAAAAAGATAGTTTTTTTGCTGGAGACATTTGGGATCTGAGTAAGCAGCTGGTCTAACTGGAGTTCATGGTGTGGAGGTTCCAGCATGCCCTGTGGTAATTATATCAGCTTACAGGAGCATTGGAACACAGGGGCCCAATCTTAAAGATAAGGGCTGAACACAAGTGCAGCTGCTTCAGGCGATATGAAAATCTACTTTTGTAAAATAGGGAGAAATTGATACAAGATTGTCCTTTTGTGCAGTGGCAACTTCGGCTCTGTTGAGGAAACTTGATGCTATTAACAGGGAAAAGGCAATCAAATTTGTTTTATCCTGTATGAACTTTGATGATGGATTTGGTTATAGACCTGATTCTGAATCCCATTTTGGACAGATCTATTGTTGCATGAGATTCCTGGCGATTACTAGTCAGTTGCATCAAGTGAATTCTGATTTACCTGGTTGGTGGCTTTGTGAATGACAGTTGTCTTCAGGCAGACTCAATGGAAGGCCAAAAGTTATCACATGTGTGTTACTCGTGGTGTGTATGAGCTGATAGTAGGAAGTGACTATTAAAACCATATGCATGGGGCTGGAGTTGTGGCTCAATGGCAGAATGCTTGCTTCACACATGTGAGGCACTGAGTTCGATCTTCAGCACCACATAAAAAATAAAAATAAAAACAAAATAAAGATATTGTGTCCATCTACAACTAAAAAATATTTTTTAAGAAAACCATATGCATGATAATAGCATGAAATAGTTTTAAAGGTTCACTCATGCTCAATTCATAGACCAAGGGTTCAGGGAGGGAATCTTTTGAATATCTTCTTGTTCTACTTCATTCTGTCATTTTGCAGACGAGGAAATTAAAACCCAGTAAGTAACACATTCAAAGAAACAAAGTGAATCAGAGGCAAAAATGGGATTAAATTTTAGACTTGTGCTTTCATCTAGGGGTTGTTCCCATGTCTTTTCCTTTACTGGCTTCTAGGGTGTGTTAGTTTTGAAGGAGCACCATAAGACATCACCACTGGGTATAGCTATATTCCCTCATAGATCCGGAGGCAAGAAGTCTGACATCAAGGTATAAATAGGAGTGAATCCTTTCAAAAGCCACAAGGGAGAATCTGTCCTGGGCCTTTCTCCTACCTTTGCAATGATGAGTCCACAAGCCAAAGATTGCTGATTACTGGTAGTCCTTGGCTAGTGGATTTATCCCTTCAATCTCAGCCTTTATTTTCATATTGACTTTTCTTGCATGCCTGTCTCTGTATCTTTCCTCTTATAAGGATGTCAGACAGTAGATTTAAGGCCATCCTTGATCTAGTATGATCTCTTTTCTTAATACTTTTTTAGTTGCAGATGGACACAATACCTTTATTTTATTGATTTATTTTTATATGGTGTTGAGGATCAAACCCAGTGCTTTACACATTCAAGGTAAGCACTCACTCTACCACTGAACTATAACACCGACCTCTTTTTAGCTGGCTATATTTACAAAGACCCTACTTCCAAATAAGGTCACATTCAGAGGTTCTAGGTGGGAATGAATCTTGGGGTATGATATTCAATTCATAACAAACAACAAAATCATTTTGAATTGTTCAAATACAAAATGAAAATTATAAAATCAAGTTTTCTCTGCTTTGTTTGTTATTTGGGGATAAACATCAAAAGCCATTAATATTTTTTTGTTTTTGATAAAGGGTCTTGCTGTGTTGCCCAGGCTGGCTTCAAAGTCCTAGGCTCAAGCAATCCTTTCTCCTCATCATCCTGAGGAGCTGGGAATTCAGGCATGAGCCACCGTGTCTGACCTAAAAGCAACAAAAGTTATAAAATCACTTTCAAAATATCACGAAAATTGCATTTCCTCTCACGCTAGATACATATGTTCTTTCTTTCTTTCCCTCCCACTCCCCTTCCCCCTTTTCTTTCTTTCTTTTCTTTCTTTCTCTTTCTTTTCTCTCTCTTTAGATACTGGGCATTGAATCCAGGAGTAATCTACCAGTGAGCCACATCCCCATCACTTATTTTTTATTTTGATACAGGGCCTTGCTAAGTTGCTTAGGGCCTCACTAATTTGCTGAGGCTGGCCTCAAATTTGCAATCCTCTGCCTCCTGAATTTCTGGGATTACAGGCATGTGCCACCATGCTTGGCTGGCCACATACATTCTTAGATTTGTCCTTTCTTTAAATCTTGCTTCCTTCCCAGACTAAGTCATGTACAAAATGTTTCTGAAAGACATTTTCCCAGAAAAAAACTGCATGTATCCTTCTCATGGTCACCTTTACCTTTTTGCTACTTTTCCAAGTCTCTTCATTTTCTTTCTCTATGCCTAAGAAAAACAAAGGGATAGAGTGGCCACCATCCCAGTTTGCCCAGGATGTCTCAATTTAGCATTAAAAGACTCCCATGCTGGGAAACTCCTCCATCTCAGGCAAACTGGGACAGTTGGTCAGCCTAGCAGAAGGCGTCAGGGGAAGGTAACTCTAGAGGGTGAGAGTGATAAGGAGGACTGAGTAGTAATCATTTGCTAATTTATTATATTTCTAAAGTGTCACTCTTCTGGAGATTGCCTTACTTTGCAGGTACTATAGAACATTGATTAAAATATCAAATAGTGGGCTGGGGTTGTGGCTCAGTGGTAGAGCACTTGCCTTGCACGTGTGAGGCCCTGGGTTCGATTCTCAGCACCACATATAAATAAATGAATAAAATAAAGGTCCATCAGCAACTAAAAAAATATTTTTAAAAACAATGTGATCCTTTAAAAAATATATATATATATATCAAATAGCAATTATCTGCACTTTGTATAGGCACCATTTTCACAGTTTGAGTCCTCTTGCTAATGGTCATGATGAATTTGATTATGCATACCTGTTCTCTCCTAAGCAGAAAAACCATACAGTAAGATATAGACACTGGTCAAGGTAGACTGAAGGAAAGATTTTCCTCTGGGTACAATTATAGCAGAGGGGCTGTGGTTGTAGCTCAGTGGTAGAGCTCTTGTCTAGCACAAGTGAGGCACTGGGTTTGATCCTCAGCACTACATAAAAGTAAATAAATAAAATAAAGGTACTGTGTCCATCTACAACTAAAAAATTTTTTTTAATTATAGCAGATTTCTTGAATGATCTCATTCTTTGTTTCTGAATTGGTCTCATTACCCAAATTACTTGGAGATATTTTTGGAAAAAATAAAATTTCTGACCCCATCTCTAGAAGCCTGATATGTCCCTGGTGGAGACTAGAAATCCAAAGCTATTTTTGGTGATTCTGATGATCAACCAATTTCAGGAAGAACAACTTTAAACTACTGAAATATTTGGCCTCCATTCAAATTATCTGAAAAGAACTACTCCCAAAACATTGACTGGGTAAACAAGCATTGCTTCTTGGTTTAAAGCTACCCAGGAATAAAACAACTTCATATATACAGATCTACATATAGACATGTCAATATTTTCAATATTATCACTTCCTTGTAATTTAAAAACTCTCTATAGTATAAATCATAATATAACTATATCTCACTCTTATCAAGTAGGAACTCAGGAACCAAGAGCAGATATTTATGATGAAAAGAAATTTTTTTAAAAATCAGGTGAATTATTAGTAAAGTAGCCAGAACCTAAAGTAATTGAAAGGTGACTGGCCACGTCCGTTTCAGATGGGGACACTTGGAGACCACTTGGATATCCAGCCCTCCCAGGCTCCTGTAGCTCAGAGAGGACATGATGTGATGGTGGTTCAGCTACCCTATTGCAATGTGGAGAGAAGTATTTCAGACTTTCAGAAAGGATAAGATTTTGGAGAAAAGAGGAGCCAGAGGATGAAGTTCTGGGTGAGTCAGGCTTGTGTGGAGGTGGTGGCTACATGGGGGTTGACCTTCACTGGACTTTGGGGAGGCTTCTGGATGGGGAATGGGCTGCACCTGAGAGCAGAGGAGGAATGTGTTTTGGTGCTGGCTGTCTCTTTAGGACTGAGTAGCTGCACCCTCTCCAGGATGGTGGTTGACCTTTTGGTAAGACCAAGAGGGCAGGTTGTTGACAAAGGATTCTTCTTTGAGATCCGAGATGTGCTGTGCCTGAGTTGAGCTTACCAAAATGGCCACAGCAGAAATGCAGGCAGAAAAACCAAGCAAGGATATCTTCCTGTCCAATTAGGAAATCAGGCAATTTAGGCAGTAACTTAGGATGGCTATTGGAATAAAATGTACTCTCCTGACAGCAGGGAAAGCATGAAAGGAACAGAAAAATATAGACTAGAAAAAGCTATTTCCAGGCCTATACGAAGAATTGCATAAGGAGGCAGCTCTCTGGAAGAAACAACTTGAATGACATATTTTCTTTTAAATGTAGTTTAAAAGGAGGTATCAGACTATAATCATGATCTGTTTCCCCAAGAGCTTACACACATATAAAATGAGGACATGTCAAGGATTTGGAGCATTCTGAACACAAGGCCCAGAGCCAGGTTCTCATCATATCTTCAAAATATTCACAGGCTCTTGGTACCCAGCTAAAGCACAAATGCAGATTAAGTTTAAATTCGTGTTTTCTGTTTCCAGATATTTACTGAGCATATACTAGATTATTGTGGCTGAAGTGAAGATATATATCATTCTGTTCTTCCCAAGAAATTTTGTTAGTTTTGTTATTGCTATTTTATATATGAGGCCACTCAATCTGAGAGAGAGGAAGTATCTTGTTCAAGGTCAGGGAGTTAGAGAAGAACAGGGCTGGGACTTACATCTAGGTATGCCAGACTCCAAATCAAGTGTTCTGATATCCATGGTTTTGGAGGTTATTGCATTATAATCTATGAATTGGATCATAAATATCTTTGAAAAGGGGAGATAAAGAGGCTGATAACTGAATTGTGGCCAATGGTTTGGAACAGTGTTAAAGAGAAGAGGAAGGAATAAGAAACATACTCCAACACAATGAAATGAAAATGTAATTTCCACAGCTTGTTTTCTATGTGGGAGTTAATTTACTTGCTTTGTGGAGTGAGGATGTGCCCATGTCACCTAACTGTGATATGATTGATTTTAAAAATGGGAAAGGATCTTGAAGTCATCGTGTTAAGAATTGTGTCTTCACAAGCAGGACGTTAGATGATTCTAGAATCTCTAACTCTCACACATAATTCATTAAAAATATTGTCTGGAAAAGGGGAGGAGGTAGAATACAATCCAATTATAATTTAATGAAGAGCTAATTGAATGACAAAATAGACATTTTACTTAGGAGACTTTTTATAAAATCTTATATATTTTAATTTTAATGAATGAATACAGAGGGTTTCCAATTTAATTCAGAAATTATATAAAACTTCATATTCATTGTTAGTGCCCCACAACTTTGCAGTGTTAAGTCACCATTATTTTAAAGACTTGAGAAAATCTTTATTACTTCTTATCACACTAAATAGCGGGTACAAACTCAGTCACAAACTTTGAATAAGATACAGGAAAATAAGGAACTATCCTCTGTTTCAAATTGCACCATCTACAAAACGGGTCTGGGAACTACCATGGTTGCTGAAATTTATGAAATGAAGAGGGCATGGCAAAATAAGTGATAGGTCTGTCTTAACTTCCTAATTTGACGTCTCTGAAATAATCTAACATTGTGCCCTCTTTACCTGAAATAAGGTTGACATGGCAGCAGATACAATCGGTCAATGTCTATCTTAGGGCATAGAAATGTTTGTTTAATATTGGAAATGATGCTTCACCAAGTTCTTAGGGATAACTTTGGCCTTGGGTAAATTTTTAGAAATATTTAGACAGTCATATGAGTTTCTCAAGGTTTTGCTCGTAGTTTACTAGTTGACTCAACTGCTAATGGGTTTTCTCACCTTCATTTAGAATTAGAGGCATGTTTACCAGGTTAAAAGAAACATACTCTGTACTTTATAAAGTCAAGAAAGGAATCAGAAGTCTAGATTGCAGGGGCTCATGACCTAGCTTGGTCATTGGTGAGTGGTGTTATCTTTGGACAAATTATTTAATCTACTGTGTCCCCTCATCTTAAAAACAGGAATAGTGATACTATATCCTGGGATGATTTTAGGGATTTAGTTCATGTAAGCAAAGGACTTAGAATAGTGCCTAACACTTGGTCATGCTTGGTAAGTCTTTTAGTTAGCTTTTTCACCATTGTGACCAAAAGACCTAACAAGAATAATTTTGTAGAAGGAAAGGTTTATTTGGGGGTTCCCACATTCAGAAGTTTTGGTCCATAGATGGCTGTCTCCACTGTTTTGGTCCACAGGAGAGGCAGAACACCATGGTAGAAGGATGTGGCAGAGGAAAGCAGATCATTGATGTAGTAATAAGGAAGCAGAGAGAGCCAGCTCTGCTTACCAGGGACAAAATATAAACCCCAAAGGCCCACTTCCAGTGACCTACTTCCTGCAGTCACACCCCACCTGCCTATAGTTACCGCCTAATTAATTCATATAAGTGGATTAATGCACTGATTAGGTAATAGCTGTCATAACCCAACCATTTCACCTCTGAAAATTCTTGGATCATCTCACACATGAGCTTTTGGGGGACATGCTGTATCCATACCATAACAATAAGCAATACCTATTACTTTTCTCACTTTAATTGGAACTGAGGTACCTTCCTACAGACACAAAATATTTTTCTACACCTCCTGAGGAACTGAAAGGAACATTAAACATACCATGTCTGAATGAAGAAAGGAAACAACAAGCCTGCCATAGATTTGATAGTTTGCTAAATGCCTGTAGGAACAGAGAAAATATATTTGGTACAAATATTTTAATTTCCTCAAGAAATAGAACCTGTTACTGCAGCAACAGCCACATATCTGACTAAAATGTGTTCATAAAATAAAAGGAAGAGTAGTCATAGAAACCACAAAGGGGAAATTATACTCGGAGCAGATTTCCAGGTCTCTAGTTATTAAATAATAAACAGAGACCTCATAAACATGGAAATATATTCTAAGCATAAAGTACTCAAGCCCCACTATACTAATTTAAATGAAGTCTAATTGCTTTCCATATTAAAGAAGTAGCCACTTTTTCTTCTGATAAATTATAAAAAATAACATCATTTCAGTCAATAAAAAAAAGGCACTGAAACTAATGAAAGTTTTCTCTTCATGTGTAGACCCATCTCTGTTGACTAAAGATGAATTAATTTCTGGCAGATGCACCAAAGCTGCAATCTCAGCTACAGAGCAGGCTGATGCACAGTGCCTGCACAACATGGTTGAGGATATTCTTTTTTAAAATCTGAGTCTCTTGGATCACATTTAGGAAGGATCTCTGTTTAGGCAGCTTCCACTCTATAGCCAGCCAAGAAGAGGGGCTCCAAGGTATTCATTAGCCTTACAGTTGAGGCTCCTTAAGAAGCTGGATCCTTCCTCTACATTCCAAATCCATACTCTCTTGCACACTGTCATCGGATTTGCCCAATTCTCCTTTCCCTTTCCCCTGGCACTGAACTCTAACAGATTTTATCAGCAGATGAAAAACAGGAAAAAACAAAACTCACTGACTTCTCTGCTGAAGAAGCTCCTTAGCTTCAGACTCAGAGCTCACAGATAGGAAGGGAGGAATTTTATAGATTGAGGGACTAGGAAAGTACTTGGTTCTATGATTCCATCTGGGTATGGTGGTGCATGTCTATAATCTCAATGGCTTGGGAGGCTGAGACAGGAGGATCTTGAGTTCAATGCTAGCCTTAGCAATTCCACAAGGCTCTAAGCAACTTAGGGAGACCCTGTCTTAAAATAAAAAACAAAAAGGGCTGTATCTAATGTAATACAGTGGCTAAGCACTCTGGGTTCAAATCCTGGTACCAAAACAAAACAAAACAAAACAAAAAACATATGATCTCTTCCCCAAAGTTATCTTCCTATATGATTCTATCACTATAACTACTTCCCATGATCATGTGCTGGCTAGTGTTTGTTAATTTCCTACAATCTACTATACAATAAGTTTGTTACAAGCATTGTTATCATTTTCTCAATAGTAAAAAAAAAAGATTGATGTTATTATTATTTTGTCTTAGTAGAGAAAGTTGAGGCTTAGAAAATTTTAATTTGCTCAGGGAATTTTTATACAATGCACAGTTAATAAATGACAACCCTATCTTAATGAATTTGGGTTGCTTTAACAAAATATCAGAGATAGATTCTTTATAAAGAAAAGAGGTTTCATTTTGGCTCATAATTTTGGAGGCTGAAAGCCCCAAATCAGGAGACTGCATCTGTTTGGCCTCTGGTAAGGGCCTTTGGGCTATGTCACAACATGGCAGATGGCATGGAGAGTCCATATTGGTTCACACAGAAGAGACCAAACATTTAAACCTTTGTAAGATGTCACACTCAAGTTACTATTCCAGTCCTTCAAGAGTAAATCCACTCATGAGATACAGGCATTAAGCCTCTGAAGTTATTCCCATGACCTAATTCCTTTCTACTCTGCCCCACCTCTTAAAGATTCCACCACCTGAGCACCCCCATACTGGGGAACAAACCTCTAGCACATGAACCTTTGGTGGGATAAACCACATCCAAATCTTAGCAAACCCCAACCCCAAATACTTTTTAAAAATCTGTTTTATTGATCCCAAACAGGCATATTCTTAACCTTTTTTAAAAAATTATTTGTAATATCTTTGTTTTGTTTATTTATTGTTTTTATGTGGTGCTGAGGATCGAACCCAGCGCCTCACATGTGAGGGGCAAGTGCTCTGCCACTGAGCCACAACTCCAGCCCCTGTTCTTAACCTTTATGCCAATCAGTTTTTTACAGTGCCAGAGGGAAGTGACATCATTATCTCCTAGGAATTGGATATGTGAAGCACACTTGGGCTAGGGTGTGGATCAGAGGTAGAGCACCTACCTGTCACGGCTGAGGCCCTGGGTTCCATTTCCAGCAGGGGAGAGAGAGAAAGCAAACTTATCCCAGACATATTGAATTTTAAAATCCCGGATGAACCCCAGCCATCTGTGGTTCAGTAGGTTTTCCAGGTCATTCTGCTTCGTGGTAGAGTTTGAGGACTACTGTTTGATGCTACACTGTCTGTCACACGTGTGTGTGTGTGTGTGTGTGTGTGTGTATGTTTGTGTGTTTCATTTTAAAATATCGAAAGTAAGCTCATAAACCCAGCTAAGATTGCTGAGCTTATTATAAGCCCATGATTGTAATGTTTGCATGGTACCTTTAATGAAAGAACAAGTTGTCAAGAAAAACTTGGAGAAAACCCAAGGCTTCTGAAATGCTGTCACATGTAGTAAGAAACTTCCACTCCTAACCATATAGGAAGGCAGGTGACATAGAGAAAATTAGCTTAGTTTTAAATTAAAATGTGACTTTTTTATGTTTTGTGACAGGTATTATATGGATTAAGAAATTCTATTTATGTCTTCATTTCTCTAACGAAGTGCACTGAGATAAAAAGTAACCTTCCTTTTCCTGAGTGTTTGTGACAGCTCAATCCCTTTCAAGGCATTAGAGCAATGCATATGCTAATAAAGCCACAGTGCGATCATTCTGCTTGTGAAGATGACAATGCAGCAAATACATGTCGCATATGTAATACTGGATATGTCATGACAAGAAAAAGTGAAAGACACATAATTCCCAGCTCGGAAGTTGTCAATCAATACCAAATTGAAATTCAGTTCTGATGAAATGTCGATCCTGTGATAATTTGGAATAGTAACTGTGTTAGTCAGCTTCGCATCCTGGTGACAAAATACCTGAGCAAAATCAACTGGAATGCAGAAAGGTTTATGTTGGCTCATGGTTTCAGAGGTTTCAGTTCCTGGTTGCTTGACCATACTGCTTTGGGCCTATGGCAACATCATGGCGAGGAGAATGTGGTGGACCAATGCTACTCCCCTCATGGCAGCCAGGAAATAGAAGGGTACATCTGCAGTGACCTCACTTCCATTTGCTAGGCTCCACCTCCAAAAGGTAGCACCAGCTCCCAGAACGCCCATAAGCTAGCAACCAAGTCTTTAGCACTTGGACTTTGGGGGATACTTATCCAAAACAGAATAGTAACCGAGAAAAAGAATGTCTAAGAATTCCTAAACTAGACACTGTTCTACTGACTGGATTTGGTTTGTGGTTGCTGATCTATCTTTTGTAGCTGTGTGGCTTTTGTGAAGACATAGACTGTTTATTTCCTGTTTCATTCAATGTTTTGGAATGTTTATAAATAGAAGCACATACCTGGTTCTCTTGGCAATTTTAAAACAATGGCAATTTTAAATGATGGTTTTATCATGTTCAGAACTGTTGCTCTTACATAAAGTACATAGCAATTGCTAGATAACATTCAGTGCTAGATGGCTGATGCTTCCTTCATTAGCTAGGTTATTCCCGAGCCCACTGGCCTTGTGTTGTTCTCACTGGAGCAGTACACCTTTGCAGAGCTACATTGCAAGATTTCCAGTTTATAAACTTGAAGTTCAAGTTTAATGAATCATCAAATTTTTGCATTGGAAGGACACGTAGAAATATTCTAATCCCAACCTTTCTACAACATAGCTGAAAACTAATGACTCTTTAAATACTTCTTGTCACAGAAAACTCACTCTTCCATGGTAATGTGTATTTTCTGAGTTCTGTCTCCCTAAAATTTTGAACCACTCACCTTTTTCTGTTGTCTAGAGACCCAAGTATGAATCTGGTCCCTTGCCGTTAAAACAAACAAACAAACAGTCTTGGGACCAGACTAGAAGCATGAGTCTCCCTGGGCAGCGTGTTAGAAATGCAGGTGCTGAGACCCCAATCCAAATCCATGACTGGGAGTCATCCTTTTTAAAAATCCACCACCAGTCATGCAAACAGAAGGAGAATTTGATCAATATAGAGCAGAAAAATCAATCAACTGGAACAAATCATGCAAACAGAAGGAGACTGGTGATTGCATAACAAACATTTTAAAACTACTTTATGTAGCAAACATAAAATTAGGTAAACATATCTAAAGCAACAAATTTTATAAATATTTATGTTATTTCATGAGTATATAACAATACAATCAAGATAATGATCATATCATTATCATGCTAAAAGTTTCTTTGTAACTCTTTATAATTGCTTCCTCTGATCCTTTTCACTCCCCTAAACCCAGGCTCCAATTTTTTGTCCATCACTGGATTAATTTTCACTTTCTATAAAATAAGTAAAATCATACAACATATATTTTTTAAAATGTTAATTATTTTGAGAGTTCTCCTTGTTGTTACATGTATTAATAGTTAATTAATTAACTATTGTTAATTAATAACCTTGTTATTGTTGGGTAGTATTCTTTTGTATGAATATACCATAGTTTATGCATTTGCCTCTTGATGGACACCTGTATTGTTTCCATATATCTACTATTACAAATGAAGTTGCTATGAGTATTTTTGTGCAAGTCATCCTAAGGACATGTACTTTCCTTTCTTATGAGTAAATAACTGAAGTAGGATTCCCAGGTCAAATGTTAGTTTCAGTTTTCTTAGAAACTGCCTGATCTTTGTCCCTGAATCTTTCACTGATTATGTTTTCTCACAAACCCTTCCACATTTTTCTTTTTATTTTTTTCTGCTATGTTTCATTCTTATTTTTGTTTTGGATAGTTTCTCTAGTTATATCTTCATGTTCAAGTATCTCCAGTGTTCTCTTCTACACTGTGTAATTTTCTTCTAATTCTATTCAAAATATTTTTTTCATCTTGGATATTTTAATTTTCATCTCTATAAATTTGCATCTTTTTCCTTAAATTCACATGTCTCTATTATTCATATACAGTTTTTTTCTAGCTTCTTGATCATATGAAATGCAGTAATAATAACTGTTTTAATGTTCTTATCTACTAATTATATCATTTATGTGATTCCTGGATTTGTTCCAGTTGATTGATTTTTCTGCTCTATATTGATCAAATTCTCCTTCTGTTTGCATGACTGTTTTGTTTTGTTTTGTTTTGTTATGTTTTGTTTTGTTTTGTTTTGTTTTTGGTACCGAGGATTGAACTCAGGAGTACTCAACCACTGAGCCCCATCCTCAGTTCCATTTTTGGTGTTTTATGTAGAGACAGGGTCTCACTGAGTTGCTTAGCACCTCGCCATTGCTGAGGCTGGCTTTGAACTCATGATTCTCCTGTCTCAGCCTCCCAAAGTGCTGGGATTACAGGCGTGCGCCACCGTGCCCAGTGTGACTATTAACTTTTGACTATCAAACATTGTGATTTTTATCTAGTTGAATGTTGAATGTTTTTATATTTTTATGAATATTTTTGAGCCTTATTCTAGAACGTAGTAAGTTACTTGAAGACAGTTTTATCTTTATTGACCTTTCCTTTAAGCTTAGACAGGTGATATCAGATTATCATTAAGCTAAGAGCTAATTTTTGTTCTACTGTGGAGGAATATAGACTCTTTGCAGTCTTCT
This sequence comes from Xerus rutilus, assembly GCA_028644305.1. NCBI lineage: Eukaryota > Metazoa > Chordata > Mammalia > Rodentia > Sciuridae > Xerus > Xerus rutilus. The sequence continues at coordinate 7,984,041 of CM053416.1, read as the reverse complement.
GTCCAATGCTCTATGAATTACAAGGTTTTCCCCTGTGGTTAGTGGGGACAGAAATTAGTTTCAGCTTTATGAGACGGGTGCTATTCTCTCAATATTTTCAAGTGGCTCTTTCTAGGCCTCAAGCAGTAGTCACCTATCAGAGCTGAGCAGCACTTGGCTGTATATTGAAGCAAGGGGAATCTGTGGATAAATTCATGGGTTTCTCCCAAGGCATCTCTTTCCTCTGTGATCTTCTGCCCTGTGAATTCCAGCTTCCTTTGTCTCCCTGAACTCTTAGCTATGTCTCTTCAGTTAAGTGCATATTCTGGATTTTGCTTTTGTTTCACAGCCTGGAAACTCTTTATATCTAATAAACTGGTGCAATTATAAACTCATTTTTCACTTATTCTTGATTGTCAGAGTTTAGAGGCTTTCATTGCCTGAGGTCTAAATCTTGAAGGAAGTTCTCTAAGATATTTTTCCCCGAGCTTTTAATTATTTCCAGTGAAAGTGGAACTTGCATAACCTAGCTTCTTCTACTCCATCTTGGTCAGAAGCAGATCTTATACATATTAAATTTTGAGAAGCATTGTTCTTCCACATGACATCTCTCATGAATTCTCTGAACCTTTTCATTTGGAGGCTGAACATCCTCAGATAATGTCTGGCATGAGTCCTCTGCCTATGCACATCCATTTTTCTCTCTTTTTTTCTTTTTCTTTCTTTGAGAGAGGTCTTGTTATGTTGCTCAGGTTGGTCTGATACACGTAAGCTGAAGTGATTCTCTGGCCTCATCCTCCCCAGTGAACAGGTGGGACTCCTGGGACATACCATACCTGGCTTATCCATTTTCTTAAATGCACAATTTCCTGTCCTCATCACTTCTTTCGGTAGGCATGCACTTGTTTTTCAGAATCTGAGCACAAGCCTTCGCATTTTACATGTTGATTAATTGCCATCTCATTTGCTTTAGACAATCACTCAAAGTAATCAATACACTTTGGAAAAATATGCTGTCATCTTATTTTCAAAAGTACTTCCAGCTTGATATTATCTGAAAGTATAAGTTGCCAATTCATATCATCGTCCAAGTCACTAATACAAAATATTGACCAAAATAAGTCAGGGGACAACGTTCTCAGTTCTTTCAGAATCACATTTATGTATTGAACAAAATTTTTTATATACCAAATTAACCAAATCTAAAATTCACCTACTGATGTCCATTCAATTTGTATTTGTTAACAGAGGTATCTTAAGTCTTTACCAAACTCTATACTAGCATTAGGATGGGCTCTGTGTTTTTAATGCATAAATATATAAGGTGAATGAAATGTTGATGGTGATTGTCTCTTGGTGGTGTTGGGATTTCCTTTTTTTTCTTTTTCTTTTTCTTTTTTTGTACTAGGGATTTTGAACTCAAGGGCACTTAACCACTGAGCCACATCCCTAGTGCTTTTTGTATTTTATTTAGAGACAGGGTCTCACTGAGTTGCTTAGGGCCTCACTAAATTGCTGAGGCTGGCTTTGAACTTGTGATCTTCCTGTGTTAGCCTCCCAAGCCACTGGGATTACAGGTGTGTGCCACTGAGCCCAGCTTACTTTTGTTTTGTTTTGTTTTTGTTTTGAGAAAATTTTTTTAAAGAAAGGTTTATTGCTTTGCTAGCAAAGGAGAAACGTAGGAGACTCCTGTTCCAAAGGCTGTGATTGTTCCCATCAGCAGGAACAGGGGGCTTTTATAGATGTGACTCAAAGGCTACATTCCATGTGTTCTCTGGAGTTGTAATTCACTTGTTAGTTTGGGAGATAGTCATTTCTGAGATCTTCTAGTGCCATTCCTAAAGTCAGGATTACTTTGTTCCTATGGTG
>CM053416.1:7943464-7981693 GCA_028644305.1 Xerus rutilus | reverse complement strand
CTGGGATTCTTCCGCCTTACTTTTTAAAAGTTTTTTTTTTAATTGGGATATTCTTTATGTTGGAATTATTTTTATGAGAAAATACATTAATATGAGAAAACAAATAATAAAAGTTGTTTCTCTATTTTCAGCATCCTTTAATGTATCAGTGGGGTGACTCAGAATAATAGAAAATAAAGTCTGCAGTGACTTTTTGTTAGTTAATCCTTACTTATTCCAGATGATCATATTTTCAATTTAAAAGGATTACAATCTGTCTCTTTAATCATCCATTCTAGAATCTATGCCGTAGATGTTTTTCTCATTTGAAAATGTGGGACAGTGTTCAGTAGAATTTCTTAAAATGCCCTGAAACTGACCAATTTCAGTTGGACATTTTCAAAAATTCCCAGAGCAACTTCATCTGCTGGAAGTCACTCATATTCTTATAGATCCTGATTTCTTCCCATTTCTTCATGGAATTTTAACTGATGGTTATTTTTTTCCTATCCTAATTTGAAAGTCATTTAAAAGAAAAAAAAATCTCTTTTTCTTTTCTTTTTTTGTTAAACTGGAAATTGAATTCAGGGGTAATCGACATTGAACCACATCTCCAGCCCTATTTTGTATTTTATTTAAAAACAGGGTCTCACTGAGTTGCTTAGTGCTGCACTGTTGCTGAAGCTGGTTTGAACTTGCAATTCTCCTGTCTTAGCCTCCCAAAGTGCTGGGATTACAGACATGCGCCACCATGCTTGGCTAAAAAAATGAAAAAAAAAACAAACAAACAGAAAACCAAAAACCCTATTTCTTGATAGAAACTTTCAAGATGAAATAAATTAAAGAATTTTATTTCCATCCTGTGAATATTTACTGTTGAATGATTGGCACCAAGGCCTATTTTTCTTACTCTTTCTTTCTTGCTTTCATCATAGAAGTTTATCAAAATGCAGCTTGAAGTTTCCTAAATGTGTAATTGTGACCACAAATAGTGTTTGTTGATGTGGGAAGAGGTGATGTACTTTTGATCTGTAACCTGATCTCATTCATGACCACAACATGTTATAAGGTTGAATTTCGTAAGCTGATTGCCAGAGTTGTTAATATCAACTCTTCCAAATTGCAAAACATCTCCCTGGGATAAACCCAAAGTACTATTGCAACCAGATGTTTTACAACCAGCCAGCCATGTGAGGTGCCTTCCATCTTGTGGCATGGGTGTCTTATAGGACCTCTTGCCCAATCCTCTGCTTTTGCCAGGACAACAAGCAAAAGGAGTCAAATTTCATAGTTCCATTTTGAATGGAAGTGTCTGGGACTCCTTTTGTTAAGGGCACAAAACCGAAAGAGGGATAGGGGGACATCTAGGCAGATTTATTCACTGCAAGGGGGTCTTTTTGATTGCCCTTACTATTCTATATAAACTCCAACATTCTAGTGAATTTATTCATCATGCAGTAAGGTTCCAGGATAGATTAGAATTAATGAAAGTTGGAGTCAAGCAGGTTTAACCAAATCATAAATGCATGTTAGAAACTATTTTAAACTTCTTCAAGGAAAGAAATGTGCCAAGAGACTTGTCATATTTGTTTCTTAGGATAGAAAGAATCCTGGTAGCTCAACCAAACTAACCCAAGTGATGGGAAAATCCTGAAAAGGATTGGTAAATCCCTTTTGTCCTTTTCCTTTCTGCTGCTCTTGGGAGTGACAGTGCTACAGGAGATCTTGCTTTTGAGCTACCCATTAGAATTTGAGAGCATAGCCTTTGCACAGTCTGTAAATATTTATTTCCTTTAAATTTTTCAGCTTTATTGAGGCATAATTAGCAAATGTGAATTGTGAAAATTGAAGGTGCACAACTTATTTCTGACTTATATACTGTGAAATAATTATCACAAACTAATTAGCATATGCACTACCTCACATTATCATTCTCTTTTTTCCTTTCTTTATGTATGAGTGGTTAGAACACTTAGGGTTTACCCTCTTAGCAAATTTATTTTCTTATCTCTTTTTGGTGATAGGTATTGAACCAAAGCCTTTTGCATGCTAAGCATACAATAAAATATACCACCAGCCCCTTTGTTACAAAATTTTGAGTACACAATATGGCATTGTTAACTGTACTATCAATGATGTACCTCCATCTGCCCATTCCTAAGCCCCAGTATCTGACAAGGATCACTCTATTCTGCTTTTATGAGCTCAACAATTTTAGATTTCACACATAAGTGTGATCTTGCCATTTGTTTTTCTCTGCCTGACTTACTTCACTTAACATAATGTCCTCAGATTTATCCAGATTTATCTATGCTGTCACAAATGGCAGGATCTCCTTTTTTATTTTTTTACAAATTTTTCACATTTTTATTAGTGCATTATACATATCCCATCAGTTGTAAATACTGATGGGATTTTTTAGTATATATTTGCACAGGCATACAATATAATTCCACTACCTTTAATTTTTAGGAGATCATCCCACTTTTGTTTTCCTTTTTCCACTTCTACATATGAGAGGAAAAATATGACCCTTAATCTTGTGAGTTTGATTTATCATGTTATTTCACTTAACATGATGTTCTCTAGATCCATCCATTTTCCTGCAAATGTCATAATTTCATTTTTCTTTATGGATGAATAAAACTTCATTGTGTATATATACCAGATTTTCTTTATCCATGTATCCATTGATGGACATCAAAGTTGATTCCATAGTTTGGCTATTTGTGAATTGTGCTGCTATAAACACAGGTATGCATGTATCACTATAGTAAGATAGCTTTAATTTTTCATGATAAACACAGAGAAATGGTATAACTTGCCTAGTCTTTTTAAAAAAATTTTAAATTAGTTTTAATTAGTTATATATGGCAGTAGAAAGAATGCATTTATGCACTTTGATGTATATCATACATAAAAGGGGTATAATTTCTCATTTTCTGATTGTACGTATAGAATCACATCAATCATGTAGCCATATATGTACATAAGGTAATATGTCTGTTTCATTCTACTATTTAACTATTCCCATACCCTTCCCTCCCTTCAACCCCTCTACCTAGTCTAAAGTACCTCTATTCTTCCCTAGCACCCCCTCCATTGTGAATTAGCATCTGCATTTCAGAGAAAACATTTGGCCTTTGGCGTTTTGGGAGATTGGCTTATTTTGCCTCGCATGATATTCTCCAGCTATATCCATTTACCAGAAAATTCCATAATTTCATTCTTCTTTAAGGCTGAGCAATATTCCATTGTATATATATGATTTATCCATTTATGCATTTCTTTATCCATTTATCTATTGAAGGGCACATAGGTTGGTTCCATAGTTTAGCTATTTTGAATTGAGCTGCTATAAACATTGACATGGCTACATCACTATTGCATGCTGATTTTAAGTCCTTTGAGTATAAACTGAGAAGTGGGATTTTTCCGAGTTTTCTGAAGAATCTCCATACTGCTTTCCATAGTGGTTGCACCTATCTGGTAATCTCATCAGCAATGTATGAGTGTACCTTTTTCCCCACATCCTCGCCAAAATGTATTGTTGCCTGTATTCTTCGTGATTGCCATTCTGACTGGAGTCTTAGTTTTGATTTGCATTTTTCTAATTTCTAGAGATGATGAACATTTTTTCATATGAAATAACTGTATTTATGTGTGTTTGTCTCTGTGTCTTCTGTTCTGTACCATTGGTCTACACATCTATTTTGGTGCCAGTACCATGCTGTTTTTGTTACTATTGCTCTGTAGTATAATTTAAGGTCTTGTATTGTGTGTGATGCCTCCTGCTTCACTTTTCTTGCTAAAGATTACTTTGACTGTTCTGGATCTCTTATTTTTTCAAATAAGATGATTTGCTTTTCCCATTTCTATGAAAAATGTCATTGGGATTTTAATAGGAATCACATTAAATCTGTATAATGCTTTTGGTAGTATGGTCATTTTGGCAATATTAATTCTGCCTATCCAGGAGTATGGGAGATCTTTCCATCTTCTAAGGTTTTCTTCAATCTCTTTCTTTAGTGTTCTGCAGTTTTCATTGTAGAGGTCTTTTACCTCTTTTGTTAGTTTGGTTCCCAAGTTTTTTTTTTTTTTGTTGTTGTTGTTTTGTTTTGTTTTGGTTTGTTCTGTTTTGAGGCTATTGTGAATGGGGTAGTTTTCCTAATTTCTCTTTCAGTGGATTCATCACTGATGTATAGGAATGCATTTGACTAATGGGTGTTCATTTTATATCCTGCTAATTTGCTGAATTCATTTATTAGTTCTATAAGTTTTCGGGTGGATTTTTTTGAACTTCCGTATATAGAATCATGTCATTGGCAAATAGTGATAGTTTGAGTTCTCCTTTACTTATTTATATCCCTTTAATTTCTTTCATCTAATTGCTCTGACTAGAGTTTCAAGGACGATGTTGAATAAAAGTGGTGAAAGGGCATTCTTTTCTTGTTCCAGTTTTTGGAGGGTATGCTTTCAATTTTTCTCTATTTAGAATTATGCTGGCCTTGGGTTTAGCATATATAGCTTTTACAATATTGAGGTATATTCCTATTCTCCCTAGCTTTTCTAATGTTTTGAATATGAAGGGCTGCTGTATTTGGATTTCCTTTCTTAAAGGTGAAAAATATTCCAATATACATGCCACCTATTCTTTAGCTACTCCATTATTGGTGAATATTTAGGTTATCTCCACAATTCTCTTATGATTAATGCTGCACTGTCCATGGTATTGTGGATATCTTCTGGAAATCTAGATTTTGTTTTCTATGGATACATAAGAAGGAGTAGAATTGCTGAATCTGTATGGTAGTTCTATTTTTAATTCTTTTAGTAACTTCACTATTTTCCACAGTGGTTGTACCAATTTATATCCTCAACAACAATGTGCAAGGATTTTGTCTTCTCCATGTCCTCTCTGGCTCTTATCTTGTGTTGATAATAGCCATCTTAAAGGGTAAGGTGGTAAATACCTCATTGTGGTATTACTTGCATTTTCCTAACAGTTCATAATATTAGCTATCTTTTCGCATACCTGCTGGCATTTATATATCTTATTTTGAAAAATATCTGTTCAGGACATTTGCCCATTGTTTTTGGGTCAGGATATTTGTTTTATTTTTTATTTTCCACTTTTTTGCTGTTGAATTCCACGAGTTTCTTATATATTTCTTGGCAGGACTCTGGGGTGTACTTAAAGGAGTAAGTGTGAGTGGTAGAGTTAGGAATTTGGTAAGATGGAGCTAGTTGCCTTTCAACAGTCATTTTTGTTTCATTTCTTTGTTCTTTATGTGTGTTTGTGTGTGGGGGTGGAGGGCACTCTAGCACTGAACTACATTCCCACATTCCCTAGTCCTTTTTAATTTAATTTAACTTTAAATTTTGAGACAAGGTCTTTCTAAGTTGCAGAGAGTCTCAAAAAGTTGCTGAGGCTGGCCCCCAACTTGCGGTCGTCCTGCCTCAGCCTCCCCTATGTTGCTGGCATTGCAGGCAAGTGCCACCGTGCTGGACTTTGGTTGCATGTTCTGGTTTGTGGTGGTATTGTTCCCAGGCTCTTCTTATGAAACCACTCCCTCTCTTGAGACTTAGTTAATTGGTGTGAATAGCTAGCTGTCCTCTTTGAGGGGTTCATTTTGGAAGTTAGATTAGACAACAGAACTAGAAGTAGACAGTTAATTGATCGCTGGGAGAACAGATACTTTTCAATGTCACTGAGGCCCTTCATTGCACCTCTGTACCTCTAGATGCAAAACCTGTCCCAATTGATAAAACTTCAGTTTTTGGAGAAGAGAATCTAACATGAAAGCCCTTCTTTCTTATTTCCAGAAAATATATTTTTTCCACAAACTGTCCAGTAAATTCTGGATAATTAAAGTTATGGGCCCAAAGGAGTGGGTCTTGTTCAGAAAAAAGGTAGGGCATCAGATGAATAAAGAATGAATGAATGAAAAGGAAGCAACCTCAGATGACAGCGAGTTTTTAATTAAATATATCTGGGCTACATCCATAAGGCTAAGGGATACATTGGGGATGTTTTTTATTCCAAATCTAAGTGATATTTACTATGGTATACACTAGGGTATGGCAAATCTGGCTTCAATCTGGTTTTATTTTTAATAAAATGTGTTAGAAAACAATTTTATTTTTTTGTCTGAGCTATGACTTTTTTTGCTCTGCAATAACAGAATTATTTGTGACACACAGACCTGTATGGCCTATAAAGTTGAAAATACGTATTTACAGTCTGGCCATTCATAGAAAAGCTTTGTCAAAACTTGCTATACACAGCATCTGAGAACTAGAAAGGTTCTGTTACCCAAATCCAAGGTGAAAGGATAGACTGGGAGATAGATGTGTGTCTGATTTTAAAACTGAGCTCCATGGTTCACTGGAGTAACCCAGTTCTGCTACCATCTCTCCCACCAAACCAATCCAAGAGCCAGAGAGGTAAAGTGACCTGCCTGGGGTCACACAAAAAATTAATAACCAAGTCAGAATACACCTCCAGTACTCTACAGTTCTAGGCAGTACTAAGTAAGTTGATAAAGCTTCCACTGTGAATGAATAAGTGATCTTTTTGTCTAGTAGTTCCATGAATTCTTCACATTTTGGGTGTCTGCTTCATAGTGGAACAGTATGTTTAGATATTTTGGATTCTATTCCAAAATATTTAAATCCCTAGAAATAGAAAAAAGAACCTAATATAACATGGAGTCATTAGTTCATGAAGATCCTGGTAGGGACCTTTGCATTATCATAGGGTTAAGTGAGTTTTCAAAGAGGATCTTTATTGATGCCAGGGGTGGTTTTGCTCTCAATTTTGAAAATGACTGTGAGACCTTGACTTCTGAATTCTACCAATGTCATTGAGGCTCTTCATGGCACCTCTGCTTAGCAGTGCTCTCTTATAATAAGTATTGGGAGTGTGAAGATTTTGATATAAGTAATTTCCTCTGACATGAACATAATTAATGATCCTTATTCTGAGTTTAACATGGTGATGAAATAGAACACAGCTGACTTTGTGCATTGAGTTCTTAGAATACTAAAAGTCCTCCAGAGAAGTTTGATTTCCTATATTTTTAATTATCTCTTCCTTACATTGTCAAGCATAAGAGATAAGCCAAGTAACAGTTTGCATTCTAAGTTTTCTCTTGTGATCAAGCATCACTGAGTCACTGTCTTTTTGTACATTGGAGCCCATAACTCAGAGTCCAGTTAGCATCTGACATTGGAATATTGAACATTGAGATTTTTCATTTTTGTTTGTTGTGATTTTTTCTAGCATAAAATCAATGCTTTGCTATTAAAATAAATGTCCAAAGTGTTCATGTTAAATAATAATTAAAATGTATGCACAATTAATGTTTGTATGTTTTGTTGACTAAGGCATGTATAGGTTATGATGTTTAAAGGGAGGTAGAAGGAGCAAGGAAGTCTATTAACTTCACTAGAAGTAAATGAGTTTTATAGGCTTAGAAAGACAAGCTTTCCTACTCCCATGTTTTGAAAATTAATTTGTTTTTAATTGATGGAAATTGCATGTATTTAGCATGTGTAATGTAATACTTAGAAATATATACCTGCCTTATAGAATGACTTAATTGAGCTAATTAATATATGCATTGCCTGCCCTGCCTCATATGCTTATTGTTCCTGGTGAAAACACTTAAATTTTACTCTCTTGGCATTTTTCAAAGTTACAATGAATTGTTATTAGCTTCAGTCACCATGTTATATAATAGACTTATTGATTTTTTTTTTCCCCCTTGGTACCTGGGATTGAACGCAGGGTGCTTGACCACTTGAGCTACATGCCCTGCCTCTTTTATTTTATTTTATTTTTTATTTTGAAACAGAGTCTCCCTAAGTTGCTGAGGCTGACCTTTGACTTGTGATCCTCCTGCCTCAGCCTCCCAAGTTGCTGGGATTATAGGTGTGTACCACAATGCTTAGCTAATACACTTATGAATTTCTCCTATCAATTTTTTTAATATTTTGACCAACATCTTTCTAGTCTCTGGAAACCATATTCTATTTTGTGCATATGTAAGTCTTGCTTCTACTTCCCGCATATTTTACACAATTTCTTTCCCGCTCTTTGGTTATATGGATTGTGTATTTCTAGAAATTAAATAAGGAGATGATCATAGTGTTATCATCCAGAGATTCAATAAATATTGAAATCTTGAGGTCAAACACCTCAGTCATGTCCATTTTTTCTGCTCACACTTGCTCAAACAATTGACTTTTGAGAGTTCACTATGATTCTGGCCTCTGCTTGAAATAAATGCTGAAAAAACATATTCTATCATTATTCTCATGTTGCATGTGGTACATGTACTGAGGGACGCAGCTATTAAAATAATCCCACATATATGTGGAATTACACCCTAGAAAAGTGTTATGGGAAAAATAATTATATTTCTAGAGTTCTATGAAAAATTATGCAAAGCAAACCTGGCATTGAATAGGGATTCAGCAACAATTCCTGTTTTCAGAATGCTTTTGAGCAGAGAGAGTTTAGAGATGAATAAGAAAGAATTAACAAAGGATGGGTGGAGTAGAGGGTAAGAGAGTGCTTCCAGTAAAGTGAATTAACTTCCTTACAAAAGTGCTATCATGAAGGCTAGCTCAAAGAACCAAGGCTAGCTCAAAGAAGGATCAATACTTCAATGTAAGAGGAAGCTGGCAATGAAAATAGAGACCACACCATACTGAGTGTGGTCTGGGAGTAAGAGACTGCCATTGAAGAGTATGAATTTAGAAAGGATCATGGATTTGAAAATACCTCTCCTATAGCTAGGGAGGCAGTGAATTGGAGCAGGCTTGAGAATGGAAAGCCCCAGGGCATGGGAGACCTCTGGGAAGTGATGTGTGCAGTAGAATGGCTCTTTTTTTTTTTTTTTTTTTTTTAAACAGAAGAATCAAGCCATAGCACACGTATGAAGCACAATTTTCCATTTCTCTGCTTGTAAACAAGATAGAATCACACCATTCATATCTTCACACATATACCTAGGGTAGTGATGTCCATCTCATTCCACCATTTTTGCTGCCCCCATGCCCCCGCTTCCCCTACCTCCCCTTTGCCCTATCCAAAGGTCCTCTGTTTCTCCCATGCTCCCCACCTCCACCCCCATTATGTATCAGCATTCACTAAGCACAGAAAACATTTGGCCTTTGGTGTTTTGGGATTGACTTACTTCACTTAGCATGATGTTCTCCAGTCCATCCATCTACCTCCAAATGCCATAATTTTATTCTCTTTTACTACTGAATAATGTTCCATTGTGTATATATACCAGTTTCTTTATCCATTCATCTACTGAAGGGCGTCTAGGTTGCTTCCACAGTTTAGCAATTGTGAATTGTGCTGCTACAAAAATTGAAGTGGCTGCATTACTATAGTATGCTGTTTTTAATTCTTTTTTTTTTTAAATTTTTTTGGTTGTTGATGGATCTTTGTTTTATTCATTTATTATTTATATGTGGTGCTGAGGATCGAACCCAGTGCCTCACGCATGCCAGGCAAGCGCTCTACCGCTGAGCTATAGCCCCAGCCCCGCTGTTTTTAATTCTTTAGAGTATAGGCTGAGGAGTGGGATAGCTGAGTCAAATGGTGGTTTCATTAGTGGAATGGCTCTTTATGTGCTACTCTTTTATAACTGTGAGATTTCCCATGGTCCTCACTCAGGTTAATTTGGTGAATTAAAAGACACTTCAATGCAGTGAAGGAAGATGGAAATAACTAATATGAGCTTCTGTTCTGACCCAAAAGCTTTGCAAACATCAAAGTGTTCAACATCAAGTTCATAAATACCTAAGAGAATCTCATTTTACAGATGAAGAAATTGGGTTTTGCAAAACTTCCATGTGTCTCATACAGCTTCCTAACATAGAAACACAATTTAACTCCATGAATTTCACTTCTAAACCTATGTTTTCTCCACTAAAGAATCCTCTCTTAATGTAAACATTTTAATAGGGACCGATAACTAAGTAGATTATTAAATAAAATCTAAGGATCTGCTAGATAAATAATTCAGGGGTTTCTTTCCAAGAGGTAATTGCTAAGAATCTCGGAGGCAAGTTAAACTTAACCCATATAAATGCAAAGGGAAACCACAAGAGTCCACTCCTATTGACTACTCTGATAATTTTTACAGGAATGATTTTGTATTGAGTATTACTGTATAATATAGTCGTCAGCCAGGATTTAGAAATTCTGAGAAGTTCCCATAATGTCTCATTGCAATAGGAGGATAAACCTTCTAAATGCTTTTTCCTTTCCCCAGAGTTTGACCTGATTCATCAGCAAGCAATTAGATGCCAGTTGAGTGACAATTTCTATTGTCTTTAAATCACAGCTCTATTTGTTTTATATCTGATTAAATCTGTTCATGTTGTGTAAACTCTGTAGGAATATGTTAAAAGGATTTGAATTTTGTTTTCTCCCATTATTTTAATTTTCATTTAAAATATTCATTGTACTGTATTTAATTATATATATATATACATACACATACACACACACACTTTTTTTTTTTTTTTTTAGAGATTGGAGACCACTGCTTTAACTAAAAGTAAAAAATTAGGATTTGTAATTGAAGAATGAGGTTTATAATACATAATATGTAGAATCAAAGGCTTCATCTTGTAAAGTTTCTTATAAAGAATACTTTAATTTTAAAAAAATACTCAACTCCTTTTTCCACTTGATCCACACCCCAACCTTGTGAGATTGTTTAGTTACTGAAAAATCATGGTTGGTCTAAACCAGAGAGTAGTTTGTATCCAATGAAGAGACGAATAAAATTCCCTGCTTCACTGGACAGAACAGCAAAATTCCTAACAAACTGTCAGAATAAATCAGTTGGAAGCTGAATCCAAAAGGATATCTATGGGAACCTTCCCTTCTGCCTCAGGTAGCATTTCTCCAGGCCTAAGGGTCTAGCTAAGGGAAGTAAGTTAGCAATTGGGTCTTGAACAACATTTTTTTTTAAGTGGAAATTATTGGTGAAGGAATCCTTAGAAAATGTTGATCCAATCCCACTTGACTACAAAGTGTCCAAAGGCATTAAGTAACCAGAAATCTCCCTCATTTTCCCCACCTTTTCCAATCCTAACATGAAAGATTGGTTTCCACTTTCTAAATGAAGCCAATAGTTTCAAATGCTTTTTAAAGTGTGTGGGCATTTCTTGTATTCTGCAGTAGTTCCTATTGATTTCACCCAGAGTAATATTTTTCAAAGGATTCCAAATAGATCATGAAAACAGGAACAGAGGTCATGCTGTTAGATCAACCTGTAAACTCTTCATCAGTGGACAACTTTATTTAATAACTTAGAAACAACATAAATCTAATTAACTCTTTTAGCTAGAGAAGATATTTATGTGAATTAATTTTTAATTCTTCATGCCAGGAGACAAGATGATACCCCCACACACACTTCACAGAACTACAGAGACTTAATCTAATGAAATAATAAATCATATTAGGGAAAACTCATGTCATTGCTTCAGAAATTCTCTTTTTTCTTATACTTTGCTCCAGGAGGTTAATTTTGAAGTTTCCAAATTACAGAGCAGGAACACTTGATATTTTGACTTAAGCTGTATTTATGAACGAATGACTATTTGCCTTTGAGCTTGATGGTATTTATTTTTAAGCTGAGTATTTTGTTACTGACAGATGTCATTGCTGGTCAGAATCATTTATTCATCCAATTCTGTTCTCTGCTTCATACTAGTACTAAAAAACAGTCCTGTGCAGCAAATTATTCATTGTAGTCTTTGAGAATTATCCAAATTGAAGGATTTAAGAACAATTAACTTTAAGACATTAATTTTTTGTTTTTACTAATTTAATTGAGTAATAATTTACAAACATTCACTAATTTAAGCATACAAGCCTGTTTTGAAAATCTAAATCATCACCAACAATCAATATGTAGAACTCTTCCATAATCACCCCAATTTATTTATGTTGTACTCCTTTGAATGTAATCTTACCCCCTACACACACACACACACACACACACACACACACACTCACTCAACCCTTTTCAATCACTGGGCAGCTTTCTGTATGGTTTTGTCTTCTCTTCTTTGATAAAAGGAATTAAAGACTATATAATCTTCATGTCTGGAGTTTTATTTGTTTGTTTGTTTGTTTCATTCAGTGTGTTGCTTTGCTCTGCAACCTTATTGCAGTATCAGTAGATTGTTTCTTCCTAGGGCAGTATAGTAGTGATTTATTTGGATACATCACAGTTTGTGTGTTCCCTGGTTGATGGACATCTGAGTTCTTTTCAGTTTGGGGGTATTAAGAATAAAGCTGTTACGTGTGTATAGCTTCTGAAAATTTGTTTTTTTCTGTTATGTTTGATAACATGTATTAAAATGCAATTTTTGAGAAAAAATAAAAAAAAATAAATTAATTTAAAAAAAAAAGAATAAAGCTGTTACAAACACTTGCGAATAAGTCTTCCAGTGGCCATATGTCTTAAATTCTCTTGAGCAAATACTTAGTAGGGTATTGTGGGGTTTTGGTTCAGTGTATGTTTAACTTCATAAGAAAGTGCTAACCTGTTTTACAAAGAGATTATTTTGTATTTCATCCAGCATCATCTAAGAGTCCCAATTTGTCCAGGTGCTCAGTGACACTTGGTATTTTGTCTGTGTTAATTTTAATCTTTCTAGTTGATGTATGTTCATATTTCATATTTCATTGTTATTTTAATTTAAATTTTTTCTGAACTATAATGATGATGATAATCTTCTCATGCACTTACATATCACTTACATGTATATATATTCTTTGGTAAAATGTCTATTCAAATCCTTTACTCATTTGTTTAATTTGCTTATTTTACTATGAATGGAATTATAAGAGAGTATTCTTGTTTTATCATTTATTGGAAATATATATAATGAATATTTTCTTCCTGGGTATAGCTCTAACTTTTTAGTTTCTTTTTTTCTTTTTAAAAATTTTCTTGATTCTTTTTAGTTATATACAGCATTAGAATACATTTTTCCATAATCACAAAAAATGTGGAATGTAATTTGCTCTAATTCAGTCCCTAGAACTTCTCCCTCTCCCTTCCACCTTCCCTCTACTCTACTGATCTTTCTGCAATTTATTTATAGTTTTTTTTTAATTAGCATCTTTTTAAAATTAGTCTTTGGATATATTCGATATTGAGTTGTACTGTGTATATTCATGCATGTACATTTATGAAAGTTTGATTGGATTCATTCCACTGTTCTTCCCCTACCTGGTCCCACTCCCTATCAATCCCCTTCATCTAATCTACAGATCTTTCCTCTATTTTGATGGAGTTTCCTCTCCCTATTTTCCCCTTTATCTCTCTCTTTCTTTTTTTAAATAATGTGTAGTAACGAATATTTTTTTAAATGTTGAAGAAGTTCAATTTATGTTTTTGTTTTTCAATGTTTATATTCTTTGTATCATAATTCAGTATTCTCTTATGCCTTCCTCTAGAAGTTTTATAGTTTTAACTCATCATTTTAAGACAATATTATTTATGCTGTCTGGTGAAGATAAAGGTTAGCTGATTTTTGTATGTAGATATCTGATTTTTTCAACCATATGTTGAAAATGTAATCCTTTTTCAATTAATTGCCTCGATACTTTCTTTTAAAATGAACTGACCATGTGTAACAGGCTTATTCAGTTGGTTTGCTCTAGATGTCTGTCTTTACCTGAATACTACATTGTCTTCAGTTCTATAGCTTAAAATGTTTTGCAGTCAAATGGCATATGTACCTCAGTTTTGGTTTTCTTTTATATGTGTGTGTGTGTGTGTGTGTGTGTATATGTATATATATATATATATATATATATATATATATATATATGTATATGTATATACGCTAATGGACTTTTATTCATTTGTCTATATGCAGTGTTGAGAATCAAACCCAGTGCCTCACATGTGCTAGGCAAGCACTCTATCATTGAACCACTACCCCAGCCCTTGTTTTTCTTTTTAAAAACTGGTATGCCTACTATATGTTCTTTGCTTTCCCACACAAATATCAGAACTAGTTGTCAATTTCTATAAAAATCTTCAAATTTTGTTTGTGGTTGCAATGAATCTATAAATCATTTATATGAATTCATAAAATTGATAACATAATAATATTGATTATGGTATATTGAATTTCTTTAGTTTTACCAGTTTTATAATTTTTATTCTACAGGTATCTCAAATGTATTTTTCAACATATACTTATTTTATATTTTCTACTATAATAACTGATATTTTCATTTTATTTTGACTTTTAATTGCTAGAATATAAAAATACAATGAATTGTTTATCTTATATCTTGTGATATAAGTAAACTTACCTGATTTATTTTTTTTTTAAGATTTCTTAGGTTTTCCTAATTTATGCCTTTTTTTTCTTTGTCTTATTGTAATCAATATATATCCAGTACTACAAAGTTAAGCAGAAATGATGAGAGCAAACATTCTTGCCTTGATCCCAATCTTAGGGAGAAAGGATTCAGTCCTTTATCATTAACTATGATTTTTGGTTAAAACTGCTAAGATTAATGAAACTGACTTCTGCTCTTAGATTCTGGAGAGTTTTTATTTATTTTTTTAAATTTTTTTTAGTTGTCAGTAGACTTTTATTTTATTTTATGTATTTGCAGTGCTGAGAATTGAATCCAGTGCCTCACACATGCTAGGCAAGTTACCACTGAGCTAAAACCCCAGCTGCTGGAGAGTTTTTAAACTTCATTAAGTATCTAATTTTTTTGTCAAAAACTTCACATACATTGAAGTGGTCAATTGTTTTATTATTATTATTATCCCACCCTCTATGCATCTCTCTTTTATCTTTCAGTTTGGTAAGTCACATTGATTGATGTCTATATGTTACTTCATTGGATAAATTTCCTGATATACTATCTTATTTATTGCTAAAAACAATATTTATAAAATATTATTAAATATTCTGCATCTATATTCATAAGGGTTATGAGCATATAGTTATCATTCCTAGTATAATTTTCTGATTTTAGTAGCAGTGTAGTACTGACATCATAGTACAAGACTGGATGTTTTTACACATTATCTGCTTTTTGGAAGTGTTAGTGTACAATAGGTATTATGTTTTCCACAAATGTTGGTAGAATTTTAAGTTTTCCTTGAGGGGAATTTTGAATTAGGGATTTAGTTTACTTAGTGTTGTAGGATGATTCAAGATGTCATTTAAATTATTCAAAATGTCATTTAAACTATTCAAAAATGGAAATTTTGAATTAGGGATTTAGTTTATTTAGAGTTATAGGATGATTCAAAATGTCATTTAAATTATTCAAAATTATACAGATAATGTAAAGTTGTCCCCACGCCATAAATCTTCAAGGAAATGCAAGTTAAAACCATAATGAGATATCATATTATCAAAAAGATAAAAGATAACAAGTGTTGGTGAGGTTGAGGAGAAAAGGAAACCTTTGTGCACTGTTAGTGGGTATGTGAATTGGTGTACCCAGTAAGGAGAACAGTGTTGGAGCGTGCTCAATAAGTTACAAGTAGGACCATGTGACTCAGTGACCCCAATAACAGGTATACACACAAAGGCTATGAAATCAGTATGTCAAAGAGTTATCTGTCCTTTAGTGCCTATTGCAACATTCCTCAACAGATGAATGCATAAAGAATATGCCATGCATATATAATACTGTAATACAATTTAGCTTTAGAAAGAGAAGATAATCCTAACATTTGCATAACATGGATAAACCTGGAGGATATCATATTAAGATAAATAATTCAGAATCATAAAGACAATTATCTTATGATTTCCCTTATATGTGGCATATAAAACAGTCAAACTTCATAGAAAGAGAGAGTAAAGCTATGGTCACCAGAGGCTGGAGAAGGAGGGGATTGAAGAAAAGTTGGTGAAAGAACATAAAATTTCAGTTACAGAGAAGGAATGATTTACAGGATCTGTTGAACACCATAGTGACCACAGTTAATAGCAACATATTGTATATTTGAAAATTGCTAAAAGTAGATTTTGAAATGTTCTCATTGCAAAAAATAAGATATATTTGGTAATGTATTGCAAAATAGCTTGATTTAGCTATTTGACGATGTATACATTTATCATCATGCTGTATACCATAAATATATATTTTTTATTTGGAAATTAAAAGTAATCAAGTTTAAAATTTTAAAATCCTGCTGCTTTTTAAATGTCTGTAGATTCTAGCAGTATTCTCTGTTTTGTTGCTGATGTTGATAATTTTTGTCTTTTTTTTTTCTTCCCTATTTAGTCTGGCTACCAGTTTATTTAATTTTTTCTCAAACACACAAAATTTTAGTTTAATTTTTTTTTCTATTTAATTTCTTTTTCTTTCTTTCTTTCTTTCTTTTTTTTTTTTTTTTTTTTTTTGGTAATAGGAATTGAACCCAGGAGCGCTTAACTACAAAGCCACATCCTGAACCCCTTTTTACATTTTACTTCAAGACAAGGTCTCAGTGAGTTACTTAACACTTCACTAAGTTCCTAAGGCTGGCTTTGAACTCACCATTCTCCTGTTTCAGTCTACTGAGCTCCTGGGATTACAGGCGTGCACCACACCACCATGCCTGTCCCTCTATTTAATTTAATTGATTTCTGCTCTTATGGTATTATTTTATTACCACTGATTTTTTAGAAGGAGGAATTAGTTTGCTCTTTTTCAAGTATAATCTTAGTTGATTTGAGACATTTCATTTTCTAATGTTATAAATT
This sequence comes from Xerus rutilus, assembly GCA_028644305.1. Classification (NCBI taxonomy): domain Eukaryota; kingdom Metazoa; phylum Chordata; class Mammalia; order Rodentia; family Sciuridae; genus Xerus; species Xerus rutilus. Next base: position 7,964,926 of record CM053416.1, on the reverse strand, counting down.
TTCCCTGTAAGCATTGATTTATTTGCATGGGGCCCAGAATTACTTAAATGTTCTCTTTTCCCCTATATTCCGTTTACAGAATTTTATAATTGTCCTTGTAACATCTTCTTTAGACTTTACATCTTTTTAAAAGTGTGCTGTTTAATTTAAAAACTGGAAGATGGACTTTCCAGTTATCTCTTTGTTTTTGGTTTCTAATTTGATTCTGATATATTCAGGTTGTATACTTTATATGACTTCAACCCTTTCAAATATCTTCAGATTGTTATTTTTGCATAAAGCATTCAATTATCTTTGTGAAAAGATATAAACAATCATTATATGAAAAATAATTATTGTATATTTCTTTTCATATGCAGCATTTCCATTGCTCCCTATCCTTTGGTGTAATTCCAAAATTCCACCTGTTGTAATTTTTCTTCTGTCTTAGGACTTCGTATAATGTCCCCAACTATTTTTTGGAGTTCAGGCTTGCTGAAAAGACACTCTCAAATTAAGCAAATCTGAATGGTATTATTTTGGCATTAGTCTAGAAGGATATTTTTACTGGGTATGAAACTATTCTTTGTCCTCATTTTTCATGTTTTAAAGATTTAACCAAGTAATCATCTGGTATACAGACTTCTTAAGACAAGTCTGCTGTTATTTGTTTTCCATGCATACATGCATTTTCTCCTTTTTTTGCTTTAAAATTTTTCTCTTTATGAACAATTTTCAGAAATTTTGTTGATATATACTGTGGTTTTATACTTTTTTGTTTATTCTGCTTCAAATCATCTGGTTTCTTGGGTCTGTGGTTTATAGTTTAGTATCAACTTCCCAAATATTTGACCATTTAAAAAACTTCTGCACTTATTAAATTTCTGCTACCAATATGTTAGGCTTTTGATATTCACAACAGGTTACTAATACTGTTCACTGTTTTCAAATCTTTTCTGTTTGATTTTGGATAGCTTCTATTTATTACCTGTATACTTTCATGAATTTTGTTTTAATTTAATCCCATCTCCATTTCATTTTATTTATTATATTTTTACTTATAGAATTTACGCTTAGTTTTTTAAGAAAAATTTCTATTTTATCTCATGTGCATACTTTCCCCTACCTTTTGTGATAGAGAATATTTATGATAGCTGTTCTAACATCTTTTTTAAAATATTTTTTTAGTTGATGATGGATCTTTATTTTATTCATTTATTATTTATATGTGGTGCTGAGGATCAAACCCAGTTCCTCACACATGCTAGGCAAGCACTCTACCACTGAGCTACAGCCCCAGCCCTGTCCTAACATCTTGTGTACTAGATCTGTCATTTCTGGTTCTGTTTCTGTCCACTTTTTCCTTATAATTCTGGGTTACATTACTTTTTTGTCATGTTTCTTAATTGATTTCTTTGTTTATTGGGTCAATTCCAATTGCATGCTGAATATTTTGTATTTTACATCATTGGCAGGTGGGTTTGTAGTATTCCTTTTGTTGATGTAATGTTTTCTTCTGTTGTTAAGTCATTTGGAAGCAGTTTGATTTCTTTTGAGATTTGCTTTCAATCTTTGTTGTGTCAGGTCCTGTGTAGCTTTTATTCCTGGACTAACCAGGCTGTAGTTCTATGGCCATACCTTTCACTGGTTGCTTCTTCATGACCTGTACATGTAGTAACAGAAAGTGTCCTCAATCCTATTGTAGGCTTTGGGTTTTTTCTCATCTTCCCCTTTCTGCATCTTGCTGGTTTCCCCATACACGTGCCCAGATCATTATTTGGTCAAAGCCTCAAATAGATGCCTTTGTAGTTTTCAGGATTGGTCCATCTCTCTTTCTCTGTCTCTGTCTCTATCTTTTTCTGTCTATCTCTCTCTCTCTCTCCCCTCCCTCCCTTCATCTCTCTCTTCAGCTCTCTCCTCTTCACAGAAATTTCTCTTCTTTCCTTATAATTCTGGGCATCTTGGGATCCCTCAGCCTCAAATTCTGACTCTTCAATTCAGTAAGGTACCAGACTTTACTCAAGATCTTCCTCCTATGATATGTTCTGTAATCTCTCTCCAAGCAGTGGATTGGGCAGGCTATATAGCTCATGTAATTTGATAGCCTGGAATATATGTATTACAGATTTCCTGTTATTTAAGTTAGGTATATAAATCTTTTATTCTCATCATGTCTTCATAGCAACTGTTTAGTTAATGATGAGTACAAAAACACCATTTTCCTCAACCTCTTTAAATTTGAACTTGAGACAGATAGCTGTAACAAAAGACAGAATAACAAGAGAAAAATAGACAGGTTTATTAACCCATGTAGTACACATCATGTGGGAGAATAGAAGCTTGAGAAGATGGCTTACGGTCCTGTCATGGGCCTACCATGAAACTGAAGCAGTGCCGGAGCCTGTCTTCACCGCAATTTTTGCAATCAGTCCAGAAAGATTTCAGATACGTTGCTCAGAATAACAAGCACAGGTGTACTAGAATGGATAGGAAAGGGACATTCTTGAGGTAGAGAGTTGATTCGCTTAGAGGAGAGAGGGATAGCATGACTCTCCTTCCTTCCAGTTTTGTTGGAAGTCCCAGGGAGTTTCCAGAGTCCTGCCCAAGTCCACCTCTTAACTTTTGACTGACAGCTTAGGAACTGCATAGATTGCCTCCAATAGAGGATGGTGTAGTGCTCACAGAGTTGTTGGAGTTTTTTAGGAAATTGAGTCCCTTGTTTTCACCTAGATTTCCTGCCCTTTAATCAGGCCCTTACTCTTTGAATAGCCCCCATCAAGTTTTCTTTGTGAGATCTTAATGATTTTGCTATCACACTGATGGGGGGGTGACATAGTTTTGGTGATAAGGGAGGGTCCTAGAGATTTTGTTACAAGAGATAATGACAACATGGACCCTGAATAGAAGTTTTTCCTAATTATGGCAGGGGGAAGTTTTGACACACCAGGCCCCTGTCTTCCAAGTGCTTGTCTGTTAGATAAGGCTCCCTGTGACTTTCAGTCATCCTTATTATCTTTTGCTGGCTCACTCACTCATGGCTGAGTAGCTGCCTAATAGTATATCCTATAATCTCTCTCCATGCAGTGGGTTGGACAGGTTGTACAGCTTATCCAATTTGATTCCCTGATTTTGTGTGTGTGTGTGCAAAAATATATATTCCAGTTTTCCTTTTATTTAAGGTGGGTATATAAATCTGATCTCTTTTATTCTCACCATAACTCCATAGTAGATGTTTAGTTATTGAAGGGCACAAACACACAATTTCTCTTAATCCTTTTAAATTTGTAGCTGAGAAAGAAGGTTGTAACAAAAGAAAATAGCAAGAAAAGAACAGGTTTATCAACCCATGCAGTGCAAATCATATGGGAGAATAGCAGCTCAAGGAGATGGCTTAGGGTACTGGCTTAAATATTATTTTAACAAAGAACAACATATTTTAGAGAAGTGACAGGACAAAGGAAAAGCAGTCCCAGGCTTCAGAGGTGGGAACACTTTAGGATGGTAAATTAATGGGAAAAAAGTCTGCTCACAGATTCCTCCAGCCCGGTCACCTCTGAGCTGATAAGCAAACATTGTGAAGAGAATTCTCTAGGTGAGAAAATGGGAAAGGAGGGTAAAAATTTGAGACCTATAGTCTGTAGATCTGTCCTGTGTGGGGGTAAATGAAGAGAAGGCAAAAGTTCCCCTGCATTTAAGTTGTCTTTAGCTCAATAATCCTTCATATTTTAGAAGAAATATTTTTTATTTCCATTAATATAAACCTTTAAAAGAAACTTCTTCTATTTATTTATTTTTTATTTTTGCTTAGACCAAGTAAAAATGTATTGTCTTTGGAGGACATCTGAACTCTCTAGGGATCTATTTAATGCATCCAGAACTACTGCCCTTGGTATCTGCTTTCCTCTCCTCCCTTCTCTCCTCCTTTCATATCTCTTCTCTCTTCCTTCCCGCAAGATGGAGAAGAGTGTTTCTTGTCATTAGCTGTTTTTTCAAGACTACTTTTGATGGTAGTAACTACTCTTGAGTTTTTTAGACATTCTGGGTGAGGAGAAGCTGCTGGAGCAGGCTTTTTTCGTTTTTTTGACATTTAACTGACAGCATAAGGACTACAGTGGACCACCTCCAAGCAAGGATGCTGTAGTGCTCACAGAGTTGGAGGGAGGCCCATTTTATTGAATGCAAACTAACAATTCCCCACTTGTGCATTCAGATCAAGAACTGGACTGTCATACACAGTCTGCCTGCACAAGGACGCATGGTCCTCCCGGTGCTGATAAAGGCAATCACTAGGCTTTTTAAAATAAAATCCCATTGAGGGGCTGGGGTTATGGCGCAGTGGTAGAGTGCTCGCCTAGCATGCGTGAGGCACTGGGTTCAATCCTCAGCACCACATAAAAATAAAATAAAGATATTCTGTCCACCTACAACTAAAAAAATAAAATAAATATTTAAAAAATAAATAAAATAAAATCCCATTGAATAACTAGTTATTTGAGGGAGAGGCCAGCACAGAGTTTGAAAGATTTTGTAGCTGCCCCAAAGGATGACTACTTTTTTTCTTTTAGTTCTTCTTACCATTTCACTCAAGATATTTGAATGGTCTCTAACAAAAAAGGTTTGAGTAGTGTGCCACGTTATTGTATTTACTAGTTACAATATCCAATTTTGGCTAAATTCTTATTTCTGTTTTCTAATAGTAGAATAACAGAGAGAAAAATCTCAAGTATTTTCCTCCTAAAAAATAGTATATTATCACATTATTAACTTGGACTTGAATACTTATCTTGTATTAATATTATAATTTAGTGCTTGATTTTGCTGTAGGTCTCATAGATGTCCTTATTAGTTTTAAAGGTTTTAAACTATCATTTTCTTTTTCTTTTTTTTTTAAATGACCAGTCAGACCACTCTTTTTTTTTTAATATTTTTTTCAGTTGTAGATGGACACAATATCTTTATTTTATTTATTTATTTATTTTTTATGTGGTGCTGAGGATCGAACCCAGTGCCTCACGCATGCGAGGCAAGTGCTCTACCACTGAGCCACAATCTCAGCCCCTATCATTTTCTTTTTCTAATTTAATTTTCTAAATCATTCTGCAGTACAATTAAACATGCTAATTTGGACTTTGTAGGGGACATCTTATATGCATGTTGGGAATTAAAGAAAATATTAAAAGAAATTCAATTAGGTTTATTTCAAGACCATTTGTTATGAAAAGCTAGGCTAACAAAGTTAAGTATTGTCTATAATAGATCCCTAGGAAACTTCTTGGGAATAGTAGATCAGATCAGAATGCTTTTCAATTAACATATGTGGTTTTTTTTATGAAAATAAAGTTTTCTTAGGAGCTCAAATTCATTTAATTATAATAGTTGTAATACCTCTGAAATGTTTTCCCCTGTACTTATATATATATATCTTTTGTTTTATAGATGATCCTTAATTTCAAGTAACCTATTCTCAATTAGCAGAGTATAGAGTAACACAGGGATTGTCTCTAGGTAATTGAAATGTGAGTGGCTAGAATTTTCTTCTCTATGTGTTATTTTACCATTTTTATACATTTAATAACCTTCTCCCTAATGAAATAATTTTCATCCATATTACAGATAAAAATTCCAAGAACTGCCTTTTCATCAAATCCAATGCTTTTACTTTTATTTTTCTTTCAAAATTGTGGTAAATCTCTGTATTTTGTAAAGAAAAGGAAAATGATGTTTCTAAATAATGAACAATCTACAGTATATCTACTTCAGAGTACCTTGAATGTGAGTTCAGTGAACTAGTCTCTAAGATATTTTTGAATTTGAATTTTCCAGCTACTGAAATTGAGTCTCAACAAGATTTGGGAATGGGTAGTATAGTTTATAATCTAGTGACGTGTCATCTCTTCATGTATCACTGACATAGAATAGTTGGGGAGGTGAAATTCCAAACATCATTCCTTATATTAGGATGATAGAAAGTTTAAAGTCAGACACAAGAAACCATGCAAGAGAACCTCATTACAGGTGACGCTGAAGTGAAAGTAAAGTAGGCTCAAGCCAAGAGCCCTCTCAGAAGACAGAAGAGGTCATCTCTGAGCACAGAATGACAGACAAAATAATGCTGCCTCCAAATTTATTACTGCTTGATGTTTGTCAGGAGAACTCGGGACCACCTTCTGCACTCTTTGCCAATCAGGTGTTCAATTCCTCCTTTATAATAGGTAGTGGAGTTTTTACTGTGATTTGTCTTTTCCAGAACTGTCATGGTGGCCATCTTATTGGGGAGGAGGGCTTTATCTAGGAGTTAACCCTATATTAATGTGGGTATTGGGGTAAGTGGTCCTCAGAAGTTACCTTACTGTGCCTGTGCTACTAAAGGAATCTTCTTTCCCAGACAAATAGGGACCTTTATAGCCATAATTCCTAACTTCACATCAATCTTAATGAACCCTGCCAAGCATGAATCCTACTAATTGTTCTCTTTTGAATATTTCCCCAATTAGCTCCTTTGGCTTCTCTTTGCTTATTCTCAAGGTCTGTGTGCTGATGTTTTTCCATAGGTTAACTTCTACAAGTTATTTACTCATCTGCCTTGGCAGTAACTTAAGGAAAATTCTAAGAGTAACTTCAAGGAAGCCTGTGACCTTGCATTACTGCTCATTACTAACTACCTATCAGCATGTTCTCATTTTCTTATATACATTCTATCTCTATTCCTTGATTTCTTATTAGTTGATTTATCTGTTTAGGTAGTTAATACATCGTAAAACTATGAATTCTTCTAGTGCCTTGATAGGACATGTTTTACAAAATATGTGGCTTTTACTTCTCAGACATTCAATTAGTTTGCACTTTTCCCTCTGGGACCTAATTAAATTTCCTGGAGATATTTTGATGGCCTTGTAACAATGGCCTACTTCATGCTTTAAATATAGCCCTTGCTGCTCTGCCAATGAGGCTTATTTTTAAATGTTTTCTTTTCCTCTTCTCCCTCTCCCCATCCCTAACTTTGGGGTGGTAGGAACAGGATTACCCTTCTTCATCCTAGGAGGAATTTTCTGTCTTCCAGCTCACACCCACCACAAGAATGAAGTAATTCAGATTTAGGGAATGTGGCCAGAATATCTAAGAAAGGGCTGTCTCCTAACTTAACAAGTAAATTCCCACCCTGTCAGGATTCACCTGGAATGCAGATTTTAAATCACCGTTTAAAAACCTTCTGTTCCCCTGATGGGAGACTCACAATCAAAGCCTATAGGACAGGAGTCCTGTATGTTTCTCCCTTGCTAGAAAAGCAATAAAACTTCCTTTTCCTCAAAACTGTGTTTCTGGATTGGCATGAGGACAAAGACCCAGCTTTTAGAAACATCCTTGTGTGAATTATAGTGAATTGCTCAGACCTTAACTTCCACATATGTAAGGTCATGCCACATTTATCCTTTGTAAATTCTGATGCCTTTTTATCAAAGTGCGGAAGTGATCTTAGGCCCTTTGAAATGATTGAGCTTATTCAATTTTCTTTCTTTTAGCTATAGATAGTTTTAGAAAACTAATTATATAAGGTTCTATAAACTAACTGGAAAAACTGAACCAAATGATTTCCTATCTGTAGAATTATATTCTATACATTCCACAATTACCAGTTTTGAAACAAACATATAAACGCTTTCTCTACCTTGTTAATTGGCTATAGACTATCACATTCATTAATATTAAATGTTTAGTTTTGGAAAGAGTAATTTCAATTTTGTTGTGTGGAGTGGAGCAAATTAAGTTTTAAAATAGTTTGTTTTCCATTTGCTATGATTTGCATATTTGTGCTTACCTCCCCCCACCCCAAATTCCATGTGCTGAGTTCCTAACCATGTATCTAAAATACTTGAGTCGATGGTTTTAGGAGGTAGGAACTTGGACATGTGAAGCTCTCATGAATGGCTTAATGGTGTTATAAAACAGACCACAGAGTGCTAACAAGCTTCTTTTGCCATGTGAGGCCTCAGCAGAGAGATGCCTTCTATGAACAAGAAAATTAATCTTCACCTGACTCCTCATCTGCTACTGCCTTGGCCTTTAAAATCTCCAGAACTAGGAGAGATACATGTCTGTTGTTTTTAAGCTTCCTGGTCTATGGTATTTTCTTATAGCATCTTGAATAGACTGATACTATCTGTAGAAGGGGGTGAGTACAAATCATAGCAAATGGAAAAGAAACTGGTCCAGCCCCAGTTTCTTTCCTGTATCCTATAATGATTTGGGGTTGAGGGAAGGGCAGAAAATGTTGGATCAAATTTTCCCATGAGCTCCCTTCTCTGTTGAGTCGGCATAGTAGAAGGAATTGCTTTGGAGAAGGGAGTTGCCCGTGAATCAGAAATACACTATATCAGCTGCTACAAGAATGATAAATATGTGTTGGTTATGTTAAGTCACTCCAGTTTGGGTATTCATTTGATATGCTGACTCAAATTGCTTTTTGGATTAATCATACCTAATAAAAATAATATGCTTATTCCTTTTACTGCCTAGATACATTTTCTTGTGCCTATAAATGAAGAAAATAGCCGTATTTATGTTGAGAAAACTAAGGAAAAAAAGTAATATGAAAAAAGATAAAAGCAGTGCCTTTGAAGCATATATGGGTATTTATATGGCACATCACTTTTTATCTCTGGAGCAATTTTCCTACCTCACGTGAGATGAATCATCCCCCTTTCATAGTGCCTATTGTCACACTGGGTAACTGATTTATAAAACCAACTGCCTTGAATCCATAAGCTTTTTCCCAAACTATTTCTGTGAATGTAATTTAATGCTCTCTTAGCTTTATTTGGAATTCACTATCATGTTCATACAGGTATTTTGTGATGTACTTTCATAAATATATTGAGATTTACAAGTGGGCAAACTCCTGAAGAATACATTCCTCATGTTAGGATTTAGGGTATGTAATAAATCTCAATAAGGCAGTGTATGAAAATTCAACATAATATTGGATGTATTCCTTTTATAGTGGTGAGTTGTTCTTAGGAAGTTGCAAAGTAACTACTGGTTATAAGCTTAGTTATAATAATACCATTAACAGTAATAGAGACTTTACTATAGGTCAAATAATGTCAAAAATTCAGACTTCATTATATCTCCATAGAAAACATGAGGTAACATAAATATTACTCTCATTTACAGATGAGTAAAAGAGGAACAGATAAGTAATATGTGTGAGTTTCCACAGAATAGCAAGCTGGTATTCAAATCTGAAGTTGACTATTTTTAGCCATTACCTTACTGTGCCTCTGAATTAAGAAATTGTGATAGTAAAACATAAAGGATTTTTATCTTGGTCTTTATTAATTAAAAATAAAAAAAGCCTACAAAAGAAATAGATACCATAACAAAGAAAATGATGAAACAGAAACATAATGATAAATGCACATGGTGGCTGATTTCTGACAATGCAACTTAGAATTTTTTGGCTTGATACTGGTGTAAAAGTGATATGCATTCCATATGAACCATACTCAAGTTTTGAATTTTGTGTGTGTGCACATGTGCACTGGGTGTTGTACCCAGGGCTGTGTACATGCTAAGCATGTGCTCTACCTCTGAACCTCACCCCCAACCCAGAATTTTGAATTTTGGTCTTTCTTAGGGTAACAATATGCTATAAGATAGTCTCTATGATGCTGGGCATTGTCCCTGAGCTGCAGCTCCAAGTCAGTCACTTGATCATAAGGATAAAAAGTGATACCCTACAGGACATTGTACCATTAAGCTATGATGTTTGGTAGGTTGTGAGTATTAAATGTATTTTCAACTTAGAATATTTTAAATCTAGGATGGGGTTATTGGAACATTAACCCCATCATACATCAAGGAACATCTGTAGTGACAATCAATCTGAATAACAGAATAGATGAACAAGAACTGACAGAATGAGAAGAACAGGAGCTACCCTACTGGGTACTTTGCATATACAACCTCATTTAATTTCTTCCAAAAAGCAACAAATAAAATAGTTTTTATCATTGAGTTTTAAAGCAAGATAGATAAATCATAAGGACATTAAAGAACTTTCTTCTTAGCATAAATGTAAGAGCTGGGATTTGAACCTGACCTTTTTAGTGCAAAATAGCAGAATTTACCCCTTCATTATATATCTGGTATGCTCATTTAGGAAAGAAAATAGTATGGAAACAATTATAGAATGTAGTATGGTAAAAATAAATCATTTTAGATTGTTCAGAATACAGAGATATTAGAAGATGAAAGAGGCCTGGCAATCAGGAGTTGGGTTGTTCATGTAAGTTATAAAACATTATACTAAGGAATTTGTTTCTGTTCAAAGGACAGGATGGAGATGCTGTACCATCTTAGAGGGTGAGACTAATAATTAAATTTGGGAGCATCCTCCTTTGAATGAAAGAGAAAAGAAGACATCAATGCAAAAGGGGAATTTAATTCTAAAAAGAGAATCAGAATAAATTGAGAAATATAGTACCTATTATATGTTTAATATTAAGGCAAGAGTTAATAATAAATGCAAAGAAATGTGAGCTGTGGTCTCTGCCATTTAGTACCTTTGATTAAGCTAGTCTGCTTGGGAATTTTGGTGACTCAAGGCGTCATTGGATACTGATGATGAGCAACAGAAAACTCCATGTTAAAAGTTGACTTTTAGTGTATCTGTCTCACTCTCTCTTACCACATCTAAACTCTATTAAATTGCTCATCTATGCAAAAGTGGAGACAACCCATAGTAACATTAGATGGTTGTCATCTACAAATTAAAACTCTGGGTGATTTATCTGGGTAAAACAACACATAGAGATTGAATTTCACAAAGTATTTGTCTTAGCTGTGTTTCTTCATAGTGAAATAACACTGTAAGAGTAATAGCTTATTCTTGGCTATGTTCCTAGAAGAATTATATAAAACTTCTCCTTAAGAGATAATGATGGTCCAAGGGGCCATCTGATTCCCACTGGCATTCTGGGGGGCCATGATAGACATCAGAAAGTTACTCTAAGTAAAAAAGCACTTAACAGCATTTATTTCCCATCTCTCCTTCACTAAGTAGCACAAACATAAGTTCAGCTGAAGTGACTGCCTTTTAGTTCTAAACATGCCCACTGCTGCCTGTATTAAAGACACTCCCTGATGTATGGTTATGGATCTTATGACCCAGGCTTCTCCAGCCAAGAGCAATTGGTTTGGAAGAGAAGACATCAGTAATCCAAGGGCAACCAAGATGCAATTAAGGCTAGGCATATGAGGTTCCATTTAATCAGAGGTTATTTTAATTTTATCACATGCATTCCTATTCATTTATTTTGATTTTTTTCTAGAGCTTGAACTCAGAAATCATTGTTCCATGGTAGTGATTATTGGGTGGGTGGCTATGTGGGAGCATGAGCCTGGAGAGGGAGCAGACAAAGCTGGTGGTTAGAGAGGAATGGCTGAACATGCAGAAAGAGTAGACGCAAGAATCTAGCTACACCTCAGATGCAGTAAGTTTCTCAGTGGCTGACATATCCTAATTTCTTTGCAAAATATCCATGCTGTTGATTATGAATTCGATAAAAAAATCTATGTAGCTTAAAATCGTCCCTTTCATTTTTATGAAATACTTTGAATAGGTTTATGATCCTTGAAGCCAAAAGTATCTTGGCTAAAGCACATATCAGCTGGGGGGAAAAAAAGAAACAAAAACTAGTTGGCAAGTAGGTGAAACTCACCATTGGAACAGATTCCAGATTACTGCCTATTGCACTTGGGTGCTGTGTTACCTGCAAAGCAACACAAAAATAAACATAAACATAACCTTCATCTAGGTTTGCAAATTTTGAAATTAGTATCCATGTCATGCCCAATAGAAGCTGTACATATTAGTTAAAGTAACTCAAGGTGCTTTAATAGGTAAATCTGAAGATCTCTGTAGCTTAACACAGTAGAAATGTATTTCTAAGCCATGTAGAATAAAAATAGAGAGGCATGCAAAGTGGGACGCTGTGAAACGCAGTCATTCAGGGACCTAAGCTGTCAGAGAATCTGCCATTATAATACATGACTCTTCAGAGTGGTGGGCAGGCAAAAGGAAGAGAGAAGTTGGAAACTAGAGAGAAGACTGTGGGTTAAGTTTGAAAATGTCATGTATCATTTGTGTCTAAAGTCTGGTGACCATATTTCAGTTGTAAGGCCATGCATTCTTGTAAGTTGTAAGGCTAGGGAATAAAGTCTGTGTGCCTAGCATGAATGGAAAGTTTAAAGAATAACCAACTAGTTTCTACTCTGATGCCACTCAACTTCTACTATCACATTACCTTAAAATGCCCTCATTGTTAAACTACAATATGATACCAAACACATAAACGTATTATGCATATATTATCTTTTTCTTAAAAAAAAGGCAAACACTCATACCCCATTCTAGCAAACTGTTCAAAACTATTCAGAGCTACTGCCATCCTAAGATGTAGTTATTACAAGAAATGGGAGATCATTTTAAATCATTCATGGTGTATAAAGATATTGCATCAATGATGCTGAGACAAGGAGTCTTCGTGACAAACCATCTGAGACGGGGAGATTGCATGGAAATGAAAAAGAGATTGAAATGTGTTTTTAGAATACTTAGAAGTAATTACTGATAGAATAAATGCAACATGTATCCCTGTCTAAATCCCCAGTGGAACAACTGAGCAAAGGAAAAACGAGAGCTATGTAGGACTGAGGTCTATTCCGGTGCAGCACATGCTTCTACAGTGTGAATTAACTCATCTGTTACTTGCAAATGGGGTAATGATGTCAGCGTAATGTGGAAGTCTCACTGATGTATACACTCCCTCCCCCCAGCCTGTTAAGGTTCTGTGCCATCAAGTAATATAGTTAAACACAAAGTACACTTCATGGCTGATTGCAACAGATAGTTATTCCTCTGTCCGCAATGTCCATACACATCGCAATCCTCCACAAGAATCAGCTTGATCGTAAACTGTATTTCCACTGTGTTATGTGCAACATTTCTTACTGTGGCTTATTTATACTGGAAATGTGTCTCTTTTTTTGTTGGACCAAGATAATATTATATTAGGATTATTTTCGCTAGTGGGTGAGATCCAGAGTTGTAGTTGTATAGGTTTTGGATAGTCTGACCTCAATCCTATTTTTCTCATAAACCTTATTATTTTTATTGATGTTGCAGAATTTCAAGTTCTCAGCATCACATATATTTCATTACAGGAGCTGTGCCTTTCTTTGCAGTTCCAAGTGTCAAAAACCCAATCCAAACTACTCTGAAGAAAATGAAAATATATTAAATCATCTAGCCAGAATGCCTAGGGGTTTCATTGACTTCAGGCATAGTGTAGTCATGACTGAAAAGAACAGTTTGGGGGTAACTATCCTTTTTTTATTTTTCATCTTTTAGCTCTACTTTTCTCAATGGACTTTAGATTAAATGTGTAGTGTCTCTACCAGGCAGATAAACTGGACGTTATCAAACTAAGGCTTATTTTCATGGTGTTATGATATATATCAGTCTGAAGTACCTTGTAGAAAAGAAATGGTGCAGTTAAAAGGGATGATTAAGGAGACAATAATATTGAAATTATTTGCAAGTTCGGGCAGGTTGAGGGGAGAATAGGGTTCTGCTAGCAGAAAGTACACCATTTGTGTCTCCAAGCTGAAGGAATAAGGGAAGTACTGGTTCCCCAGATCAGTGAGGGAGTACTGCAGTGGAAATAAAGGGGTATTAAACTAAGCTGTGACCTGTAGGATATACACAGCCACTCTCAACCTGCAGCCCAGCAGAGAAAGATCTGAATGTAAGAGATGACAGCTGATGTACTCCATGGAGTACACAGGTACAGAGCAAGGTCAGAACTAGGGTGTTCAGAGGGAATGCAGAGTATCCTACAGGCCAGTTCATCCATTTGAGTAAACAGATTACTTTTTCTTCCAGTAGGCTCATGAGTTTTAGAGAAAGGTCTCTTTGACCCTACTTGGATCTTAAATGCACATATCATAAGGCCAGGGAAATTTGGTGATTGGGTCCTATAACCCTGTTTGTGTAGATGTCTGATAGTGTGATTAATAACCTGCCCAAGAAAGAGCTCAGGAATTGGGGAAGACTTCTCAAACAATAACTTTTATGGATCCATGAAGCTGACAAGATCTGAGAGCAAAATGATACATCCTGGGTGTGATTTTTAAGACACTAATTTCTCCCTATTGGTGACTTATTCCAGTAGATTCTAAGTGCTTTATACGCAAAGCAAACAAATGATTCACTATCCAGAGAGGAGGAGGAATGACAAATACTGAGGATTAAACATCATGTATTTAATTTAGTGTTTTCTTCAGAAAGATAAGCTATCCCTTTTCAATATGAACACATAACAAACTGGGCTTTTTTTTTTTGCATAAAGATCTGTTCCTTTGGTTTGATGGACATTGACATATGTCAAAAAAAATATTTTTTTTTTTACAAAAAGGTCACTCTGGGAATATAATGGATGCCAAGCTGATTTGTCTTCTACACTTTTCCATAGCGTGGAGTAAAAGAGTAATACATCCTCACTGCTTTAAAAATATTTATATCCTCAAAGTCTAACACAAAATTTGGAAAAGAATAACTGGTTAATGCGTGCTTCATAAAGTGGTCAATTATCAGAGTAAGAGTTTCCATACTGCATTTTGTGTAGAATTCCCCAAGTAGCTGAGGAAAATGGAGAACAACTTACCTTAGAGGGTATAGTATCATGATCTATACACTTAGTAGTTTTCTCTTGATGGAATAATTTACATTAATTCCAAATGGAAGCTAAGAATGAAAATGATTTGCTGTTAATCAATTTGTTATTATTTTAATTGTCTTTGCTACAGAAAAATGTAGCAATAGTTTACTGATACTTTTCTAATGTGAGTACAGACAAATTATTTTTCACATAAGATCTGTTCTTTTGTTTTAATGGACATAGCCATATGACAAAAACAGTTTCTTTAAAAAGTCACTCTGGGGTAGTAATGACCCATTCGCTGGGTCATTACTACCCCTGGTGCATGTATGAAGACACAAATAGTGTGACTCTTTATGATTTGCAACCAGAGAAATGGAAAAACTGAGCTCTGTTTATGTACTATGACTTGAAATGCATTTAAATAAAAAAAAAAAAAAAGTCACTCTGGGAGGATGACGAATGTCAGGCTGATTCCTCTCCCTGCCTTTTCTTTTTCCCACAGAAATTTCTACCTCCACTTAGTTGCTTCTGAGTTGTTTTTTTTTTTTTTCCTCAGTCTGTGAGAATACAAGTTGAAATGATTTAGGGTGGAAGAACTGAGAATTATAGATAGAGGGAATATAAATTTTGCATGTCAAATGGAAGCCAGAAGCTTACTGATTTAAAGAAAATGCATGTATTTCTGAGTCCTGTAATGGCTGACACAGGAACAGTCAACTGGTTCAGCTTGACTGAAAAGAGTTCTTTTAACTTTAATTTGCTTTTTAAAATGTTATCTCAGTCTTTTCAAGAGTGCTGAGGGGTTTCTATTTTAAATTCTCTGGTGAGACAGCATGTGCATTCTCCATGAAAGAAAAGAGTCACCATGTGGTCCTTTGAGAAGTCCAAGCCTCTTTCTGAGGTGGGCAAAGCTTGTCTGCTGGAGTCCAGCTTGTCAGAGGACGATGGCTTTTTTCTGCTTGATTTTTACCTAAACTGATTTGTCTGGGAAGGGTTTTTATTTTTGAGTTGTTTTCCACTTTGAAGTAGAGTATTTTAGTCATAGAAAAGGCTTAGATAGAGTTAATAGGAATGAGAGAAATAGCAAGTCTCTCTCTCTGGTAGAATAACTTTTGACCCCTCTCAAAAGAATCAAGCTTTAGGTATAAAACTAGTTTCATCTGAGCAGAACTTTCCAGGAGGAAAAATACTGTAACCCTTTGCTATGGTTTGGATATAGTTAGTCCTCAGAGGTCCCCAATGTATGAGTATTGAAAGGTGGTCTGACTTTTAAGAGGTAGGGCCTAGAGGGAAGTGATCTGGTAATGAAGGGGGCTAATGCTGGTGTCCTAGAATGGGTGAGGTCTTGCATTAATGGTTCTATTCCATGAGAGTGGGTTGCTATAAAAGAGCAAGCATGGAACCTCCTGGTTCTCTTGCTTCCATGCCACTTGATGCTCTGTCATATGCCCCTGTCATCTGTCATGTTGTGGCATAGCCAGGAAGCCCTCACCAAAGAATCAGATAGGGTTGCTTGATGTTGGACTTTTAGTCTCCAAAATGGTGAGATAAATAAACCTCTTTTCTTTATAAAAGTACCCAGTCTCAAGTATTTTGTTGAAGAAACAAAATGGCCTGAGAAACCATTCTAGAGGTGAAAAAACACATTTCCCACTTTCCAAACATATCTACCCGGCTTTCTTGCTGTTTTATTCAAATTTACTGTCTTGACAACTGTGTTCTGTATTTATCAGTGTTTAAGAAGGTGCCTCTATGATAAGCTGATTGTAAAGGTACTGTTAAAATACTGTGGGAATGAACACCATGTAGTCCTATTAAACCTGTAGTAGCATTGCCAGTAATGTATAATAATAGTTAAAACTTACTTAGTATTTCTTAATCTGGAACAACTGTCAACCAAAAAAAAAAAAAAAAAGATGTTGAATAAAATGGTAAATTCAGTTCCACTGTTACCATGACAACTGCAAAGAAGGGAAGAAGTCAGCGTTTGCTTTTCATGGCTGCATTCACATTATGTCTTAGTCTTGCTCCCTTGGTAGTCCTGGATCACCCAAGGTGGGAGTAGCATGCCCGGTTCTATCAGGACAGATTGTTGTTTGGGAATGCCCTGCAGCATCTCCTGCAGGTGGGTATGGGGTTGGTTTCTAATCCCTTCCCACAATCCTCATTAGCTTTGCAAACTTTTACAGTGAGCAGGACAGGACATTTGTCAGAGGTGGAGTCCCATGAGTCTCGGAGCCCTTAAATAATTTTATTAAATTACTATCTGTTTAAATAGTTTGAAAAGTTATTTTCAGTATGTTCATTTATCTGCTGGATATGTCATATTAAAATCCTCACTTTAAGTAACTACAATTGTGAAATATCCCCAATCCTTAATGCCTGTGAAAGGATATTGCTGGGAAGCATTTTGATGCTTGCTTCAGACGTTCCAATGTGCTTATTTACTTAAGGGACTTTCATTGAATCATTCCATCTTGGCTAAAGTCTGACTAAATTTACATTATGCTATTGAACACCCCTCAATGTGTGTGCTGTCCTGATTGTTTTTATGGATGACTTGTAGGAAGAATTTATGGATTCAAAAGTAGAAATTGATAGATGCTGTATCTGGTAACATTTAAGGTAATTAACCTAGTATGAAGAAGATATATTTTCATAGGATACCAAGGACTGCTGACATGGTTTTTTTCATTTTATGTTTTATTCTTGTCTTGGAACAAATAAACAAGTAGTAATATTTTTATCTTAAGAACAAATTATATAAAATGCATGACTGATAAAATAGTTAAATGCATCCAAAATACAAAGCAAATACTTCGAATATCTTACATCTCAAAGTAATTCTGCCTTGTGTGACACCTGCTGCCCTGTGAAACGGATGTTGATGAGCTTGTGTCAGTACAGCTTGAAAATAATGGTTCAAACACTCCATGAAATCCCTGGAGCTGGGAGTAATTCATAGCGTCTGATTGATTCCCTCCATCCAAGGCAGCACTGGACCTTGATATTGTAGGCAAGTAGACTGTCATCTTTTTTATTTGAAGGACAAAACAGTCATAATCTCTCCCTAATAGTTGATTGTCAAGTCAGATTTCAAGAATTCTTTAAATCTCAAATGACTATTGGAGCTAAGGGTTCTAACAAGTCCATATTGATCTACCACAGAAACTGTGGTGCTATGGCAGAGTGATGTCAAACTTACATGCTGGTAGATTATAGATCACCTATACTATAATTCCCAGGTTTGGCTTATACTGGGTATTTACTTCAGCAAATATTTGTTGCACTCTGTGTATAATATATTTGTTATTTCTGATTGAGATGAAGAAGATAACTTTCATGGTATCCTTGTCCTTGCAGATTAAAGACAGAAGAAATAGATAATATATTATAATGTAGAAATACCTATGTGGCATGAGGATGGGGGGAATAAAATAATATGAAGAATAAACATTCCAAAAACATTCCTTTAATTATTGGATTTTTTTAAATATCACAAAGATTTAAATAAGAAAACAAATTGTGGAATTTAAAAGAAAAAGATCACTGGATACTGTTGACATGCAGCATGTTACTGAAAGGCAACTAACAATACACACACACACACTTTACATAGGTATATATACATACACATACAAAAAGAGATAATATAGAAGATGAGAATAATCCTTATTTTTGTTGTTATATTTATTAATAAGAGGAACAGCAAATACCCAAGTATTTCCATTGCATTGATATGCTTAGTACTAAGCATTTTACATTCATTATCTTATTCAGTTCCCAAAATAATACAACTGAGTTGTAACTATTTTGTAACTATTTCAATTTTGGAATCAAGAAAATTGAGACTTACACATTGAAGCTCTTGCCTCAAGTTGCACTAGTAATGAGTGGTAGAGCTCAGATTTTGGTCCAATAAGTCCTATAAGCATCAGCATAGAGTTTAGTTCTTTTAGTCTGAATGATAAGGCACAGGGGTTAGGAATACCAATAAAACCTAAGAGTGAGAACAGCCTTGTGGACTGTGGTATGTAAACTGTGCCCTCAAAACCCGTCTCATGGGCTGGGGCTGAGGCTCCAGCTCCGTGGTAGAGCGCTTGCCTCACATGCATGAGGCACTGGGTTCGAGCCTCAGAACCACATAAAATAAACAAATAAAGATATTTTAAAAATAAGTGATTAAAAAAAAAACCTGTCTCATATTCAAAGTGTAGTCCATAGATTTCTATCAGTCTGATGACACCCTGCATGTAGCATTTAAGAGTCCATGCCCCAAAACTTGAATAGCAATTTGGTAGTCTGTCAAATCTAAGAACAACAAACAAGGATTATTGTGTATGATTTTCTTTTACTGTTTCTAGGATTCTATTTCCATCATTTTGATCATTAACCGATTTGGAAAATTTAAAACCAAATCAAAATCTAGTGTTTTCCACCAGAGAATTCAAGAAGACGAAAGTAAAATGAAGGCCATAATAGAAGGAAAAGTAGGCCCAAATCTTCATCATGTCAGATTAGGACCTTACTTCCTTAACAATACTCCTAAAGCACAAGAAGTAAAATCAAGAATCAATAAATGGGATGGATTCAAACTAAAAAGCTTCTTCTCAGCAAAAGAAACAATAAATGAAGTGAACAGAGACCATATATTCTGTGAACAAATTCTTGCCACATGCACATCTGATATAGGACTTATCTCTAGGATATATAAAGAACTCAAAAAACTTAACATCAGACTCCACGGGTGTCCAGCCAATGGGAGACCAGGGACTGCTACCTGCTAGCCACTGGGGAGCCCAAATTCAGGGTAAGAGTCCCCACAAAGACCCCAGTGGAGGCAGCCCTTCCCAAGGGCAGCCTGGGCCCACCTCAGTTCTGCTCCAGAGTACCTGTGGACCAGCAGGAGCTGCAGAGGGCCCAGATCTGCCCTCAGGAAACTCCATGGGTGTCTAGCCAAAGGGAGACCAGAGGCTGCTAGCCACTAGCCACAGAGGAAGGCATACCCAGGGTAAGAGTGGCTTGCAGAGATCCCAGCGTGAAGAGACCCCACCCAAGTGTGCTCTGGGCCTCCCTCAGTTCTGCTCCAAAGTTCCTGTGGTCAGTCAAGACAGACGGCCCAAAACTGCCCTTAGGGAATGCCAGGGGTGCCCAGTTGAAGGCAGACCAGAGCCTGCTAACCTCCAGCCCCAGGGGAGCTCACACTCACTGTAAGGGTCGCATACAGACTCTCCTGCTTGTGACCCTGCCTAAGTGAGACCTGGGCTTGCCTATAGTTCTGCTCCAGAGTTCCTGTTCACCAGCAGAAGTGCAAGAGAGGGGCAAAACAACCCTCAGATACCGCCCAGCCAATGCCACTCCCACTGCCCTCTAGAGGTACATCCACTACCTCCGCAACCAACTTTAGTGGCAGTAGTGCCCATCTGGGGACACTGGGGAAACAGAAGTAGCTCCAAGGTGAGATACAGGTAATCTGGAGTAAAATTATAGGATAGAAGCTGCAATACCTCAGATTGGTATTTCAAGAAAGGAAGACCACAATCAACATGAAAAAACAAGGGAAGAAAGTGCCCCAAATAAACTTTGATACCACTGTAACAGAATCCATTGACAGCACAGTTGGTGAAATGTCAGAGAAAGAATTCAGAATGTACATAATTAAAATGATCAACAAATTAAAGAATGACATAAGTGAACAATTACAGGCAAAAACTGACCAATCCAACAAAGAAATAGGTGAGCAAATAAAGGCAACCATTGATCATTCTAACAAAGAGATAAGAGAGCAATTACAAGTAGCAAAAGATTACTTTAAGAAAGAGCTAGAGATTGAGAAAAAAAATATCAGAAATACTTGAAATGAAGGAAACAATAAACCAAATAAAAAACTCAATAGAAAGCATCACCAGTTGACTAAATCACCTGGAAGACAGAACCTCAGATAATGAAGACAAGATACACAATCTTGAAAATAAACTTGACCATACAGTGAAGATGGTAAAAATCATGAACAGAACATACAAGAAATATGGGACAGCATCAAAAAACCAATTCTAAGATTTATTGGGATAGAAGAAGGCGCATAATTTCAAACCAAAGGAATGCACAATCTCTTCAATGAAATAATATCAGAAAATTTCCCAAATATGAAAAATGAAAATGGAAAATCAAATACAAGAGGCTTACAGGACACCAAACGTACAAAACTTCCACAGATCTACACCAAGGCACATTATAATGAAAATGCCCAACATACAGAATAAGGATAGAATTTTGAAGGCCACAAGAGAGAGGAACCAGATTACATACAAGGGGAGACCAATTCATATCTCAGCAGATTTTTCAACCCTAAAAGCCAGGATATCATGGAATAACATATTCCAAGCCCTGAAAGACAATGGATGCCAACCAAGAATCCTATATCCAGCAAAACTGAGCTTCAGATTTGATAATAAAATAAAAACCTTCCATGATAAACAAAAGTTAAAAGAATTTACAGCAAGAAAGCCTGCACTACACAACATTTTTGGCAAAATATTCCACGAGGAGGAAATGATAACCAACAATGAAAATTTACAAAGAGGAACTACACTAAAGGAAAGACCATTCAAAAGAGAAAACAACTCAAGGTAAAAACCAAAAACAAACCAAAATGATCAGAATTACAAATCATATCTCAATAATAACCCTGAATGTGAATGGCCTAAATGCACCAGTTAAAAGACAAAGAATGGATCCAAAAAAAAAAAAAAAAAAAGAC
>CM053416.1:7865546-7942964 GCA_028644305.1 Xerus rutilus | reverse complement strand
ACATCAGTGATAAACCCTCTGAAAGAGAAATTAGGAAAACTATCCCATTCACAATAGCCTCAAAAAAAAATACTTGGGAATCAATTTAACAAAAGAGGTGAAAAACCTCTACAATGCAAACTACAAGACACTGAACAAAGAAATTGAAGAAGATCTTAGAAGATGGAATAATCTCCCATGCTCCTAGATAGGCAGAATCCATATTGTCAAAATGGCCATACTTCCCAAAGCGCTATATAGATTCAAGGCAATACCAATTAAAATCCCAATGTCATTCCTTATAGAAATAGAAAAGGCAATCATGAAATTCATTTGGAAAAATAAGAGACCCAGAATAGCCAAAGCAATCCTTTAGCAAGAAGAATGAAGCAGGAGGCATCACAATACCAGGCTTTAAACTGTACTACAAAGGTATAGTAACAAAAACAGCATGGTACTGGCACCAAAATAGACATGTAGACCAATGATACAGAATAGAAAACACAGAGACGAACCCACTTACATACAGTTATCTTATACTAGATGAAGGAGCCAAACACGTAGGCTGGAGAAAAGATAGCCTGTTCAACAAATGGTGCTGGGAAAACTGGAAATCCATATGCAGCAAATTTAAACTAAACCCCTATCTCTCACCATGCACAAAATTCAACTCAAAGTGGATGAAGGACTTGGGAATCAGACCAGAGACCCAATGCCTAATAGAAGAAAAAATAGGCCCAAATCTTCATCATGTCAGATTAGGACCATACTTCCTTAACAAGACTCCTATAGCACAAGAAGTAAAATCAAGAATCAACAAATGGGATGGATTCAAACTAGAAAGCTTCTTCTCAGCAAAAGAAATAATCAAGGAAGTGAACAGAGAGCCGACATTCTGGGAACAAATCTTTGCCACACACACATTCAATAGAGCACTCATCTCCAGGATATATAAAGAACTCAAAAAGCTTAACAACAAAAAAACTAACAACCCAGTCAATATATGGGCCAAAGAGCTGAACACAAACTTCACAGAAGAAGATATACAATCCATCAACAGACATATGAACAAATGTTCATATGTCTAGCAATCAGAAAAATCTCTAGCAATCGGAGAAATGCAAATCAAAACTACTCTAAGATTTCATCTCACACCACTCAGAAAGGCAATTATCAAGAATACAAATAACAATAAGTGTTGGTGAGGTTGTGGGGGAAAAGGCACACTCATACATTGCTGGTGGAACTGCAAATTGGTACAACCAATCTGGAAAGCAGTATGGAGATTCCTTAGAAAACTTGGAATGGAACCACCATTTGAGCTTGCTATCCCACTCCTCTGTCTATACCCAGAAGACTCAAAAACAGCAAACTACAGTGCTACAGCCACTTCAATTTTTATAGCTGCTCAATTCACAATAACTAAACTGTGGAACCAACCTAGATGCCCCTAGATAGATGACTGAATAAAGAAACTGTGGTATATATACACAATGGAATATTACTCAGCAGTAAAAGAGAATAAAATGATGGCATTTGCAGGTAAATGGATGGAGTTGTAGAATATCATGCTAAGTGAAGTAAGCCAATCTCAGAAAACCAAATGCCGAATGTACTCATTGATAAGTGGATGCTGATCCAAAATGTGGGGAAGGTCATCGGAACATTGGTGGAACTCTGTTTACAGGGGTGTAAGGGGGGAGGGGGCATGGGGACAGTAAAGGTGGTGGAATATGATGGTCATCATATCCCTAACTTTATGTATGACTGCATATATGTTGTGATTCTATATAACTTACAACTAGAGAATTGATATGTTATCCTCTATCTATGTACAATGAATCAAATTGCACTCTGTTATCATGTAAGCCTAAATAGAACAAATAAAATATGAAAAAAATACAGAAGAGAAGGAAGAAATTTCAAGTGTATGGTTATCTGTACTTCCTAAATTATATTTCAAATGCTTAGTATTTGGAGATAAAAGTCATTCTATAGATAAATAAGTTCAGAAAATAAAGCATTACACAAAATTTTTAAAAAATCTTAACACCAATAAAACAAACAACCCAATTATTAAATGGGCTAAGGAGCTGAACAGACAGTTCTCTGAAGAAGATATACAATCAATCAACAGACATATGAAAAAATGTTCAACATCTCTAGCAATTAGAGAAATGCAAATCAAAACTACTCTAAGATTTCATCTTAAGCCAGTCAGAATGGCAATTATCAAGCAGTATAGAGATTCTTTAGAAAACTTGGAATGGAACCACCATTTGATCCAGCTATCCCACTCCTCGGTCTATATCCAAAAGACTTAAAAACAGCATGCTACAGTGATGCAGCCACTTCAATGTTTATAGCAGCTCAATTCATAATAGCTAAACTGTGGAACCAACCTAGATGCCCTTTGATAGATGAATGGATAAAGAAACTGTGCTATATATACACAATGAAATATGACTCAACAACAAAAGAGAATAAAATTATGGCATTTGCAGGTAAATTGATGGAGTTGGAGAATATCATGCTAAGTGAAGTAAGCCAATCCCCAAAAGACAAATGCTGAATGTTCTCTCTGTTAAGTGGATGCTGATCCATAATGGAGGAGAGGACATGGGAAGAATGGAGGAATTTTGGTCAAGGGGGAGAGATGTGGGAGGGGACATGGGGACAGTAAAAATGGTGGAATAAGATAGACATCATAGCCCTAGCTTCATGTATGACTGCATATATAATGTGATTCTACATCACGTACAACCAGAGAAGTGAAAAGTTGTGCTCCATCTGTGTACAATGAATCAAAATGCATTTTGCTATCATGCATACCTAAGTAGAAAAATAAATACATAAATAAATAGAGTGAAGGCCATCCTGGTTCGATTGGTTTCTATTTGTTAGTCAGCTTTTCATGGCTGTGATGAAGACACCTTACAAGAACAACTTGGAGGAAAATAGATTTACTTTGGTTAATGATTTCCACCAATGGTTGACTGGTTCTGGGCAGAAATGTCATGGTGGAAGGGCATAACAGAGAAAAGTCCTCAGTTCATGACAGACAAGGAGTAGAGAGAGAGGGCAAAAAGGACTGGGCGGGAGTTAAAACCCTTCAGGGCATACCCCTAATGAAGGCTTCTTCCACCTTGGTCTCACCTCCTACTAGTTCATTCAGCCTTCAGTGGCTAGGCCTACTGATGAAGTCAGAACTCGTATGATTTAATCACTTTCCAAAAGTTCTTTCTCTGAGCACTTAAGACTTTGGAGGATATTTTAGAACCAAACCATAATATTATTATTTTTTCAGTGAGTTTAATACCTACCTATTAGGATGATTGTCAAGGTTAAAAGCAGGAATTTAGTCCTATTTTAGTCACTGTGACCAAAAGACCTGACAAGAAAAATGTGGAGAAGGAAAGTTTATTTTGGTTCATAGTTTTGGATGTTCATTCTGTGGCTCTTGGACTCCACAGCTCTGGGGATGAGGCCAGGCAGAACATCATGGCAGAAGGGCATGGTGGAGGGAAGCAGTTTAGGCATGACAGGCAGGAAGAAGAGAACTCTGTTCACAAAGGACAAAATACAAACCCTAAGGCACAGTCCCAGTGACCCACCTCCTCCAGCCACATCTTACTTGCCTATAGTTACCATCCAATTCATCCATTCAAGTGAATTAATGCACTGATTAGGTGGCACCATTCATAGGTTATCATTTCTCTGCTGAACATTCTTGCCTTTTCCCGCACTTGAGCTTTTAGGGGCACCAAGCATCCAACCCATGACAAGCAATGCGTTAGTTAGCTAGCATCTTGCACTGTGCTTAGAGCATAGTACATTTTCAATCAAAGATAGCTGAACATGTTACCATAAGAATAAAAACAAGAGTGATATAACACCTGTGTCACTGCATCTTACTCCAATGAACATTTTAGTCCAAGGAACAATATCGAAGTCAGACCTCCTTCTTTATCAGGGTCTTTTTAGTCTGTTTTTGTAATTCACTTCTAAGAATAAACAAAGAAAATTAGATGAAAAAGCCCCATGTCAGGGGATCTAGGCAAAAACAGAATTTGTAAAGAAGTTCTTGGAGTCTGTGTGAACTGAAATCCATTTCTACAGTAATGGTGAGTGAAAATGAACACTTCAGAGTAATGTTTCCAATACATAAGTGGAGGAAGGGCTCTGGAACTCAATACCCAGGACTTCCCTACTGAAGGTAACCAGGGCAGGATTTTGAGCAACTCAGAGGCAGCATTAGCTGTTGCCTTGGGGAATTTCAATTTGATATGCTGTTTTGTTAGCCTGTTCTTTGAGGTATCCCTCATTTTCTATAACTGTCATACCTTCAAGGCTCCTTTACCTCTACACAGACAAGTTCCTCTTGATCTTTTTTCAGTATACAAAACTTCTTTCTTCTAAGACCTGAATTTCCATCTATTTTTCACAGAATATTCTAGAAGACATCTTTCATAGAATATTCTGGCCCAAATGCCAACCTATTTCAGCAATCTCCAGTGCTACATGCCTAGAAGTTAGAATTTTTCCTTCCTTGTTTTGCAAATGACATTATTTTCTTACTATATTCTTCTGTCACAAATTCTGAAACCTTAATGAAAGTTAGCTATGTGTCTAAAGGAAGAGAAAAAAGAAAAATAATGTTTTACTAAATGAGTATTTTGTAAAGGTTTACTGTGCACCCACTATATATAAGGCACTTTGAACATGTGAAAAACACAGATATAGGTTATTTACTCATTCAGTATTTATTGGAAAGGTCACTGTCATATATGTTATTAAGAATAATCCTAAAGCATATCCAAACACACTGCTTTAATCAGAAAAGCGTAAAAAACATAAATCAAAGTTCCATTTTCTTGTACCCCAATAGACCACGTTGAGTGCTCCGCAGGCAAGTGCACTCCACTCTTCAAAGATCGCAGTGCAAAGACAAGAGCATGAGGATATTAGGCTAATACAAATAGAAATTGTGTATCATAAAAGTTGTGAAATGATGGAGTGATAGAATAAAACTATCACTTTTTTTTTTTTTTTTTGTACCAGGGATTGAACCCAGGGGTGTTTAACCACTGAGCCACATCCCCAGCCCTTTTTATATTTTGTTTACAGACAGGGTCGCCTGAGTTGCTTAGGGCCTCCCTAAGTTGCAGAGGCCGGCTTTGAACTCATAATCCTCCTGCCTCAGCCTCCTGAGCTACTGGGATTACAAATGTGAGCCACTGCGCCCAACTGAGCTATCACTTTAAACTAAGGGAATCTAAGCATTTGTTTCACAGCACTGAATGTATGGCTCTGGAAATTAAAACAAATAAATTAACACGTCGATATCTCACAGTGATTAGGTGTACAGGTTGGCAAACTTCTCCCAAAAAGGCCCAGGTGGTTGATATTTGAGGCTTTGCAGGCCATATCAAATGAATGTCACAGAGGCAGTAGATACAAGAATAGGCTGGCAGTGATTCAGTACTGCCTCTGGGCCACAGCTTGCTGGACTCTGATGAAGACTCTTGGCTTTGGAATTAAGCCTGGTGGCACATTCTGGTATGAATAGTAGCTATGTCTTATGTCCTTATAAACTCTCCCGGCCTGTTTCCTCAGTGAGAGCCCAAGAGAGGCCAGGTGCACTTTGTGGTCTATACATTGTTAGAGATGCAGGATCACAGGCCCTGCCCAAGGCCTCACAGATTCCAGAATCTGCATTTCAACAAGATCTTTGGGGTATTTGTACATTTGAGTCCGAAAAGCTCTAGGTAGCTACTGATGGTGGCAAAAGAACCTACTAAGAATTGTTGATGCATGGTCAGTGGAAATGATGCCCTAAAGTACTCTCCATAATGGAGCTCTCTCACTTTTTATCCACCCATGCCTGTGTTCCTAACACAGAAATCCTATTCCTCAGAAAACTCAGAATGTAGTGGAAACTACAAAGATATTGTACACAATTGTCTTGGAATGATGAATAAGATTTGGTCATGGAGTGATTGGGGATAGAGCATTTGAGAGTCGCTGCAGATTGTGTAGTGAACCACTTCCATCCTGCAATTAATGCCTCATTAAGTGGATTTATCAAATCAAGTAGAAAAAGAAATATTGGCTTACCTCCTGCTGGTATTTTCTTCATCTTCTTTGAACTCAGATTATTTTTCATTGTTTGGCTGTGGTAAGTAGAGTTAATAGATACTATTTGAATGGGGGTAGCCACTATCTTTGAAGTGAAAAAAGCATAAAGATATAATATCATGTTGGAAAAAATCTTATTTTAAAGAACTTAAGCTCCCAAAACAATGTTCTTAGTTAGTCAGAAATTTACACATTAATGCTCCATTTTTTCATATTTTTGCATGATGTGTAAATAGAATAATATACTGAATTACGTTATTTTTTTCTGTTAACTTAAGCTTCTAGTTTATATTAAAACAATGACCCAATCCTTACGTTTGGAGACTTAACCACAATTTTAATACTTATTTTTTCTAAAAAGTGCACATTCCATAAAGAATTTCACAGTATAAGGTCACTGCTAACAAGAATATCAGAGGAACATTATCTCACAGAGTCTGAACCCCTCTGTGACTGTTTTGTCAGCTGTTAAATGAGAATAAAGCCTGTTCTTCTATGGACATTGTGAGACAGATGATAAAGGTCACTGTGCTCTTGAAAAGAAGGATAATGTATAAATCCCACTATCTTATTTCAACCTTTTAAATAGGTAGCCGGGACTGTCAGGAGCAAAAATGGAGACTTGGAGAAATAACTGGTAGATTTGAAACAGTTCACAATTAATTCTTTAAAACAATAATGCAAGTTGATTCCAGAGTATTCTCTAGCCACACTGGGTGATTGTACTCTATAGCTAGAGGGCATTTTGTCAATGAACGACCAGAGGTACCAGGGAGAAAGGGTGGGCAGGAGAAGACTTAATGGGTCTGGAGATATGGATTACAATGAGTCAGCCTGTGACTGTGGGGCATTTCAGAGAGCTGATAGAACAAGAGTTTGGAAATACATGTTGAACAAAGGTTCTGGAAATTTCCAGAAATTTAATTTCCAGAAAAGTAATCTTAGTTATGTTGCTTGATGTTTTTGATAACTCCACACAGGTTGGTGTGTTGTGGGAATCCCAGGTGGTCATGCCCATGAAAGAACTCGATGTAAGAGTGTGGAAAGGTTAAGACACAGAGTTTCTAGCTGGTGCTAGAAACTATTAATCCATTCGCTCTTCTAACCAGAAAATCTGATGGCAAAATCCATTGGATGTTTGGCATTCATGTGGAGCAAAGAGTTAATGGATCTCCTTAATACACTGATGCTAATTCATTACACATATTGTTGATCAGCAACTACACTAAGGGTCTTTTTAACACCTGTTTTACAGAAACTCTGCGTCTTAACCTTTCCGTTCACTCAACAAATCCCTCCAAAAATGTGGTCGCTAACCCTGTTAGAGTTTTTAAATCCAATGAGCATTTTATGCAGTACTAATCTTGGTGAGTTACTCAGCAATACTGGCACCATTAAATACTTTTCTTTTCATGAAACACTTTTTCTTTGGACTCTTACAATACCAAAGTTTCCCATGGCCACATCGGTCCTGTCTCCTTACTAGGTTTGCTTGGCTTGGGAAGTATCATTTGTAGTCAGGTTATTATGAATCAACTCTCCTATGACCAGTCCCAAATGTGGATCTCCCAGTCAGGTTTTCATTCTGAGCTTCAGACTGATAGGGAATGTATCTTACCTGGCATCTCCTTTTAGATGTTTGATAGGCAACCAATATGTCACAAGCCCAAACCAAATTCTTGAACTTAGCTCAATATGCTTTTTAAAAATTTTATAGTATACTCTGCTGGGACTATTATATTCCCCCTTAGCTTCATATCATCTTGTAATTTTATATAAGTATGTAATATGTGTGTATAATATTGCTGAAATTAAACATGAACATATGCATTAGTGTGTGTGTATACATGTATACCCATAGTAATTGTGTGTATATTTGTGTATATATGTAAACATGTACATATATATGTATGTATGTATATACATGTGTGTATGTTTATATGTGCATAAATATATGTGTGTGAGTGTTGTATATAACAATTATATTGTCTTTCTCCTCTACTGGATTATTGTTATTATTATTACAATTTTTACTTTGGTACCAGTGATTGAACCCAGGGGTACTTACCCACTGAGCCACATCTCCCACCCTTTTTTTATTCTTTATTTTAAGACAGGTTCTCACTGAGTTGCTTAGGGCCTTGCTAAGTTGCTAAGGCTGGCCTCAAACTTGAGATCCTCCTACCTCAGGCTCCTGAGCTAGTGAGATTAAAGGTATGTGCCACTGTGTCAGCTACTCTACTGGATTATAAATGGAGTCTTCTTTTTGTTATTATCCTAGTGTGTCCTATACTTACCTAATGCCTAACATACACTTAAAATATTTAGCAAAGGAATTAGTCTAGTTGAATTCATTCATTGCATGATACACTGAAAAGAACCTAGGCTTAAGCTGCTCACACAGACTGGACTTGAATCCCTAGGCATCTGCTTATACCTGTGTTATTTAAGGTGATTATGCAATTTCTCTGAGTCCCCCTCTTGTCATCTTGGTATGAAATTAGCTCCAGCATAGAGTCCTTGGTAGAGTAGAAATACTTACCACATGGTTGGTGTCTAACACAGATACTGGTACAAAAGCACAGTAGGCACTCTAAATTATTTCCTTGCCTCTTCTCTAGGCCTATATTCATTTATTTTCCCATTGATTGGTCTAATAGTGTATAATCAGGAACTGTGTGCAAGATTCTGTTGTAGTTGCTAGGGATCCAGGGAGGAACAAACAGGGCCAAGTCTCTGCTCTTGTAAGTAATCTTGTGATTACTTACATGTTCCTAGAAGGAGACAGACAAGAAGTAAACAAATACATCTACTAAATTTGAAGAGGAAGAATAAAGTCTTTTATAATAAGATGTCACTCAAATGTGCAGTGGCAACACACAATACCAAAATGTGGAGGGTGAGTATTGAGGTAAAGCTGAGCAGCACCCAGATGGGAATGTGTTTGTATGTCCATAAAGCATTCTCCAGTGAATCTGGGGAGAAAAAAGAATGATTTTTAATAGACAACAGAAGTTGATGCTGGGGGTGGGGGTCTTCTTGGTCACTGTGGAGACTTTAGGTCTTCTCAGAGTAAGCTGAGAGTCATGGGAGGGGAGCATATCTGAGAAGAGAATCAATATTGTTTCACTTAGGCTTACAGTAAGCTTTTTTGGGTGATACATGTCTATAATCCCAGCGACTTGGGAGGCTGAGGCAGGAGGATCACAAGTTCAAAGCCAGCCTCAGGAACTTAGTGAGGCCCTTTCTCAAAATAAAAATTGAAAAGGGCTGGGGATATGGCTCAGGGGTTAAGTACCTCTGGGTTCAATCCACGTTACCCAAGTAAATAAATAAATAAACTAAAAAATCATGGACTAGTCTGTGGAGGGCAAACTTCAGTGAGCAAATGCTGAAAATGGGAAGCAAAAAGTAATCTATGAAATAGTCTGTGAAGAAGTAATGGTGTCTTAATACAAGATGGTGGTTCTCAAGGATATGTCCTCAAGCAACGATGTGAGCATCACCTGGGCTCTACCCCAGACCATCTGCATCAGAGATGGTAGTAGTAAATAGGAACCAGAAGCATAAGTCATAACAAGCCTTCCAGGAAATTCTGATGCTCACCAAATTTCAACAACCACTGGGCTCAACCTTAATGGTTTTGACATTAATAAGAAGTGGTTGCCAGGCTTGGTGGCGCACTCCTGTAATACCTGAGGCTTGGGAGACTGAGACAGGAGTCTAGTGAGTTCAAAACCAGCCTCTGCAACAGCGAGGCACTAAGCAACTCAGTGAGACCCTGTCTCTAAACAAAATACAAAATAGAGCTGGGGATATGGCTCAGTGGTCGAGTGACCCTGAGTTCAATTCCCAGTACCAAAAAAAAAAAATCAAAAAACAAAAAGTTGTTATATTATTGATGTATGTTAATGTTGGAGATAATTGGATTGATTGATGGTTATGTGTGAGATATGTATGAGAAAAAGATATCAGCAAGGTTTCTGAATGAACTAACTAGTTGAATTCAGTTGTGGGCAGAGAGAAGATCCTGGAAGAACAGTTGGAATGAGTTTAGTTCTAGGCATATTCATTTCAGTGAGTCTGTTAGGCCTATGGGAAGAATTGCTGACTAGTTAGTTGGATATTCAAATCTGGAGTTCCTCTTTAATAAATCTGTTGAAGTCCTGTATGTGTGCTGATAACATTACTATTCTGGATATCTGTGTTGAAGAAATGGAATTAGAAGAGGACCTGTAGAGATTAAAGAACTATCTAGGGCAGCATTTTTAAAATTAGCTCAAAAAGAGAAGTATATTCTGAAAATTTTCTCAAGACTAATTCCTTCAACTTGTCATATGCTGTGGATCACCTAATAGAATCTCCTAAATGACTAAGTGTATTTTAATGAGCCCAGAAATTAAAATCATTCTCTTATTACTTTGAAAGACAAAGATGTTGTGAACATGTCATATCCTCAGGTAGCACTCTATATCTGATTTAATAGCTTGCTGAGGGGCCAACTTGCTTTAGAAGACCATAGAGTGACATTTTTATGGAGATAGTACCAAGGATCCTAATAAGCTGTGAAATCTGTTTCACATCAAACCTTGTCAGAATTGGCTTAGTCTAATTCACACCCATCAATTTAATTTTGAGCAGCCCAGGCTCAGAGTTATATTGGCTGCAGATACACAACTTCTTTTATGAAATTCAGATACCTGACATAGAGACCACATGGTAGAATGTTCCTGCTGTCTTATATAAATCCTAACACCAAAATGTCAGTCAAGTTTTTTATGATAATAACAAAAATAAGGATGGTAATTCATCAAGAAAAAAGGCAAATACCTTATATGAGATGCCTCACAAATCTTTCATAATGGATTAATTTAAAGGAATAAAACACAGTTTACAGAATACACTGCAGCCTGAAATTATGAGCCATTGCTCATTTTGAATGCTTATGGAAGTTATGTAATAAGAACAAAGAAAAGGTAGGAAGAAAACATTCGGCCTTTGGTTGTGGGGGATTGGCTTATTTTACTTAGAATGATGTTCTCTAGTTCCATTCATTTACTTGCAAATGCCATCATCTTATTTTTCTTTAGGGCTGAGTAACATTCCATTGTGTATATGTACCACATTTTCTTTATCCATTCATCTGTTGAAGGGCATCTAGTTTGGTTCTATAGTTTAGCTATTGTGAATTGAGCTGCTATAAACATTGATGTAGGTACATCACTGTAGTATGCTGTTTTTAAGTTCTTTGGGTTTAAACCAAGGAATGGAATATTTGGGTCAAATGGTGGTTTTATTACAAGTTTTCTGAGGAATCTCCATGCTACTTTCCAAAGTGGTTTCACCAATTTGCAGTCCCACCAGCAATGCATGAGAGTACTTCATTCCCCACATTCTTGCCAACACTTATGCCCCGACCCGCGGGGCAACAACGGGGACACGCAGGAACCACCTAAGAGAATGAAACAAACAAGGGGCACGAAAGAACGGAGGCAAGACAGGATTCTGATCAAACCTCCAAATTTTATTAAAGAACAGGGGTATATATGCATGCTCAGGAGGGGAAGGGAGGGGAAGGAGCTGTCGCAGGATGATTGGTCAGTGCAAACAGGTGGTATCAAAAGGGGGAGGTTCATTGCTTTGGCACGTGCGGGTAAGTTTAACTTTTGGCGCCCGCGGGTTTTTTGGTGCTCCTGCTTAACCAGGAAGTGGAGCCGATCAGGAAATGACTCGGGGCTTTTGGCTCCCAACACACTTATATTGCTTGTATTCTTGATAACTGCCATTCTGACTGGAGTGAGATGAAATCTTAGTTTTGATTTGCATTTCTCTAATTGCTAGAGATGTTAAACATTTTTTCATTATTTGTTCATCAATGTATTTCTTCTGTGAAGTGTCTGTTCAGTTCCTTGGTCCAGTTATTGATTGGCTAGTTTGTTTTTTTGGTATTAAGTTTTTTGAGTTCTTTATATATCCTGGAGATAAGTGCTCTATCTGATATACGTGTGGCGAAAATTTGCTCCCAGAATGTCAGCTCTCTGTTCACCTCATTGATTGTTTCTTTTGCTGAGAAGAAGCTTTTTAGTTTGAATCCATGCCATTTATTGATTCTTGATTTTACTTCTTGTGCTTTAGGAGTCTTGTTAAGGAAGTTGGAGCCTAATCCAACATGATGAAGATTTGGGCCTACTTTTTCTTCTGTTCTAGTGCCTAAGTCTTTGATCCACTTTGAGTTGATTTTTGTGCAGGGTGAGAGATAGAAGTTTAATTTCATTTTCCTAGGTATGGATTTCCAGTTTTCCCAGCACCAATTGTTGAAGAGGCTATCTTACAATGTAGGTTTTTGGTGCCTTTGTCTAGTATGTGGTAACTATATTTATGTGGGTTTGTCTCTGTGTCTTCTATTCTGTACCATTGGTCAACATGTCTATTTTGGTGCCAATACCATGCTGTTTTAATTGAAATTGTCCTGTAGTATTGTTTAAGATCTGGTATTGTGATGCCTTCTGCTTCACTTTTCTTACTAAGGATTGCTTTGGCTATTCTGGGTCTCTTATTTTTCCAAATAAATTTCATGATTGCTTTTTCTATTTCTATGAAGAACATCATTGGAATTTTAATATAAATTACATTAAATCTGTATAACACTTTTGGTATTATAGTCATTTTGACAATATTAATTTTTCCTAACCAACAATATGGGAGATCTTTCTGTCTTCTAAAGTCTTCTTCAATTTCTTTCCTTAGTGTTGTGTAGTTTTGATTGTAGAGGTCTTTCATTTATTTTGTTAAATTGATTCCCAAGTTTTTGGGGTTTTTGTTGTTGTTGTTGTTGTTGTTGTTGTTTGAGGCTATTGTGAATAGGGTAGTTTTCCTAATTTCTCTTTCAGAGGATTCATCACTGATGTATAGAGATGCAATTGGCTTATGGGTGTTGATTTTATATCCTGCTACATTGCTGAATTCATTTATTAATTCTAGAAATTTCTGGTGGAATTTTTTGGATCCTCTAAGTACAGAATCATGTCATCTGCAAATAATGATAATTTCAGTTCTTCTTTTCCTATTTGTATTCCTTTAATTTCTTTCATCTGTCTGATTGCTCTGGTTAGAGTTTCAAGGACTATGTCGAATAGAAGTGGTGAAAGAAGGCATCCCTGTCTTGTTCCAGTTTTTAGAGGGAATGCTTTCAATTTTTCTCCATTTATAATGATGTTGGCCTTTATATTTATAATAATAGATAGCTTTTACAATGTTTAGGTATGTTCCTACTCTCCCTGGTTTTTCTATTGTTTTGAACATAAAAAAGTGCTGTATTTTGTTAAATGCTTTTTCTGCATCTATTGAGATAATCACATGATTCTTATCTTTAAGCCTATTGATGTGATGGATGAAATACTCTATATAGGTTCGTATTATGTTTATTGTTTTTTGTATGTTGAACCAATCTTGTACCCCTGGGATGAACCTCACTGATTGTGGTACACTATCTTTTTACTATATTTTTTATTGAATTTTCCAGAATTTTATTGAGAATTTTTACATCTATGTTCATCAGGGATATTGATCTGAAGTTTTCTTTCCTTGATGTGTCTTTGTCTGGTTTTGGTATCAGGGTGATACTAGCCTCATAGAATGAGTTTGAAAGGGTTCCTTCCTTTTATATTTCATGGAATAATTTGAGAAGTATTGGTATTAATTCTTTTTTCAAGATCTTGTAGAACTCAGCTGAGAATCCATCTGGTCCTTGACTTTTCTTAGTTGGAAGGCTTTTGATGGCATTTTCTATTTCATTGCTTGAAATTGATCTGTTTAAATGCATATGCATATGTCCTCCTGATCAGTTTAGGTAGTTTATCTCTAGAAATTTGTCAATGTCTTAGAGATTTTTCTATTTTATTGGAGTATAAATTTCAAAATAGTTTCTAATTATCTTTGTATTTCAGTAGTGTTTGTTGTGATATTTCCTTTTTCATCATGAATTTTAGTAATTTAAGTTTTCTCTCTCCTCTTTGTTAAGGTTTATCAATTTTATTTATTTTTTCAAAGAACCAACTTTTTGTTTTGTCAATTTTTTGAGTTGTTTCTTTTCTTTCAGTTTCATTCATTTCAGCTCTGATTTTAATTATTTCCTGTCTTCTAATACTTTTGGTGTTGATTTGTTCTTCTTTTTCTAGGGCTTTGAGATGGAATGTTAGGTCATTTATTCGTTGAGTTTTCATTCTTTTAATGAATAAGCTCAATGCAGTGAACTTTCCTCTTAGCACTGCCTTGGTAATGTCCCAGAAATTGTGATATGTTGTATCACTATTCTCATTTACCTCTAAGAATTCTTTTATCTCTTCTCTGATATATTCTGCTACCTATTGTTCATTCAACATCATATTATTTAGTCTCCATGTGTTGGAGCAGCTTCTATTTTTTATTTTATAATTGATTTCTAATTTCATTCTATTATGATCTGATAGAATGCAGGGTGGTATCTAATTTTTTTGTATTTGCTGAGAGTTGCTTTGTGGCATAACCTATGGTCTATTGTAGAGAAGGATCCATGTGCTGCTAAGAAGGTGTATTTGCTCAATGATGGATGAAATACTCTATATAGGTTTGTTAAGTCTAAATCATTGATTGTGTTATTTAACTCTATACTTTCTTTGTTTTTTTTGTTTTGTTTTGTTTTGTTTTTGTTTTTTAAACTCAGGAGTACTCGACCACTAAGCCATATCCCCAGCCCTATTTTATATTTTATTTAGAGAGGAGTCTCACTGAGTTGCTTAGCATCTTGTCGCTGAGGCTGGCTTTGAACTTGTCATCCTCCTGTCTCAGCCTTCTGAGCTGCTGGGATTACAGGCATGTGCCACTGTGCCTAGATTTTTTGTTTAGTTTTTGTTTGGAAGATCTCTTCAGTGGTGAGAAAGATGTTAAAGTCACCCAGTATTATTGTGTTGTGGTCTATTTGATTCTTGAAATTGAGAAGGGTTTGTTTGATGTATGTAGATGCTCTGTTGTTTGGGGCATAAATATTTATGATTGTTATATCTTGCATTAAGTAGTATGAAATGTCCTTCTTCATCCCTTCTAACTTTGGTTTGAAGTCCACTTTGTCTGTTATGAGGATAGAAACTCCTACTTTTTTATATAGTGTGTGATATGTTTTTTCCCAACCTTTCACCTTTAGTCTGTGGATGTTTTTTCCTAGGAGGTGAATCTCTTGAAAACAACGTATTGTTGGGTCATTTTTTAAAAATTCAATGTGCTTCTCTGTGTTTTTTAATTGATGATTTTAGGCCATTAATATTCAGGGTTATTATTGAGATATGATTTGTATTCCTAGTCATTTTGGTTTATTTTTGGTTTTTAGCTTTACTTACTTTCTCCTTTGATCAACTTTTTCTTTACTGTGACCCCTCCCTTTGCTGGTTTTTATTGTTTTGGTTTTTTTATTTTCTCCTCACATAATATTTTGTTGAGAGTGTTCTGTAGTTCAGGATTTCTGGTTGTAAATTATTTTAACTTTTGTTCATCATGGAAAGTTTTTCTTTCATCTTCAAATCTGAAGCTTAATATTGATGAATATAAAATTCTTAGTTGGCATTTATTTTCTTTTAGAGCTTGATATGTATTATTCAAGGACCTCCTGGTGTTGAGGGTCTGAGTTGAGAAATCAGCTGAAATCCAAATTGGTTTGCCCCTATATGTACTTTGATTTTTTTGTCTTGCAGCCTTTAAAATTCTATCCTTATTCTGTATGTTAGTCATTCTCATTATAATGTGCCTTAGTGTGGGTCTGCTGTAATTTTGTACATTTGGGGTACTTTAAGCCTTTTAGAGTTGATTTTTCATTTCATTCTTTAGATTTGGGAAATTTTCTGATATTATGTCTTTAAAAAGATTGTGCATTCCTTTGGTTTGTGTCGCCACACCTTCATCTGTTCTGATAAATTTTAAATTTGGTCTTTTCATATTTTCCCATATGTTTTGGAAGTTCTGTTTTTGGTTTCTTCCCATCTTCTCTGTGTGGTTGACTTTATTTTCAAGAGTATATATTTTGTCTTCATTGCTTGAGGTTCTGTCTTCTAAGTGGTCTAGTCTGTTGGTAATACTTTCCATTGAAATTTTAATTTGGTTGTTTCCTTCATTTTGAGGATTTCTGCTTGATTTTTTTTATAGTCTCTACCTCTTTATTGAAGTGAGCTTTAACTTCCTATATTTTCTCTTCAATACCATTCTTTATTTCAAAGATTAGCCTAAATATCTATCTTCTAAACTCCTTCTCTAACTTTTTTTCTACTGTGTTGTTTATGGATTCTATTTTTTAATATCTTAGTTTGTTTGAGGCAATTTGTTCCATTGTTTTTTCATGTTGTGTGTCTTCCCATCTAGTGGTATGGATCTGATGGAGTATAGTTTCTACCCTATAGTCTTATGGTGTCCCTGAAGGCTCCTAGTACCTCACCATTAATGGGGAGACCAATATAAACAGCACCCAATGCAAACAATGTGCACCTTTAAACCAAATAGTGCCTATTAAGGCATCTACAGTTTTGCTGCAATAAACAGAAACGATGTGTTCAATTATTGTCTACAATATAAACAGCAAGTTTGCTAAAGGGGTTTACCATTTCTAATGATGGACAATGAGGGAATAGAAGTAGTATAAGATGTGATGTTTATGAGGGAGAAGGAGAAAAGAAAGAGGAAGAAAATTTATGGTAAGTGTGAGGGAGGAATTAATAGAGGTTGACTGTTAGTATGAGAGAAGGGAGAAAGAGAATCCAGGGAGACAGAGAGATGAGAGAAAAAAATAAATACAGATTTTATTAAAAAGTAAAAATATAGAGATACACACAAAACTGTTATGTAATATTGAGACATCCTATTCCTTAATAAATTGATGCATGAAAAATATTTGGATCCAAACATGGCAGACATGTGAGAAAGAGGGCAAAAGGGGGAAAAAAAGGAAAGTCTCAATGGAAAATTGAATGATAGCTTCCATTGGCTTTGAAAAATTTTTCTAAGTTTCCCTTCTTTGCCGATGGGTGGGGTTGCCTGAAGTTTGATGGTAGCTTTGGTCTGGTGGGTGCTGGACCAGTTCGGTGGGTGAGCTGATAGCAAAATGCTCTCACATCCTCTTCCAGTTTTCCTACCCATTGTAGCCAGCACCTTCTGACTCTTTGCATTTCAGGACTCATGGAACTGAGACAGCCCAGTTTTCTCCAGTTTCTCCAATTTGAG
Organism: Xerus rutilus; assembly: GCA_028644305.1. Taxonomy (NCBI): domain Eukaryota; kingdom Metazoa; phylum Chordata; class Mammalia; order Rodentia; family Sciuridae; genus Xerus; species Xerus rutilus. Next base: position 7,925,609 of record CM053416.1, on the reverse strand, counting down.
CTCCCCCCAGGGAACTGCCCCTAGTCTCTGGCTTCCTATAGATTTACTTGACCCAGACTGGCCCACACAAGCCCAGCTACAACCACAGACCTGGGCTTCAGATTCCCAGGCTCTGCCTTGCTGCCGTCCCAAGATCTCAATGTCATTTCAACTTGCAGGGAGACCACCAGGGATGCACTCACATAAAGGAGCAACCCTGCAAAGAGGCAGCCAGATGGCAGTCACTAGCACACCCAGCAGAAAGACCTCAGGTGCAACCACACCTGCAGGTACCCCAACAATATATTTCCAAGCCCTGAATGGTGTCCCCAGACTGAGGTAGCAGTGCCCCAAGATGTCGGTGGTGACTGAGGCAAACGCGCAGGCCATGGCCAGTATCCCAAGATGGCAGCAGCTGCATGTAACCAAACCTGCGAGTACTATGACAATGGACTTCTAGGCATCAGGAGGCAATGGGCAATGGGCAACCTACTGGCAGTCTGCGGGTAGTCTGTTGGTTAATGGCTAGCAATCCACAGGAACTTCGGCAGCAGGTGATAGGCAAGAGGCGGGCAAACAGGCAAATGGCAGGTGATAGACAGTAGTCAGTGAGTGATCTGTGCTCAATAGGCAGAGGATATGCTGGTAGGTGGCAGGTGATGGTAGAGGATGAATGGGGGGTAAACAGCAGGGTATCAATGGGCAGTGACGGCTGCCTTGCAGAGAAACAGTATTTCCTCTGCTTGAATCCTAAGTCACAGAGCAACATAGAATGCAGCCTCCCTCAAGTATGCCATCTTGCCTTCTGTATTCTTGTTACATGGTTGGCAAGAACTCTTCATTATTGTTTCTGATGTTAGGGAAATCTACCTCCCGAGCATCTCATTTATTAGACAGACCTTGGTATTGAGCCAATACATCCTTCTTTTGAATTTCCTGTAACTTCTAGTTATGCTTATTGAAGTCATATTGTGTCTATAGAATCAATGCCCAACATTTTGACATTATCTCACATTACCATCCCAAGTGGTACTTTTTTATAAATATATAAATTGTGTGTGTGTGTATGTATGAGTCTATATGTATGTACTAGTCAGTTTTCCAGTAGTATAACAAAATACCTTAGATAATTATTTTTTAAAGAGAAAAGTTTTATTTTGGCACATAGGTTCTAGTACCTGCTTGAGTGGGCACATCCTTTTGGGGCCTGTGATGAGGCAGCATATCATGGTGGGGACACATTTAATGACCTAATGACTTTCCACTAGGCCCCATCTCTTAAAGATTTTACCATATCCTAATAGAATCACCTTGGAGACCAAGTCTCCAGTGCATTAATTCTTGGGATATATTCAAGATCCACACTACATCAATGTGTATATAAATGTACACGTTGGTGGTGTTAAAAGCCCTATAAGAACTTGTTTGTTTTCATTTTAAACACATTATTTTTTAAATCACAGGACAATCAGGCTTGGAAGGATTTGAGAGGTCAGGAGTTCTGCTAGATTGAAGGAGGATGTGAGAACATTGGTTTTCAGGAATATAAAAGACTATATAGAGAAAGGACAATATTTGCAAAGAAATACTTCACATGCTTTGTTATATGTACCTCAGATCCTGGTGACTTCTGTTTTGATATCTATTGATATGAGGTTCTAGGGAGTGGCAACTGAGTGTCATTGTCCCATAGGATGCTTGGTTTATTGTTCCCCAAAGAGAAACTCCCAAAGAATGTAGCAGATGGAACAGAAAAATGCAAGACTTTAGCATTTGTCCTGGAACTGAAGGAAATAAGGGTGTAGTCTCACTTTGTGTCCTTTCTTGTTGCATTTGCTTAAGAAAAGGAAAAATTTAAACAAATTTTAAAAGTATTTTAAAATATTGAGAAGAAAATTTAAATATGCAAACTGTAACAATATAAAATAACAAACAAACAAATAAATAAAAGAAAATTTTAGAAAAGAATAGAAAGAGAAAGCTCCAATCTCAAGATTCAGGAGTGGACATGTAACTCATTTGGAGGCCATCCTCTGGCTACTGACTGTGATCAAATGGAGAAGTAAGTGCTGCTATTCCTGTGGCTGATGAGGATCTGAGTTTGTATAACAACCGTTCTGCTGCTTCCTTCCAGCAATAAATGACACCTAAGGGACACATTTCCTGGATGAGGCTATGGGTGCTAAATAAAAGAAGATTATTATTGGAAGCCAAAGAGAAAATTTAAAAAAGAAAATGAAAAGTCACTTTTCTTTTTGTTTAGGGGTCATGTAAAAAAAAAACCCTAATTACCTGGTTGATAAGCATGATTTTTATTATGGTTAGTAAATTCATTTAATGGTTAAGAGATTTGGTTTATCAAGATCATCATTCTTGGTGACATTATTCTTAAGTTAAGGATGCAGGATTTGATCTCACACGCCTCTATGCAGAAAACCTTTACCTATGCCCTTTAATATCTTCAAGGAACTCAGACTATAAACCAATGACCAATGATAAAGTAAAAAAAAAAAAAAAAGGCAGAAATTCCAGAATTTAGAAAACAATCCTGTCTCATACATAGGTTGCTAATGCAAAGCCAGCAATGGATCTTTGAAGTGCTTCAGAGATGAATTTAGCTTCTTAACAACGATATCTTAGGCTCTTAGGGAATCCTATTCCAGAACTTTTCCAAACAATTGCTTAAGAAAATTACTCAAAGAGTAAGGAAGAGAATATAGAAGACACACTGAGATGAACATTGAACATCTGATTTTGAATTATTAACATACTGAATGGTTCTGTAATGGTTTATTTGTCCCAAGATACGATATTGTATGTTCCCTGTATTGGAACATCCTTTGGAATTTGCATTATGTAGATATTAATTCATGGCTAAATTTCAGCTTAGGGGTAGAGGAAGTGTTGCCAAAAGGATTTATTTGTGGGCTCATTATGATGTGCAAAACAAAAACAAAAGTACAACCCCCCCCCCAAAAAATACAACTTATGATAGAGTAATCAATAGATCAATGTTGCAAACTTTGTGTGGGACTTAAACATTATCTAGGTTTCTCTAGTGACATAAAGCCATACCACAGCAGGTAGCAGAACCATGAGACATCATTTCAACCATTTGATATAAGATGTTTATTATTTTCATCAAACACATCGCATAAAATACCTTGTAAATGGCTGCAAAGAACATTACAAAGTGCCTCCTGGTGTGTTTATGCTGGTCCATTTTGAACATTTCCCTTTGCTACAGGCATCAAGAAATGACCTTTTTGGCAGCATCTGCTCCCTTTTGGATTTGTGCACCCTTCCAAAGTCCCATTATCTCATTAAATCATTTATGTACAGGAGGGGAGATGCTGTAGTACATAGCAAAATCTCACAGTTTGTTTTTGATATGTTCTACCTTTTCAACAAACACATTTGGAGTAAAAGCCTATATAAATAACTTAATTAAAGCCAGGCATTTAATGTCAGGAATAAATGTTTTTGACAATATGGTGCAGACTGAGTTTAAAAATGAAGAATAATTTTAGGACCTGTGAATGCCACATTAGTTACTTTGTTTTATTTCCTGTGAAGATATTGTCTTGGCATAGTATCAGACAGCTCTCTTCTATCTGGTGTTGCAGTTGTTAAACTTGGTAATCATGTGACATAGATTTTCTGCTTAAGGTAAGCTCAGTTTTCTCATGTATACAATGGAAGGATTTTTGAATTTTTATTTTTAAAATTTCTTTTAAGAGATAAAATTAAGGAATTCATGATATGTCATATCAGAATCTATTATAAGCCCTTGAATTTACCTTGCCCAGGACTAAGTAGCTAACCTTGGGCTAAAACATCCAAATAGACATAATTACTTAATATTTGATCTTAAATTTGGCACATGATTGTTCTATCTGTAATGTTCAGATCAGAAATTTTGTTTCCCAGTCTCTTGGGTCAATCTTGGATCTGTGACTTGCTAGTTTAGTGGGCTTGAGCCATTGACAATCATCGTGCATTTTTTTGCTTTTTTAATAAAACGACATATTGGAAGGCTAATAAATAAGATAATTGATATTAAATGATCAAATGCTAACTGACACTTAGCTTTCAGAGTTAGAGCTTATTATTTATTGTTTGATGATGTTCTCAGTTGCATTCTTCTTTGGGGTTCACTAGGATCATAAGTCACTTGGCATCCTGGAGGACGCTAGAACGCTCAGAAAGCTATTGGGCTCAAGTTAGGATCCTTAGCATTTGTGAGACAGGGTAGAGGAGTTATGTTTGTAAGAGCCTAACTGGCAATGGACTTGAGCATGTATGAACTGAGACCTCTGAAACCATGAGCCAAACAATATATTTTTCCTCCTCTAAGATTTTCTTGTTGGATCTTTCCCACACAACAGCTAAAAAGCTGAATAAAACATGTAGCATCTGCAGGCATATTTTAGCTCTGCTACCTCTTAGCTGTACAGCTAATTTAGGTCAAAATAATTAAACTTGTGGCACCTCTATTTCCTAATTTGCAAAATGAGAATGATAAAATGTATTCAATAATTATAATTTTAGAGATGAAATAAGTTAATGCATGCAAGTCATTTAGCATATAGCCACATATAAATTAAATGCTAAAAAGTTATTAGATCTTAATTCAACCAAGGATGCTTTATTAATACATTACAGTATTTAGTAGAGAGGGGATATTTATTCATGTTTTATGAAAAAGATTTTAAAAAGTGGCAGTTCCATTTTTTAATCAAATGAGTCTGAAAACCTGTCTCTATTGATTTAATTTCTTGTCCATTCATAATTCTTTGTTCTTGGGTTGCTATAGTTGAATCTATTGGTCTCTGGCATTGGTTTACAGTATTGCCCAACCAAGTAAATGTAAAAAACAGACTTGCTGAAAGGAAACAGTTTTTGCTTTCAACATACTGTAGGAAATTAACTAATCTTTCCTAAACCTCTCAGAAGAAGGTAAATAGCTTTAATTATCTCACAGATGGAGAAATGGAAGCAATGAGTCCCCAGATTCCACTCTTGCTCAGATTTCTAAGTGGCTCGACTTCATCTCTAAACTTACTAACTTCCTGCTTTCTTTTCAAAGCATTCCTCTCTGGAATGACTTAGTGAGGGATTCGTCAGCAAACTGATGCCCTTTCTTTAAGGAATGATTGAGTTTAGTGTCTGTTAGTTTGCTTTTCCTTCCATTGCTCTAAATATTTATTTTGCACAGTAAGGACTGTTGATACTGAAATGACACATTTTGGCGAGACAGTAACTTTGGAGATGAAAATGAGATTCTTTCCCCATTGATTGCTTTAAAACATAAGTTGATATTTTCTATTTTACTGGAGATAGGTATTTTCATATTTCATATCATTTTGGGGTAGAGTATTCTATATTAATGCAATAGGGATAAAAATATGAAAGGTCATAAAAAGATAGGGTCAAAATTCAGGTCTCGAAGGATATCTCTTTTGTGTCTAATTTGACATGTTTCTTCTTGGCTACTGAATTAAATTTCTCCACCAGCCCTTTCTTTGATCCTCTTAAGATGGTCCATTTCTCAAGGAAAAGTACCATCTATGTTAAAAAGTCAAATAGCTAATGACTAAAGCCTTTTACAAAAAAAATACATATGCTTTACACAGGCATCTACATCCATATGCATAATAGACATTTGATACCTCTATCTTTTATGTACGTAGTACATGTTTACATAACTTATGCACACACACTTTATTGCTTGAAACTAAAAATATTGAAACTACTGTATTATCTTTATTGTTAAATGAATCACTTGTCTTTTATATGTCTATTTCAAGCATCTTCTCTAAAATTTTCTGTGTTGCCTACAAAAATATGCTGGTCTCCCTAATCTTAAGGGTACCTCATGCAGGTGGCTTCTTAAAGCTCCATTCTGTACCAGATCCAGTGGTCTGACACCCATTGAGAATACAGCAGGTTCTCATAACTCTAATAGACTCAATCATTTTCTTCAAAAATTCACATAACTCATAAGAGTGCTATGTTTATAATTTTAGCATAAAGAATTCACTTATGGTGGAGTCCAGGAGGGAGCAAGCAGCTTCCATGTGTTCTCCTCATGTAGTCAGGATGAATTGCCCTCTGGGTACATCAGTGTGTTCACCAACTAGGAACTGCACTGAGCCCTGGAGTCAAAAGTTTTGCTTGGAGTTTCACTACACAGGCATGATGGATGAAAGCATCGGCCACGTGATTGCACTCAAACTCCAACCTTATTGCCTCCTAGGAGCTCAGGATGGCTCAGTGATCCAATGCTTTAATTATAATAGTTGACCTCTCTGTTGACCAGCCTCCAGCTGGCAGCTAGTTAGGGCCAACCATAAGTTACCTCATTAGGATAATAGAGACACTCCTATCAGCCTGGAAATTCCAAGGGTTTTTGAAGCACTAAGCTAGGTACCAGAGATTTGTGCAGGTATTTTATACTGCAGATATTCTTTATCAAAATCAGTTATGTAGTTGAGAGTGATGGTGAATAGTGGAGTTATACAGTTCCAGTGTCACTCCCCTTCTCCTATGAGTTGTAACTCATCAGAAATAAACACGAAAGGCCTAAATGTGGAGATAATGGGGTTACAATCTGGATCTCGTGCTCAGCTTCTACTACAAGCTATCCATGCATGCAGGGCAAAGTCAAATTGATCATTTATCAATAATAGGTAAAGACGATAGAGGTGGATTTGACTTACCCAGAAAGGGAGCCCAACCCCCACCATCACTTAGTTTGATAGCCAAGGTGAGCATTGTGCCTACATATTGTCATGTCTAAGAGGATAGAAGAAAATCAGGATACAGCTAATGCTGTGTTTGCTGTAACTATGTACCCGGGGCAGACATATCAATCAATGGATGCTAATATGTTGTACCAATCAGATTAATTTCTTCTATACCCTTGCCTGAAAGAAGTAGTCTATGGAGAACCAGGAATAATCCCTAAAACATTCCCTTCTCCTATGGGGTAGAGTTTATGAAAACTTGAAGACAGTATCATCAATCTTATCTAGTAATGAGTAGAATGATATGAAATACAAAATACTTAGGATTGCCAAAATAAGTACCATAATAAAGAATCTCTCATTCACTTTACTAAGTATTATGCATGGGTTGAATACTGTCCACTGCCTAAGTTCTTCAAGTACCCTTGCTGGTGTGATCTCCTTAACACTACTGAAAACTCTGTGATATTACTAGAGCTTCCCAATGGCCACATTCCATGGCCTGGTCTAACATGTCAAAGTCCTGGATTCCTGTGCTCATTTAACATGGACGACCACTCCATTATTACTGGAGATTCTTTGGCTTTTACTTACTGCTCAGCATTGTTTGACTTGGCTGTGCTTGTAGAAGCAATAGGGCACCATTGGACCTTCTGTAGGAGATGGCTGGCTGTGACAGTCCAATATACAATAGCTGTGTAATCTCAGCTGTTACATCCTGATGACAAACATCAAAATAGTAAAGAGACAAAAGGAAAATAAATACCGAAGTGTATGGATTTTGTGTTTGCAAAGCAGCTGTTAATTTCCAGAATGTGAACAGATTACCCGGAATGAATTTCAAGTTTTTTAACAGAGTTCCCTTATTTCCTCCATAACAGCTGTTTCTTTTTTCTAGTGATTCAACTTTGTGTGCCATGAATGTTGAAGGTTGAAATGATATGCCAAGAAGTGTTAATTCACAGCCTATTGAATAACTTGATAAATGAATTAACAATTTCAAATCTAGTGGGATTGTTATTTGTTGGGTCACTGTGTGTTGAAGTGCTTATATTAAAACCTATGTCCAACAATCCAGAAATATGAATTAGGCTACTTTGAAAATCCAATTAATTCATCTACAATGACATAACACATTTCCATGGATCAAGTAGTAGTTTTTAGTCAATTTTGAGTTATCAAACAAATGAAGAAGGTGTCATTAGAAAATGCCCACCAACCCTGAAATTTTGAATGGAATATGAGATTTTTTTTCATCTGTGAATTAATTTCATAAAGTGCTTGTCTCAGCTATGTATGTAATTTACCAAACAGCCAGGAAACATTACCTAAAGTACTCAACGGTGAAAATATATGTCCTTAATTCTTGATTTTTCTCTTTAGTAAGACTATAATTATAGATATAGAAGAGAAATATGTTAGGAGATATTTTTACGTGCCATTTATAAAAAAGACATTTAAAATGGGTAGCTCCATATGATGAGCTCCATTTGTAGAAAGCTATCAGTCTGTCTGGATCCTTAGTGTGGTGGGTTATGTATATTATGAATTTTCTGCTTAAGGAAGAGATGACACTTGGAGTGCATGCATATTATAAGTAAACAATGCTTTGTTTCCCTCATTGAGAAATAATATAAATAACATATAACATATATATACATATGGTATAATACATATGTGTATGATAATATATGGTATGTATATATGATATAATATATGTCATATGATAATATATGTATATATATGTATATATATATGATATCTATCTAAGTGGCTGCCATATACGTTCTCTGATGCTAGGCATCTTTCTTTTTTTTTTTTTTTTTTTTTTTTTTAAAGATTTTTTTTTTTTTTAGTTGTAGATGAACACAATGTCTTTATTTTATTGCTTTGTATGTGGTGCTGAGGATCGAACCCGGGACCTCACGCATGCGAGGCAAGCGCTCTACCGCTGAGCTACAATCCCAGCCCTAGGCATCTTTCTTAATTCTAGCACTTACCATGAAGTTTTAGCATTATCTTTGTAATTATCTATAATTGCTGTTAGCCTAAGTTTCTTAAAGCCAGGACCTGTACCTCATTTGTGCTTAATCTTATTTCAGCACTAATCTGGAACTCAAGTAACTTTTATGATTGAATGAATGACAAAATGAATACACAGGGAATGGAGAAAAACATTAGTCCTGGAGCAGTTTATGGCTTCAGTTGCATATATAGTTTTTCTTTATTTGACCCACCAAAGTTCACAGACATACATTTGCCTCTAAAATCTTCAGATATAAAAATACTGTAACAAAATGGTACAGAGCTAAATAGCTCAAACTTTTATAACATGCTGATTTCATGAACTTTTGCATATTTTGTATACTTCTCATTGCTTTTAGATGACTGTTGAAATACATGGTTTATGAAATAATGTGATATCTGCATACTTGGTATTGGGACTATTTCTCTGGGATCTCAGTTCAGGCACTTCCTGAAACTGTGCAAATTAGCATCCCTGCAATTTTAAAGAGCTTGATGCAACTTCCCAAAGAGCTCACTTCTTTTTCTCCTCCAGAAAACAAATAGTACAAAGGGAAGATATTGCTAGTAAAAAAACAAAGGGTCATTTTTCATAGACAAAAATACCAACCTGGATCATAAGCTAAAATTCCTGCCACAGTTTAATGTTAATGAGTATACTGTGGAATGGTGGAAAAGTCATAGAATTTGAAATTAAATGAGCCTTAAAATTCCAACTCCAGCATCATTTGGAAATGTGATATTTTTAGAAAATTTTTTTGGTTGTTCATGGGCTTTTATATTTATTTATTTATTTATATGTGGTGCTGAGGATCGAACCCAGTGCTTCACACATGCTAGGCAAGCACTCTACCACTGAGCCACAACCCCAGCCCATAGAAATGTGATTTTTTTTTTAATTTTTTTTTAGTAGTAGATGGATATAATATCTTTATTTTATTTATTTTTATGTGGTGCTGAGGATCAAACCCAGTACAACATGCGTGCGAGGCAAGCACTGTACCACTGAGCCACAATCCCGGCCCCTGATTTTTTTAATTAAAGAAAAATTTACATGCAGTAAAATTCTCAGATCATAAAAGAACAGTTACAAGAGTTTTGCTAAATGTATACCCTCAGGTAGCCCTTACTAATCAATGTATAGGCGTTCCCATCAACACAAAGCTTCCTTGTGACCCCTCTGACCAGCCCTTCCACATGTAAAAGCAAATCATGTTCTGATTTTCATCCTAACACATTGGTTTGATTGTTCTTGAACTCCTAGGGAGGGGAGCATACACAATGTATTCTTTTGTATCTGGCTTATTTTGCTTCAAGTATGTTCTTGAGATTCATCTCTCTGTGTGATTAGTAGTTTTTCCCTTCCTGTTGCTGAATTGTATTTTGACTTCTGAATACACCAGGATTTGTTTATCTGTTTTCCAGCTGATGGACATTTATGTGGTTTTCAGTTTTTGTTTATTGTGAATAAAGTCATTATGAACTTATTTGTACAAGTCTTTGAAAACATCTATTTCCTGTTTTCCTGGAAATTACTCAATAGTGGAATTGCTGGGCCATAGGGTAGCTTTATGTTTAACTGTATTAAAATCTTCTAAATTGTTATCCAAGGTAGTTCTTCCATTTTCATTCCCACTAACAACCTATGAGAGTTACAGTTGTTTCCACCTTTGAATTTTGCTGGTCTTTTTAGTTTCAGCCTTTCTAATGGGTATGTATTTGTATGTCATTTTGGATTTAGCTTGGAAATTTGAAGACTAGTTGGATATTAGTATATTTCTACCAGTTTTCTTATGTCACTCTTTGCATGGTGTATCTTTTTACACTTTCTTATTGTGTCTTTATACAAAGTATATATCATATAGGTAGCATTTAATCATGTGTTCATTTTGTCCTCAGTTCATTGGAGTGCTTAGAAGATTTCTGTGTAATACAGCCATGTTTACATCTGCCATTTTCCTTAGTATATTCTGATTTCTTAAAATCCTGCTTTTCTCCTTTTATGTCTTCTATTCAACCATAAAATATTTATTAGATTGATTCAATGTCTGTTGACTAATTTGTTTTCATGGCTTCTGGTTATATCTTTTTAAAACTCTTTTAGAGATATCAATCTGCACCTTAATCTATCACAGTTCATTCAAAGATTACAATGTACTACTTCACATAAAATGTAAGAGGATTGCAAAGGTGTAAATTCATTTAATTTTGCCCCATGCTATGTGATTTTGCCAATTGATTTTGTTACATCATGATATATCATACATCTCATAATATAATGCTAAATTTTTTCATTCAGCAGTTTCCTTTTATGGTAACTAAGAAAAGGTAGTTTATTTACCTGGTTATTTGTCATTTATAATTCTGTTTACTCCCCATGTTGTCTAGAGCCTGAAAAAATTTGTTAGCATTTCTTGTTTGCAGTTCTGCTGCCAAGCAGGGGTATTAGCTTTCATTTGTCTGATAATGTTTTATTTATTTACTATGGTTTTTTTGGTTTTGATTTGATTTTGCTTTCATATAGATCCCCACCTCCCCCAAATTTAGAATTCTAGTTAAAAGTTATAAAGTTTACAATGCTATTCCATCATACCCCTAACTACCATTGTTTTGAAAAAGAGTCAGAGTATCTGTAACTTTGTGTTCATTAGTTATAAAGTGCTGGTTTTACCTAACTGCTTTCAAGATTTTCTGATCATTTGGTTTTCTGAAGTTTGACTGTGATGTGCCTACATTTGGCTTCCTTTGTATTCATCCTATTTAGAATTCATTGAGCTTCTTGGATCTATAAGTTGAGATGTTTTCCATGAACTGGGGAATATTTATCTAGTTTTTCTTTCCATATGTTTTTCCTATGCCATTGTGTTTCTTCTGAGATTCAAATTAGATACATATTTGGTTCTTTTGGATTGTTCCTTGGGTCACTAAAGCTCTGTTCATTTTATTTTTTCAATCTCATGCTTTTTACATTGGATGAAGTCTATTTATGTTCTTAATGTTTTGGTAACCCTTTCTTAGGCTACAGACTCTACCTGTAGTGTTTTATTAGTTCAGTCCAGCAAATTTTTATTTCCTAAAAAAAGCTTTCACAACTGTAGAATTTCTATGTGATTTTTTTTTTTTTTTTGGTACTAGGGGTTAAACCCAGATGTACTTAACTACTGAATCACATCCCCATTCCTTTTTATTTTTTATTAAGAGACAAGATCTTGCTAAGATGCTTAGATCTTTGCTAATTTTCTGAGGCTGGCTTTGAACTTGCAATCCACCTGCCTCAGCCTCCCCAGCTGCTGGGATCACAAGTGTGTGCCACCACATCCAGCTTATGATTCTTTTCATAGTTCCCTTTGCTCTTCTAGGGTTCTCTGTCAATTCCCTCACTTGATCATCTTTTCCTTTAAGTCTCTAATATATTTACAATATATGCTTTAAAGATTCTTCTCATTAATTGTAACAACTGGGTAATTGGAAACCTGTTTCTATTGATTTTTTTTTCTTGACTGTGAAAATACTTTCATGTTTTTTAAAAAAATTTACATTCAAAATTAAGAGTAATATCTGATAGGGGACTGGGGATTATATTATCTTTCTTTAAAATAAATTATTTTCATTTTCATATGATGTTAAAAATCCTGGGCGATTGGCTTGAATTTGTGGAGACTTTATTTCACACAAAATTTCAGTTTTGTTTGTCATCTGAGATTGAGCCTTAGCCTTTGCCCCTGCAGTATGATTGTGAAGTGTTTGCTAAGCCTTTGTAATTTGATAGGATTCAAATCCTGAATTCTACCTCCCTATAATGGGCAGAAACTAAAATCTTGGCTCAAGTTTTATAAATTTGCAGACATTGTTTCTTCAGTAAGCATTGGACTTTACCCACACTAATTTAGCTCAAGAGTCAGCAAGGCTTTGAACTTGCGAAAAGATGTTTTGTGGCCAGTGATTCTAGGACACCCTGATATTGCATCTCTGTAGTTGATTGCTGCAGGATTTTGAGTTCCAACATTGATTCTTATCATCGTCTCATATCTCCTTATTTTTTTCTCTGCATTTGCATAATCAGATATACACTGACATCTAGTTACATGGCCTCTTCAAAATTTCCTTTCTAGTGAACCTTAGTCTTTGACCTTTTCATTTGTTTCTTTTCTAAGATAAGACTATCATTACAGTTGGGTCTGGGGATCAAGAATCCACTAAACTAAGATGGTTGGTGTTCAGTTTTTGCAGTATGCCCAGTCAATGCAACATTACTGTTGATTGCTACAGGTTTGAATTCCAGCATTGGGTTTTTACCTTTGTCTCACTTTTCAAGTTCTTCTGTCTTCGTAATATGCACTGAATTGTGCACCACCCCACTCCAAGATTCATATGCTGAAGCCCTGACTCCTAATCTGAAGGTGTTTGAGAGGTGTAGATGAGATCATGAGGGTAGAGTAACCTTAATGGGATTAGTGCCCTTATAAGAAGACATTCCAGAGAGCTTGCTTCTTTTCTCTCACTCTCCCTACATATTTTCCTTGCTATTTCCCTGTGTTGGCACACTAAGAAGGTGACTCTGTGTTTTAGTTTAGATATGAGATGTCCCCCAAGAGCTCATCTGTGAAACAATGCAAGAATGTTCAGAGGTGAAAAGACTGGGTTATGAGAGCCTTAGCCTAATCAGTGGGTTAATCAATTGATATGGATTACCTACGTGGTAACTGTAGGCAGATTGAGTGTGGTTGGAGGAAATAGGTTACTGAAGTTGTGCCTTTGGGGTTTATATTTTGTTTCTGGTTCCTCTGCTCTCTCTATGCTGCCTGGCTGTCATGCACTGAGCACCTTTCCTCTGGCATGCCCTCTACCATCATGTCTGCCTCATCTCAGGAGCAGAGCTATAGAGTTGGCTGACTATGGAATGAGACTTCAGGACCCAGGAGCCAAAGTAAACTTTTTTTCTTCTAAGTTGTTCTTGTCAGATCTTTTGGTTACAGTGACAAAAGCTGACTAAAACACACTGCAATCTTGGAAGGGTGTCTTCACCAGAAACTGACCACATTAACACATAAATCATAAACTTCCAGCTTCCAGAATGTGAGAAAATACATTTCTGATGCGTAAGTCATTGACTCAGTGATATTTTATTATGGCAGACCAAACTGATGGGTACACTTCCACTTCCACAATCTGGTTCCTTATCATTTTTTTCTATTTATAAAATGTTATTCTTATCAGTCACTTTCCATTATCAGCACTGCAGAAACAACTCTCAAATCTTTGTAATTTCACATCACAGAACTGTGTGATTTATTTCTCATCCATCCAATGTAGGCAAGTGGGATAAAGAAGTTTCTAGAAGGAAAGATGAAAGAAATTTTTATCATATTTCAGTTCTAACAAAGTTTCCTGCCAAATACTAAGGAAATAATGTTCTTTCTGATGATTAATTATGCCAGCTTTCCATCCTAGATGACGTGAAATACAGTAAGAGGGGAACACACATACAGACAACAAACATTTAAACCCAGGCAGGAGATTGCAAAGCCTACTATTCTCTCAGTCATCACACTGACTCACTTAATACTTGCTTACACATGGATGATTATTATTAACTAATTTTTAATTTTTTTTCTGCCAAGTAATAGTAAGTACTAGGATTTATTTCCTAAACATTTTTGCATGTGTGCTTTGTATTATGCCTGCACTCATCCAGCACCCTATCTGGTTACCAACATCCTTCAACATTGTCTTTATAATCACTCATCAGCTCTGTGAAAAACATTAATTCATATAGCCTTCCAACAACACTATGGGTTAGGAATTGACATTATTCCTGTTACACAGGGAGCATCTCAGGCTCATAAAATGCAGAAACTTTTACAAAGTTAAATAAGGGGAAATTGGCATATTTAAGATTCAAAGTTATGCCTATTGGGTCCAAAGTCCAGAATGTTTACCAAGATTAACATGACATAATATAATATTAACTTATGTGATATTGTGTTTTACATACTATTATAAATGATGTGCATATTGCCATTTAATTATTTAAGTTTCAGTGGTTTGATTCCTAAGTGTGAAAGCATTATCTTATTCTTCCTGACTAGCACATACAAGAGATTGGCCATAATTATATATTCCATTTTACTCAGGCCCAGATTTTTGAAATATCTAGTTTTCTGAACCTAATATATTGTTTAATTCAGCCCTGATATTCTTCATTATAATGTAGTAATAAATGATTTTTTAAAAAGTCTTATGTATAGGATCCTAGACTATTATGGCCAAGAAATGAGCTGTTGACCCAGAACATTTTGGCATATTTATTCCTGGGCTTTCATTATTCAAAATGAATGAAAAGTCCCAGGCTCCCTATATTTTTAGCCATCTATCCAAGGATCTGGCTGCAGTGTGGCCAGATCTGGTGAAAACTGCCCACTCTGAGGTCTAACTACTTGTTCTTAGCTCTCTACTACATCTTGGAGTACAGTTGATTGCAGCAGGAACTACGGTGTATGTTGGCAAGTCCTCCAAGTCCAGCCTAGTGGAGTTTTTATTTAGGGAATTTAGATCTCCCTCTGGTTTTCCTGCCTTCATTAAGAGACTAAGTTGATGAGACCTACAGTAGTGGAAACCCACTTGTTTCTCTCTTAAGTCTTTCTATGATTTATATTATGTAAACTATTCTCTTCGTTGGTTTTAAAGATTACTTGGCAGGATCTTGGAAATTTTAATGATTCTCATTCCTGGATTTTTGTAAACAATCACATCTATTGTACTTTCACTTTAGTTTGTTTCTAATTCCTTCAAGTGTTTTGTGAGATGGGTAAATTTATAAAGTTAGAGAAATATTTAGAATCAGGGTTGGGTGTGTAGCTCAATTATACAGCCGCTGTTCAGCATGCATGAGGGCCTGGGTTCTGCTCCCAGCACCACACACATGAAATAATTAGAATCAAGTGGTGTGTGGGAGATAAATTTCAATGATTTCATATATATATCATTTCAATATTTTATATATATATGAATTTGAGACTACTCAACTGAAACTTTGTCTTGATATATATATATATAATATAAACAAAATATGTAAAATATATACACAAAATATGTAAAATATGGAATTAAATCCAGAGATACTTAACCACTGAGACAGCCCTTTTTTTTTTTTTTATTTTGAGACAGGGTCTTGCTAAGTTACTTAGAGCCTCGCTAAATTGCTGAGGCTGGTCTCAAACTTGCAATTCACTTGTCTCCGTCTCCCCAGTCATTGGGATTACAGGCATGCCCAAGCATGCCTGGCTAAATACTTTTCTTCTTAATGTTGTATTTCCTTTTTATTTAAGTTAAAATTACTTTTAACTGATACACAAAAACTTGAAAATTTTACATGTTTCTGGGGTATCATGTGATGCTTTGATGTTTGCATTTATTGTATGTTTAAATTAGGTTAATCATTCCTATCTCTTTAAATATTATGTATCATTTTTTAATGGTGAAATCCTTTCTTCTGTTTTTTTTGAAATGCACAGTACATCATTGTTGTCTGTAGTCCCCCTACTATGCAAGAGTAGCATATCTTACTCCCACCTGACTCCTACTTAGTGGCCACTGATTAACCCTCCCCCATGCCTCCATTCTCCCTCCTTGTCCTCCTCTTCCTCTTGTCCTCTTCTTTAACTATCCTCTACTCTCAATTGCCATGAGATTCCACATATGAATGAGACCCTGTGCCTGGCTTATTTCATTTAAACATAATGATCTCCAGCTACATCCACGTTGTCACAAATGACAGGATTTTATTTTCTTTTATGGCTGGAGTGTATTCCATTATGTATATATACCATTTTTTGTTTATCCATTCATCAGTCAATGGGTACTTCAGTTATTTCCATTTTTTGGCTATTGTGAATAGTGCCACAATAAACATAGGTATACAAAGGTTTTTCAACATACCAATAACCACAAATCCTGCAATTAACCTAAGCCATTTTGAGCAAAAAGAAGAAATCAGGATGCATTACACTGCCTGCTCATGGAATATACTACAAAGCTATAGTAATCAAAATAGCGGAGTATTAGCTTAAAAATAGATACCTAGACCAGTGGAACATAACAGAGAGCCTAGAAGTAAACCCACACATCTATAGTTCACTGATTTTTGACAAAGATGAAAAGAATACTCAGTAGAGAAAAAAAAATCTTTTTAATAATTAGTACTAGGAATACTGGCTATTCACATGCAGAAAAATGAAACTGACCCCTATTGCTCACCAGTTACTAACATCAATTCACGAAGGATTAAGGATTTTTTTCTTTCCACATTTTTACTGGTGCATTGTACTTGTACATAATGATGGGATTTGTTCTTACATATACGTGCATACAGTGTAAAAATATAATTTGGCCATTATCACACCTCAACATGAATTAAAATCTTCTTCACAGAAAAATAAACAAGAGGGTGAAAAGAGAACCCACAGAACGGAAGAAAATCTTGGCCACCTGCACCTCAGACAGGTCATTAATTTCCAGGATATACAAAGAACTCAAAAAGCTTAACATCAAAAACCAAATAATCCAGTCAATAAATAGGTAAAAGAACTGAACAGACCCCTTTCAAAAGAAGAAATATGAATGAGCAAAAAATATATGAAAAAAAAAATGCTCAACATCTCTAGCAATTAGAGAAATGCAAATTAAAACTACTCAGAGATTCAATCTCACTCCAGTCAAAATGGCAACTATTAAGAATATAAGTAACAATAAATGTTAGTGAGGATGTGGGGGAACAGGTACACTCATACATTGCTGATGAGATTGCCAGATTGGTGCAACCACTATGAAAATCAGTACAGAGATTCCTCAGGAAAATTAGAATGGAACCACCATTTGACCCAGTTATTCCACTTCTTAGTATATACCTAATGGACTTAAAATTAGCATGCTCTAATGACTCAGCCACATAAATGTTCATAGCAGCTCAATTAAGAATTAACATGAATGAATAAAGAAAATGTAGTACATATGGAGTATTACTTGGCCATAAAGAAGAATGAAATTATGGCATTTGTGAGTAAATGGATGGAATGGTAACTATTATATATGCTATTATGTAGGAAAGACAGTAGAATAAATCTAACATAATTTTCCTATGTACACATATGATAATACCTAAATGAATCCACTATCTTGCCCTTCAACAAGAATGTCATCCTAATGAGAATACAATACATTCCATGCTTATATAATTTTATCAAAATGGATTCTGTTGTCATGTATAACTAAGAATAACCAATAAAATAAAAAGAGAGAGAGAGAAAAAAAGAAATGTTAAGAAAAAAAAAGATTTAAACGTAAGACCAGTAACTATGAAATGAAGGAAAAGCATAGGAAAAAAAGCAAAAATAGACAAGTGAGATTACAAGAAACAAGAGGTAAGTGACAACCTATGGAATAGGAGTAAATATTTGTAAACAATACATCTGGCATGGGTTAATATCCAGAATATATGAGACACTCCAAACCCCCAATAGCACAAAAAAAAAAAAAATAATCAGAAAAGTGGCCGATAGACTTAAATAGACATTTTTTCAAGACATCCAAATAGTCAATAGATATATTAAAAAATATTCAACATAAATAGCCATCAGGGAAATAAATATTTTCTATTCACTAACAATGTTGGAATAACTTAAATTTGTTTTCAGATTACCTCATTTGAAATTTATGTTGGTATTTATATCGTGCTTTTCTTCCTAATGCAAATCATATAGTACAGTCTCCCCTCCAAAAGCATTAACTTCTGAAAAAGTCTGTTTCGGGGCTGGGGTTGTGGCTCAGTGGTAAAGCACTTGGCTAGCATGTGTGAGGCACTGGGTTCGATTTTCAGCACCACATATAAATAGATAAACATAAATAAAGGCCCATTGACAACTAAACATATATTTTTTTCAAAACTCTGTTTAGGAATGTACATAGGCATCATGTTGCCCATTCAGCTAATTCTTACTCAATGCAATCCATTTACTTCTTTGTTTCTTCATTTGCTTAGCTAATGTTCACAAAGTGGCATATTTTTAAATAAATAGAATACCAATTTGTATCTAAAATAAAAATAGTAGGTGTTGTCTTCAAAATAGGAATTTCTGAAAAAATTAAATTAGGAGAGAAATTGGAGGTCAGTAACAACTTTAATAAAGCAATTAGGAATATTTTCTTCTTCTTGATCTTTTGTGGAACATTCTGTTCCTGCAATGACCCCACTCATGTTCCAATTCTTTTTCTATCAAATGCCTCAGTTTTAAAACTTCTTGGACATTGCTATGTTAGGCAGTTACAAAAAAAATGTGAATGATAATTTTCAAGAAAACAAAGCTCTAATGAATGGGATGGCCATGCACTTGCAAGAGTGGGGCCGCAATCAACACAGGAATAATGGCCACAGCTGAGCTGGAACAAGCACAGGATGATGCAGCTGAAGGAAGGCCACAATCGGATCCATTTGGCACTCAGTCCATTTCAGTTATGGCACTTGGACCACATTTTCATTTCTGCTAGTGACCTAGTTCCACCTGCTACTTCCAGACACTTGACAAATTATCTATGGGATAAACTTAGAATGATGATCTTGTCTAAAGCAAATGTGTATTGTGTTTTCTATTTTACAATGGCTACAAGGAGACAGATTGTGTGTGTTTGACAGGTGAGAAAGTCCTGCTCGGTATTGCATGACCAGGACACCATCAGCAAATGATGAGAAAATAATGCAATTTGCTGAGCAAATGTATTGAGTGCCAGGTGGGACCCTGAGGACGTAATGATGATGGACACAAGCCCCTGTTAAGCTACTGAGTTAGTAAGGAGCTACCCTTTTAAACTCATATAATACCCTTGGGCCTCTGGCACACAGGGTGAGACAGAAGATGGCCCAGCTTGGGACAGGCTCAGATCATGGAGCATTTGTGTTATTTTATTCAACAATCTCCTCTTGATCATTCATTAGAATAGAGATACTCTCAGGCCACAACAATTGGTAGACATGTGTGGTTCCCATTCACTCCTGGAGGATACAATCTATTTCACTTGCCAGTTAGATGAGTGTGTGATGCCTAGTAGGAGCTTGACAAATGTTTGTTGAGTGAATATATACTTGATTCTACAGCATGCCTATCCAACTTTTCTCCAGTCACCCCATCCCATAAATCCATTATTTAAAAAGGAACTTCTTTTTTTAAAAATGTTTATGCCTCTATTTTTTATTTGTTCTTTTTAGTTATACATGACAGTAGAATGTATTTTGGCTAATTATACATACATAGAGTATAACTTATTCTATTTAGGATCCCACTCTTTGTGGTTATACATTGTGAAATTACCCTGGTCATGCATACAAATACAAGGCTAGGAAAATTATGACCAATTAAGTCTACTGTCTTTCCTATTCCCCTCCCCACTGCCCTCTCTTCATTTCCCTTTGTCTAATCCAGATATTTAGAAATGAAAACAGGTGGAAGAGAGAACAGTTTGCATGTAGGTGGGAAAGGGTCCTACTGTGGTGACCCTCTGTGGTGTAGTGATTTTCTCATCATTAGTCAATGTGCCAGGCTGTATAGTTGCCTGAGGGAGTGGGACCGTTTTTAGTGGCAATTGTGTTTGTGCTATAACTGGAGCTGATTAAACTTTGTAAGTCAGTGCCACTCGATAGAGTTTGGAAAAACTATCGGGTCCTCTACATTCTACCTTTCAGAGTCAAAATGAACTGTCAGCATTCATGTAAGGGAACTGGGCTGGGGCTCTGACTCTAAGAAGGGATATGCGTGGGTAGCCTTAGGCAGTACGAAGGAGCAAGGTTTCTCAGCACATGTGTGGAAACATTCCATGGAGAAATGGAACATTCTTGATTAGCTATTGAACATAGATCTACTCCCAGGGTTCTGAAGAATCTGTGATCTTGCATTCCCTTAGAAGCAAGTTTATCTTAGTCCATATTCTTTTTTTTTTTTTAAATATTTTCTTAGCTGTCAATAGACCTTTATTTAATTTATTTATTTATATGTGGTGCTGAGAATCGAACCCAGTGCCCCACACATGCTAGGCAAGCACTCTGCCACTGAGCCACAATCCCAGCCCTATCTTAGTCCATTTTCTATTTCTATAACTGAGCAACTCATAAAGAAGGCTGAGTAATTCATAGAGAAAAGAAATTTCTATAGCTGATCATTTGGGAAGTCCAAGAGCATGGCTCCAGCATCTGTTCTGCATCTGCTGAGAGCCTCATGCTGGGTCATGTCATGGTAGAAGGTATCACATAGTGAGAAAGAACAAGCAAGCCAGAGAGAGCTCACTTTTATAACAAAGCCACTCCAAAAATAACCCATTAATCCACTAATCCATTAATCCATGAATGGATTAAGCCATTCATAAGGACAAAGCCTTCTTGACCCAGTTACCACTTAAAAGTCCCACCTGGTCTGACCTCTTAGTACCTCACAACAGGAATTAAATTTCAACATGTTTTAGTGGGGACATTCAAACGATAGAAGGTGTTTGTTCCCACTATGATTTTACCGTACCTTGGACTCTCACATTCCTATTTTTTGCTTTTCTCTTTGTTTCTTGCCCTCTTGAAATCTGTGCTTCTCTGTCATTGTGTTTTCTTCTTCTCTGTGACTCATGTCAAGGCCAGCCAAAGAGGAAAGATTGGCATAGTCAGTCCACACCCATTATGGACCATCTCATTTAATTTCTTAATCCAGACCAGATTAGAGTTCTGATAGCTACTTCAGGCAAATAAGTAACCTCCTAGTTCTATCCATGATAGCCAAAATGGCCAACCACATAACACCCCTACAAAAGGCCACTTATGTAGAAGGAACACCTGATGTGTGTGTCGGTAGGGAGAGTCCTCAAAAGAAGTCAGATTAGGCAATTGGTATCCATGCAGGCAAAGCTCCCCAAGTTTCTCCATCATGATTTGACATAGTAGCAGTATTCATAGGAGATCTGTCCCAGAGATATCATGCAACTGAAGATATCATATTATGTTTTCCCCCCAGAATACAGTGATAAATATTGTTTAGATAATTCTAATGATTTAGATCATTCTCTGAGGGACCAAGTGATAAAGGTCTGAGTAGATAGAACACTCAGGAAAGCATCTCCTGCCAATTACTGAGCACAAGAGAGGCTGAGATGGAGGAAGGAGGCTACACTTTTCTTTTCCTTCTCTTGGTTATCTATTCCTTTTGCAAAGGTATGGTTTCATGAAATTTTTGTTGATCAGAATGTGATTTGAATAAGTGCTCAGCAGAAAGGTTGAGTTCAAAAAAGCAGATATTGTGAAATTTGATTATTTTTTGGTTTTGTTTCATATAGCTTTTGTTATTTTAATATGGCTATAAGATCACTTATTGCTTTTACCAAACTCAGTGCAAACTCTTAACAAAAGTTCTGCAGCTGGACATGGCAGTACAGTCCTGTGATCCTAGCACTTGGGAGATTGAGGCAGGAGGATCACAAGTTTGAGGCCAGCCTCATCAATTTAGCAAGGCCCTAAGCAACATAGTGAGAATCTGTCTTAAAAACAAAAACTAAAATGAGCTGGGGATATAGCTCAGTAAAGTGCCTCTGGGTTCAATCCCTGCTATTAAAAAAAAAAATTCTCTGCATCCCTCTCTCTACTCTACAAAACCATTGTCCACAACCTGAATTTAACTAACATTTTGCCTGTTGCTATATCTAGCTAGTTTGTTAGCTGTGTTGTGCAGAGACATGCAATACCTGTGGGAATAATCATTGCTAATGGACTTACTTCCCAGGAACGGGCCAACAGTGGCCCCAATATCTTCTGATCTAACAAGGGATTGTCCACTATTCTTCTTCACTATTCACATGCAACCTGGAGGAGGTTGGATACTTTTCCATTTCTTCTGTTATGTTCAACTGCTTATGCTAAATATAAAAGATACTATCAAATGAATCAATTTACTTGCCACTGAAAAGCAACTTCCATCTGTTTGTTTCTTTGTTGTTGTTTTTGTTGTTTAAATTGTATGCGGGTAATGCCAATTTAGAGAAAAGCAATACCATGGCAAGCAATTATTACGTTTTTCCCATTCCACCCACCATCAAGAAAAGCATGTCTGTGAGTCCATTAAAAACACAATCTTCTCATCCAGGATTGATTTTTCTTTTTTGATGTTTTTATCTTGCACTTTTAAATTAAATCTGCTTAGCTTTCCTTAAATTAGATGAAGAAAAATCAAAGCCAAACCTTTCTCTCTACAAATGTACTTGAGTACTTTTCTAACTGTAAATAGCAATATTTTAAAAACGATATGGGACATGTGGGTTTTCCAGCTCAAAAACTAAATCTAACTACTTATTTTTAAGTGTCGAAGCTATAGAACTTCAATACATTAACTGTGGAAAATTGTTTAGTAGCCAAGTAATTTAACATGCCACTTAAATCTCTAACAGGTGTTGATTACTGTGAAAACTTTTTAAATCCTATAATGCTGGATCTTCAACCCACTTACATGAGTATTGATAATATATAATTTCTCATAGGAAGCAAAAATGTAAAATATAATGGTGATTTTTAGAAATGAATAGGAAACATGCCCCAAATCTCACAAATACATAAAATGCATTTGATTATATTAGCTTACTTAGCCTCAGGTTAAACACTGTGATGAAATTCTTGCTAGAGGGTCCCTCCCATTCCAGCAAGCCCTTTGACATTAACTTCCACTCATAAAATATTACTAGAGTACCTACTAAGTGCCAGATGCTCACAGTTCAGAGTGCTAGAATAAATAGCACATAAAGTATTTGAGGAGTAGACTAGCAGGAGAAATTAATGTGTAAATGAACAAGAAGACCTGAGGAGATCTAAAAGGAAGTGTATATATGTGTGTACACACGAGGGGAACACAGGTGAGTGCAGTCAGCACAGCATGTGTGGAGAGAGGACAGGGAAGACTCTTTCTGAAGATGATGCTGAGATTCAAGCTGAAGTACCACTGTTGAGCCAAAAGAAGTGGTGGGAGCCTGGAGAGCAGGGAGCAGAGTTGGGATGAGACCAGAGAAAGAACTGTCTTTCAAGCCAGGACAGAGGTAGGGAATGGAGCAGGGGCTTAGTGTGGGGTTGGCCACAGGTGTCAGTCTAGTGATAGGACAGGAAGTGACGGGAGTAGGCTGCAATGGCCGATTGCAGCATGTACCTGTTCAGGTACTAAGTGTGCCCAGAGGATGGGTCACAAAAATAGGGCCTTGAGCAGGGAAGTCACAAGACCTGGCATACATTTGAAATGGTTACTTTAAGATACATGGTGATAAAGTGGATTGAAAGTAGGCAATATAGAGACCAAAGTTGCTCTAAATGATATTTTGCAGAGGTCCCAGCAGTCGCTCTGTTAGGGTACCATGTCAAAAGGTGTTTAGAAAGTAATATCAGTGCGACTTAGCATTCAGTTCAAGATAGAAAGGGAGAAGGAGAATGGAAATGTTTCAGGAACCTATTTCCAACATGAGTGGCTAAGGGATGGCTTTGCTTCTAACTGACAGATTTGGAGGAACAGAGGTTCAGTTTAAAGATTCACTCTAAATGTAACTATATGATTAATATATATGGCAGTCAGATACACTCATTATTGGATTATTGCAATTTGTTCCCACCCTACATTTTTTCTTTAGAATAATCAAAGGCCTTTTTTTTTAAATTTTTAATTTATTTTATACCATGTATGCAATAAAACACATGTACCATATCTATGCAGTTATCACTTTGTGAAAAAATTATTAATGTGTAAACTTATGATCTGTACACAGATCCACTATTTTTTTCCAAGTGAGCATACCTGTATAACTAGCTTTTTGGATCAAGAAGTAGAATATGTTGTCAGCTCCCCTGCCCCCTAGAAAGCCCATCTCAGTGCCTTTTAAAGTTAAACCAAAGATTGATTTTCTGTAAAAATTATATTCCTCAAGCTACCCACTATTTTTGGCAAGGGGAAAAAATTGATGAAATTGAAATTTAGGTTGGCAGCAGTGCCAAAGGCAGGAGATTCATCGAAACTGTTAATACAGCATGTGGCAAAGATCATATCTTAAAAAAGCAAAGGCCATGCAGTTAGCTCATGAATGGATAACAGAAGGAACCTGGTTCACTATTTTTATGGAAGAGGGTATGTTTCTTCTTAATAGTTGGACAATTGAGATTCTATATTTTATCATTTTAAAAATGCATTTTTCACATTTTTATGTCTTTGACATTGACTCGAATCTCACTATGGACCCTGAATTGCAGCCACAATCAGCCTGTTGGTGGCAGCTTTTGCTCTGGTGTCTTTGTCCTGACTTGGCTTGCAGTTGGCCATGACTCATCACTTTGGTTATATGTCTGGCGGTGCTGCAGGTGTGGGTCCCCATGCAGTGCCACCAAAGGCAGGGGAAATTGCCCCATCTCTCAGAACAAAGAGGTGTGTCAAAGCTATGAGAGCCTCCTGTGACTGACTCAGCAGGACTTGGTGACACATCAAACATGGGAATATACAGCTTCTTATTGGCTCTGAAGGGGAAAGCTCCTTCAGTCCTTTTGCCCTCCTGACCTGCTACTCTCTAGAGAAAGACAAAAAGCTGACAGTATTCAGGTAAGGAGAGCACTTGCTTCAAAACTTACAAAATAAGCACAGATGAAAATCTGCAGAAAAGGGGTTGAGGTTGTGGCTCAGTGGCAGAGCACTTGCCTCGCACCTTTGAGGCACTGGGTTCGATCCTCAGCACCACATAAAAATAAACAACAAAATAAAGACACTGTGTCCATGTATAACTAAAAAATATTTTTAAAAAATCTGCAGAAAATAATGAATGGTTCTGAGAGGGGAAGTAATTGAGAAGATTCGGAGGTTGAATGTATTAAAGTTTTAGGAATACTTTAATGATTTTTTTTAATACTCTAAAGAACATATAAAGAATTCTCATGTAATTGAATTGTGTCTTTCAATAATGTAAAATAATTCTTTAAAGTTAAAGTGATTAGAGTACATCATGCCATAGTTTAATGGTGGTGTCTTATTTAATTTGTTTTTCTAAAAATATATTTTATTTTTTTAAAACATTTTTAGGTTCACAGCAAAGTTGAGCAAAATGTACAGAGATAAGTGGGGCGCAGTGGCTCACGCCTGTAATCTCTGCACTTTGGGAGGCTGAGACAGGAGAATCATGAGTTCAAAGCCAGCCTCAACAAGGGTGAGGCACTAAGCAACTCAGTGAGACCCTTTCTCTACATAAAACACAAAATAGGGCTGGGGGTGTGGCTCAGTGGTGAGTACCCTTGAGTTCAATCCCCAGTACCAAAAAAAAAAAGGATGGAGATTTCCCAAATACCCCTTGCCTTGACAGCCTCCCATGTTATTGACATCTCCACCAAAGTGATATATTTGTCACAGTGAATGAACCTACATGGCATACCATAATCACATAAAAGTCTATAATTTACATTAGGGTTCACTCTTGGCGTTGTAGAAGCAATGAGTTTCAACTCATTCATATTTGCAGTATTATTTTACTCTTGTGTCATTCTTGCTGTTCTTGGTGGTCTATTAAATAGTGGTATATCTCATAGTGCTTAGTGTCAGATGTGATGAAAAATAGCATCTCCTCCACTTCCAACTAATTCCATCACCCAATTTCTGTGCATGCTCCCAATGGAACATTGATCCATGACACTGGATAAAGAGAAAATTATAGTGGATATTTGAGTACTTATTATGCATGTGCTATTCTGATAAATTATTTATGTGCATTTTTAATGCTAATATCCCTATAAATTATCTTATGATCTTCATTTTATAAATTTAGTGACCTTCCAAAGATTACAAAGGTCTTCAATAACAAAGTTGATTTGGAACCCATATCTGTCTGATTCCAAATTCCTGAAATAGTTGCTATGCATATTGCCTCTTGGACAACAGAGACCAGATTTTTGTTGTTGGTTGTTTATTTTTTTGTTTGTTTATTACATTAGCTGTGTAATGGCAAATGTAACTGCCCAACTTAATGGAAAGAAAATATTCAAATTTGGGAGGGAAAAAATCTCTGAAGTTTGGTGAATTTTATATTACTTGAGTGACTTACTGTAGTGTGGATGGGATCACTAGCACATGCTCCCTAAAAGAGGAACTCACATCCAACAATTTCATATTTTACTGGTTTAGTGAGCACCAAGGTTCTCAAAGAAAGTAACTCAATCTGATTATGCTATACATATGTACATAGCTCATTCCAAAGCCCACTTGCTTAAAGAAAATAATAATAAGAAAAGGGCAACATTCTAGTGAGAGCTATTCTTCAGGTCTTTAGCATTGGTTTATGTGTTCACTTCTGGTGTTCCTCTAATAAACTGAGGAGCTTTATTCTAAAAGTCACAGGAATAAAAGTTTGCAAAATATAAAACTTACTAAGGATCTAATATGCACTTAGAAATGTAGTCACCTTCTATAAGGGGAAGGCTATTCTCTTTCTCCTGATGGGACCACACACACACACGCACAAAAAAAAAAATGGATCAAACTAATTAATATAGCTCTTGCTTGGGTATGAACAAATAGAGCCCGTAGGTACAACTTTTTCCCTTCACCTTCCTGTTTCTGCTGAAATCACCACATAGCTTGTCTTCCTTGGCCTTGTTCAATCTCTGCATTTTGGAAAGCTTGGACTGTGTCACTAGTGAACATCAGTTTTGAGTACAAGATGGTAGGTTTTGGGGAAAAGAACTAGGCTTGGACATAGTTTTATCATTTTTCTCATGCTGATCCCAGGGAAATTTCTTTTCATGGCTGATATTAAACCCAAATACGGATTGTATACTGACAGTCTTCCCATGGTGTGTCCTGTCTTAGTGGCCCTTGTTCATGTGTAAGTGGTTATTTATGAAAAGATGAATCAGGTGGTGAAAGCCACCATTTGATGATCACTTGCTATATGTCAAAGATGGGATAGAAGTGATTTGATTCATCGCCATCTTTGCTACTGGGATCATTCCACAGCTGTGAGTTCTAAGTCACAGACAAGTTCTATCTGAGATTATGTAGCTAGCTCATTGCTTTGGGGGTAAATTGAGTCTAACTTTTTCAAATTGCAGAACGCATGATCTTAATCACAATGTTGTATTTTAAAGTATGGGTTTTAGGATAGGCAAGTCTCTGTTCAGGATCTATTCAGCTTCTTATGAGGCTTCTGTGTGCAATTTCATTAGCTGCTCTGTGCTATGATTTCCATATCTTTGTCAATAGTTTTATAACTAGCAATAATAGACTTACTGATGTTCTATAAGGAAGGTATAAAACAACATATGCCAAGCAACTGAATCAGTATATGAAAAGTTCTAAGTGCTCAGGACAAGTTCATTTGTCACCCAAATTCCTCTGTTTCTGTGTAGTTCTGAACAGGAACTTGTCCTTAGAGCCAAGACATATTTGCCCCTCATGCCAACAATGAGCCTATAGATGAGTGGTAAAGAATATTTACAAGAGCCTTTCTCTCATTTTAAGGTCTATAAAGATCCAAAGCACAATAGCCCCATTTCTGTCTGCCAAATGTTAGTCTTTCCTGGAGACTGCTCCTGGAAGCCATTCAGGACAGGTGGCTGTAGCAGAGCCACCCAGCTCACCTAATTAAACAATGTCTACCCTCATCACTCAAGGAGAGAGCCCTGAAAAAAAAAAAAATGCAAAACATCCGTCCTGTTCCAGAATCATTCCTGGCTATTCTAAAATGGAAGATTTGGTAAGACGAGGTGAATCAATGAGTGTGTATGTGTTGGAGGAGTGAAATACATCTTTCAACTTCCTAGAACAGGCTAATCCTTGCAAATTAACAGTCTGACATTACTTCATTTGGGCACAAAACAGGGGCCAGGAAGTAATTTTGTTTAAATATTATCTTTTAAATGTCTCACCCTGACCACTCTAACTATTTGAATTCTTCCAGAAGCGTATTGTGTAGGAATCTTAGCAATAAAACTGTAGATTTTATAGGCAAAATGAGTCATGAGGTTTGTTCTTCTGGACTCACTGTCAAGATATTTCCAGGGTGCATAAAGGTTGTGTTAGATAGAGGTGCTACACTGCTGTTCCAACAAAGCCTGCTGATGGTGGCAAAAATAACTTCTCCCTTTTAGAATTGGAAGCTGTCACCTTGGTGACCATAGGAACAATTGTCTAATTGGCTACTTCTCTGTAGGGGTTGCCAGTTTTACTACAAATTGAAAATTATGAACCATTACATCAATTGAGGTGCAGCTACTGTATATATGGATTATGAGCTGGGCGTCATTGGCTTGTACTTTGTTGTTGAGCATGTATGACAATCTGTCATCACACTCTCGAGCAGATGAAAAAACAGGCCAAGACTGAGGAATGCAGCAGAAAAGTAGAAAAGTAGAATATTTGTATGCAGGTCTGGCTTCAGAGCCCAAACCCCTCACCACTGTCTCTCACTGTCTGATTCTATGTATGCCTTTATTTTTAAAAGGTGTTGTCATTGTATTATAAAGTAGTGATAGGGTTACTTTACTATTATGACCCAGCAATAACTTCAGGACCAAATTGAAAAGAAATGAGTTGGAATGGTGCCAAGAAAAACATTATTCTCCCACTGTATTATGTTTTGCAAGTTTTGATCACTGTGAGCAAAATATAAACCTTTTCTTTTCAGCTGATATTCTATTTTATTTGTTCCTTTTTTTAAAAAAAATCAAGGTTTAGCAGAGCATAATGGAGTGTGCCTGTAATCTCAGCAACTCCAGAGGCTGAGACAGGAAGATCACAAGTTCAAAGCCAGCCTCAGAAACTGAGTGAGGTTCTAAGAAACTAAGCAAGAGCCTCTCTCAAAAATAAAAAATAAAGGGGCTTAGGATGTGGCTCAGTAGATAACTACCCCTGGGTTCAATCCCTGGTACCTAAATAAATAAAAAGATAATAAAAATCAAGCTTTATTTTGCCATAAAATAAATTCATCAACACAATATCATACTCATATTTTTTTAGCTTTTGAAAAAAAAAAAGAATCAAGTACTAAATAAATTTCCTCTGAGTGTTCAAAATTTCAATTGCTTGGGATTGTGGAAATGGATCACCTACTCTACTCAGCAGTAGGTGACCACTTACAGAGCTTGCATAAAATTAGAGCTTGAACCAAATTTGCAGAATAAAACTTTGACTCAGGAAATTTCTTTTTTAGCTGTCAAGGTGAAACTGGATAAAGGAACTAGGAGTAGGTAGATTTACTACTAATTTTGTTACCTGCCAGGGATCCTGGTCAGCTCTAGAAACAGAGAATACATCCCAGATTTCACAGTGTGGAGGAGGTGGAGGAATACCCCTGTGGTATGGCAAAGGAAATAATTATGGTGCCCATTTCAATAATATAATGGGCCTGGCCAGTCCAGAGTGTTGGGCTCCACCATCATGTGACTTGAATTTTGAAGGTACAAGATCAAGTCCAAAAGCTCAGCTCCTTCCTTTCCTTTTCTTTTCTATTAGCATCTAAAAAGAAGAAATAACAATACAGGTCTTGCTTCAGTAGGCCCTTGGGCTCCATAAAATCCTAAGCTAAGCCTTTCATCTTCTGCTTTTTCCTTTGGATCTATGTAATAATCTGCTCATAGCTCAAAGGCCATGGACCACTTAAGAAAACACACTTTCCTTGTAGAACTTGCTGTTCAGTTGGAGAGTAGCATTAGACTGTGCCATGGAGTGGCACAGCTCTGGGGAGTTAGTAATTATTCTTGTCTTTTTTTAATTCATAAAATTAAAGGCCCAGTTTCTTGCAATGTAAAAACATAAATGACAATTTTAATTCACCTTCAATCAAGTCCCAGTTGCCCCAGGCCTTGTAAAATCATTTGAGTACAAGAGACACAACTTCTTAGTTATCATGGATTACAAGAATGTGAGGGAAGATTCTGTTAAAGGGAAAGATATTTTCCTTAAGCATGATTGTACATAAAAACCCAAAAGGAAATTTGTCACAAAATTAAATCTATTTTGAGATAAGGAATAAAATATAATCTAGAATATCTTTTAGCCCTTTCTTTCTAAAAAATGGTGCATGGAAAAATAGTTCATTCTTTATATAGCATTAAGTGACATTATATGTGATTAATTTGGATATTGGAGTAGTTCAGTCCTTCCAGTTTTTTAAAAAAGATAGAGAAGAAAAACTAATTCCTCCTTTCTAATTGTGAGCTAAAAATCACCCCTGTCCATGTGGTTTCTGTGATAGCCTGCCTGAAGACAATGGGCTAATATCTTTGGAAACTACTTATAATAGTTTTTGTCTTCTTAAAATCTTAAAACACTGTTATGGTTTAGATAAGAAATACCCATCCTGCCCCCCCTCCCCGAAAAAAAAAAGCTCCTGCATTAATGTGGGAATATTTAGAGGTGAAATAATTAGATTGTGAGAGCTATAAATTAATCGTCCATTCTGGTTTGAATAGACTGTGGCTGGTAACCTAGGCAGGGTGGGGTATATATAGATGCAGGAGGTGGGTCACTGGAGGTGTGCTTTGGAAGGGTTCATTTTCCCTAAGACCCCTTCCCCTTTTTCTCTCTGCTTCCTGGCTGTCATGAATGGAGTGGTGTTCCTCTACCATGCCCTTCTGCCATGGTGCTCTGCTTCATCTTGGGCTCAGAGCAGTAGAATCAATCCACCATGAACTAAACCTTAGAACCTTGAGCAAAAATAAACTTCCTCCTCTAAGTTGTTGTTTTGTTTTGTTTTGTTTTGTTTTATGTATTTTCATCATAGCAATACAAAATGACTGACAGAAATACTAAGAATAAAAAAACTAAATGAGTTTATTGTAATTTTTAAAAACATTCTGCCTCCCCAAATCTTTCCACATTTACAATGCATCCTGCCTAGAAGGATACATTTTTATCTTGGAGTATGAATTTTATTTTTGATCATATTTTGGTTTTCTTTAAAACAATAATTAGTCTTTTTTCCCCCTCTCTTCTGATTAACTAGGAATATTCTAATTATTCACTTTACAACCTAGGAACAACTTTTCTACAGAATTCTCATTTAAAAATATTTTTTTCCAGTTCTTCTCTGTCCTTTTTACCTTTTAATTCTTTATGAAAAAGTATGTGCATGTGATCATTCTGGTATTCCAGAACCATGTTTGCTTTTGCTTAATATCTGCTATATTTTCTTACAAATTCCCTAGTATTATTTTCCCATGTGATACAGTCACATTTTTATGAGATTAATTTTGATTCATATTTTTTCCATCTCCCTAGAACTTTTCAAAACAGGTCAGTTTCAATCATGTTTTACTTTGTACTTCCTGGGTGTCTTGAAGCTGTCCTTGCCTGGTGATTGTGGTCCACAATGCCTCTTTGAGATTTCACATACAGGATTAGACTGGTGGTTCATTTACCCTGGAAACCTCACAAAAATACTTATAGGAGAAATTTTGGCCAAAGGAAAAACAATTAAGTTTTCAGATATACACTTGACAGATTTTACCAATATTGTATCTTTGAGCTCTAAGGTGAATGTTTTAAATATATGACTTGAAGTGTGCTCTGACATTTGTAATCTGGGACAGGGTAATTCCCTGTAATCACTCATGTTATGCCAAATCCTGTATATTAAAGGATTAGCCTAATTGTTTCTGTGAGCTTCTCCTCTGTTCAAGTTAGAATCAGGAATTAGATGTCTGTCCACAAGCACAGTGTCATCATTTTAGGGACAAATTCACAACTGATTCACAGCAAAATCTGGTCGATATCTTTGAAGATGACTTGAGCTCACATTTCAAAATGATAGGTGCTTTCGATTTACATAGCTCATTTCCTCCCATTGTAAAATGTGTTTGCACAACATTTGCCTTGCTTTGATTTAATATGGTTTTTCCTTGTAAGATTTTCTAGACATGATAATCTTTCATTAAGGTAGCAGATGATGACTCCCCGCCCTGCCCCACCCCACCCCCACCTCAGTTCTACAAATAAATCTAAGGAGATTGAGAGATATAAACAAGCAAAAAAATCTCTGATAATATTGAAAAGTCTACAGACATTTGAGATATTTGGCTTCAGGAAGAAAATTAGAACAAAGAAGTAACCACTATTGATACAAAAAGTTAATTTACACAGGAACTAAAATATTCATGTACTAGAAAGCCTAAAATAAAAGCAAGATGAATCAAGTGCAGAAAAATGAAATTTTGAGTAGGAGGCTGAAGTTCTACATATCTAAAATCTCAGCTTCCTAAATCCACACTTGTACCATATGCAGTTCTGAAACTCTGCCTTAATTAGCATATATTTTCAGGTATTTAGAAGCTGGAAATACTTGGAGTACCCACACTTTATCATAGTTATAGTCAATAGTAATATTTTCTAGAAGATTGAACAGAATATTTCTGTTCTTACAGAGGCAGCTAATACACTTAGGTAGTAAATAGTTTCTATCATGCACTTAATAGTTCTTTCGTTTTTTGTTTTTGGAGAACCTGATAAGATCTATGTAACAATTCCTTGAACAAATCATAGAGGATTATACCAGGATTCCACTGCATATCTTTAGATGTATTCCTAAAAACATATTCCATATTAAATATGCAATTGTTTTAAACAGGTGTGAACCAAACAATACATTCCATCTCTAAAAGCAATCAAAATCTCAGATTCATGAATTGCTTGTATCAAAAGTGTTTGATTTGGAATATTAAAAAATTCACTGATAACATTGTATATATCTGGTGCTAGTTTTACATGTGGGTCATAATAAAGTTATGTTCATGATTTTCTAGAAAATAGTGTTTGTTTGCTAGAATAGTTAGAATTATAAAACTCAGGTAGAAGGGAATCCTAAATTGTCACCAAACTGGGTCTTAGTTTAGGTACCCTCCACCTTTCCCCTGCTAGCTTTACCTAAATCACAACATTCAATGCTATTATTGTGGTTCCTCCCCTCCCTTCTTTTCTCTGTGAATTCAGAGATTAACACCTTTACCCATAATAGGGCTCCTCAAGGCCTACTAGGATTCCTGATACATAGAGATCTCAGTAAACATTTATTGAGTTGGATTCCATGTGAAAGAGTATTAATGTGAAGTTTTCCTTTACTGGCAGTAATGCTTATTTGGGTATGGCTCAAGAACTCCATGCATTTTCCAATGGCAGATGACATTTAAAGGAAGCTACTAACTGACTTAAGGGCCACCTGTGCTTAGAGAAAACAGTACCATTTGCCCCTTGCTGTGGTACTAGATTCTCTGTGCTTCGTTTTTTTTCATCCATCCAATCATTTTAAGGCATTGTGTTTGATATTTTGACTACCACATGGCATTGTTAATGAATGCATAAAAATGCTTTCTTGAAGTCCTTATGAGTTGCCCATGCTTTATCGTGAACCCATGCACAATTCTGGTGTGTTTAGGTACCAAATTCAAGTTTTAATTCAGTTACATGGAGATCCTTACAATCAAGACTCCAACATGGCTTCTGCTTCCTCCTATTCTGGATTCCTTCCTATCTCCCACTCAGTCTCACTGAAAGGATAACTCATCCTCAAGGAGTAACTGAACATCCTTTATATCTAGAGACTCAAGGTATCCTGGAGTCATTGTAGTGCAAAGATCAATGAGAAAACAGAGATAGGAGTTTCTGGGATAAAGCTAAAAATAAGAACAGCACATGGTGACCAAATTTTGCCAATAACATATTTCTTTCTCATCACAAAAGGGGCAGGAGCCATAAGGAACATGTTATGTAAACTTTAAGGACTAAGTAATGGTTTTAAAATGTTCTGAATATTTTTATAATAAAAAAATAGGCAGGGGGCTGGGGTTGTAGCTCAGTGGTAGAGCGCTTGCCTCGCATGCGTGAGGCCCTGGGTTCGATCCTCGGCACCACATACAAAGCAATAAAATAAAGACATTGTGTCCATCTACAACTAAAAAAAATTTAAAAAAAAGAAATAGGCAGTTGAAGAATAGGCTTAAAGATAAACTCCTAATTCTGAAAGATAAAATGACTATAATGTATACTTGTAATTGCTTATCAAAACAGGTGTCCACACATGGACTGTTCTTGGTAGTTCTATTCATGACAGCCCTAAGTGGAAGCAATCCAAACCTGTCTGTTAACAATAGGTGAATGGATAAATAGATTGCTATATATCCATAAGAGAGATATTACTCAACACTATAAAGAAACACCACCAATGACTCCCAAAGTGTTACACTAAGTGGAAGAGGACATGAAGAATGTATATTATCAAATTCAGTTATACGAAACTATTGGAAAAGTAATTCTAATCTAGAATACCAGATAACTGGCTGCTAGGCTAAGGTGAGTTGGGAGGAGAAAAGATGACTGAATGAATGAAAGGAATGTCCTATATATAGACTGAGGTGGTAATTACACGATTCATATGTTTGTCAAAAGGCACTGAGCCATTAGTGTGCTTTGGATGTGAGGTGTCCCCAGAAGCTCCTGTTAATGCAGAATTATTCAGAGGTGAAATAATTATATTATGAGAGCTGTAAACTAATCAATTCACCCTGGTTTGAATGGATTAGTGGGATGGCAACTGTAGGCAGGTGGAGCATGACTGAAGGAATTAGGCCACTGGGGGGGGGGTGCCCTAAAGGGTGCATCTTGCCTGCCACTCCACCCCTCTTTCTCTGCTTCCTGACCCCACCATGAGCTGACCAGCTCTCCTCCATTGGACCTTTCTGCCATGATGTTTTGTCTTACCTTGGACCCAGAGTAATGGAGTTGACCATCTCTGAAACTGTAAGTCTCAAATAAATATTTCCTATTCTAAGTTATCCTTGTCGGGTACTTTGGTCACAGTGATAAAAAAAGATCACTAAAACAACCATACTTTTTTTTTTCCAAGTGCAAATTACACTGTTATAAATTATACCTCAGTGAAGTTATTTCAAAAATTTTTTAAAAGTCAGAATATTTTCTGTTTTAATATGATTAGCTCTTCAAATCATATAAACGAATTTTGTGAAACTACATATTTTACCAGAATGATTTTATTTTTGCAGAAGTGGTGGCAGAATGCTCTGGGAAAAAAAATGTGACTGACTTACATACACAGTAATTACCTAACTTTTCTTCTACTTTAAAAATCTTTGTTAGCAAGATATTCAGGTGCTAACATTTTAAATTGTAGAAAATAGCAAGAGAACATTTTCTGCATCTAGCACAAATTATTTAGTAAACATCTGTCAAGGTAGATACCTGCCATTAGATAAAAATTGCTTTTCAAGAATGATAGTTAGCTTTTAAGTCTAAGATAATTCAAATAGGCAAAGTAACTAATAAGGTCTTAGCCAGCACTTTATTATGGGGAAGGACAAGTGTTTAACCTTGAATATCAGTGCAAGAACAGCCTAGTAGCTATGAAAATAAGCTTTCCTGGGAATTTGTGAAAAGGTGCCCTTTTCTCTTGTTGAGACACACATGGAAATTATGCACCGTTGCTCACAGTGCATTTGGTAAATTAGAATCACTATAATCTGAAGCATCTCATCTTTGAACATGTCAGTGGGAAATGCATGATGAACACAAATACACAAAATGGTTTAGCATCTTCTGCTCCTTTCATCTCTTCCTTCCTCCTCTATTAAAATTCACATGTGTGTCATCACTATGATGAGTGCAGAGAATGTATGAATGTGTCCTGCTGTTCTTTTCTGAAAGTGCTTGGGTGATGATGGCCAGTGACTTGGAGAGGTCCATGTGCAGGGATGGTGGTGTGCCAATGGGAGGTCTCATCCCAGAGGCTGTTGTGAACTCTGCTTAAGGAAATGTGATGTATTCTGGAACACACTCTATCACAGAGCATCTTCCTCATGCTCTCCAGAAACACACAGACACCCAAAGATCTTCAAAAGCAAGACTCAGACTGGGGTATAGCTCAGAGGTGGAGTGCTTACCTAGCAAGCAAAAAGCCTGGGTTCCATTCCCAGTACCACCGAAAAACAAACAAAAAGTCTCCAACATGATTCTCCTTTCTCTTCTTACGTTTCTTTCCTTCCCACCCAGTCTTTCTGCACAGATAACTCATCCTCTGCTCTCTCCAGGATGGGGCTCCATAATGGCTCTCGTCAGCATTGGAGGTCAGTACTTCCTGGATATGACTGTGCTTCTGAAAGAACAACATACATGCCCTCATGTGGAGACCTCCCTTTGCCCCCTTAATGAAACCTTTCTTCACCTTTTAACTCTTGTCCTTTGGTCTAGGCATCAATTCCTACAGAATAATCTTCCATCCTTCTTCCCACTTCTGAGTCTTGGGTCTCCATTTTACTCAACCATATTTCAAGTATAATCTGGTTCTTCAAAAATAGATTCTGTCCTGGGCTTAATCCTCTTTCCTGACCATCCTGCCTTTGACTTGACCTACTGCCTGTTTGAATCCAGCAATCTCATATCTTTCTCTCTCATTTGTCTACACCTATCCTGCATATATCTTGGTGATAAACATAATCATTTTCAATGAAGCTGTCATGAATACAGTTAGTTTTTTAGGATGTAGTTAAAGCAAAACATTTTATTAAATAAGAAGTTACAAATGCTGACCGATAAGAGTGCTCCCTGTCTCTGGCAGCATCTTCCTTGAGGAAGCATCCTGTTTTCAGGGAAATTAAACTGTGGAGTTTTTTATAAAAAAAAATATTAAACTATGGACTGCTTAAAATTAAAGATATGTGGTAGAGCCAGGCCTTTTTCCACGTAAGAGGAAAGCTACAGATAATCCATAATGATAGACAAAAATAAACACTTAGGGGATAGGAATGGTTGAAAATAATATTAGGAACCTAGTTGACCCAGAATTTTCATTACATTTACCTAATTATTGATAAAATATTTATTACTTTGCCAAGATAGACACAAGCAAAGTTTAGCTCTTTTTTTTTTTGTCCAATTTCTCTGACTAGAACAATTATTTTCTTAACAATTTTCCTTAACACCAGGGTGGCAGTTCAGTCATTTATTAATAGTGCCACTTCTTTTCAAGTTCTTTCCTCTTAAAATGACCAACTTTGATGAAGAGAAAAAAATACGATGAAGAAAAAAGTCCAAGAAAGAGATAATATTTTCAGATAACAATGATATATACCCTTTGTTATAGTCATGCAGACTAATCTAATGCTACCTTTTGTATTGAAAACATAAGTATGCTGGTTTAAGATGACTACATTTTATGGGTAATATTTTATTTTTGTTTATTATTTTTATTTTTGATACTGGGGATTAAACCCCAGCGGTATTAACCACTAAGCCACATCTCCAGTCCTTTTTATTTTTTATTTTGAGACAGGGTCTTGAGAAGTTGCTTCAGCCCTTGCTAAGTTGCTAAGGCTGGCTTTGAATTTGTGATCCTCTTGCCTCAGCCTTCTGAGCCACTAGGATTGCAGGCATGTGCCACCATGCCTGGCACATTTTATTTATATTAGTCTCATCTTGCTCCCCTCACATATGTCTCATAGAGTGTGCATAAAGATTGCCTGTTGTGGGAAAAATTAATCTGGGATTTTTAAAAAATTCCTTTTGGATAGCAGAGCTTATAGCTTGCATTAAAATGACTAATAATAAGATGCTTAAAACATATTCTTAATCCATTCTGAGCTGAAGTCTCACACTGAGTCTGAGCTGTATAAATATTCCCATCTCAACCAGCATATGTGCTTATTTTCTGCTTTTTGCAAACTTACACTCATTTATCTCAGAATGCCCTTTTGGGCTACATTTGATATGCTGACATGCAGCTTCTAGTTGGCCCTGTGAGGGATATTTTGCACAATGTCTACTGCGACATCACTTCACACCACTATTAGAGACTTCTTAGCCATGGACATACATACAGTGAGAGGGTTCTCTTCTGTTCACATTTTCTGTTGTGGTAGTTGCCATCTTCTATGTGCTTGCTTTCCTTAGTGCAGTGAACCAGCTAACTATAGCATCTCTTGCATATCAATTTTGAGAGTGAAGGCTTGCCTAGATTGTGTTGATGAAAATGGGTTTTATCCATGAAAACTGATGACTGAATTGACAACTTCTCCTCAGGTGGCTTCCTAATTATGATTTGTTCTGTGCAGTGTCAGGAAATAGAAGAAGAGAGAAAGAGAATATCTTATACTACTGCAAAGCAAACAGGATCAGAATATCCTGGGAGCCAAGGAAGATCACACTGGGAAGAGCTCAAAGACACTGGTCAATTTCGAAGATGCAGTGTTTGGGGAGGTTACTAGGGTGGGTCAAACTGCCTCTATCCTTAAGTAAACTTGACTAATGATGGGCCTAGTGATTTCTATCCAAAAATAGGCTGGTACTCTGGTACTTTGTCAAGATTTGAAATTGCCTTTCTGAAAGTGTCATCTATTACTATAACTCTGCACTAAAATTCCCATTTGTAAGTAGCCAAGGGAGGTCAAATATGGGACTCTCACTCATAGAGCAAGCAATGAACAGAGTTCACCCCTCATGTCTTAATTGCTATGCTCTGGGACACAGAGCTGGAGCAAACTCTAACCACATATGCAATTCCATAGATTTGTTGACTTTAACAAAATATGGCCCTGTGTTTGGAAAAAGAGTGAAACTTAGACATGTCTAGACATTTTGCTTATTAATATGTTGTTTCATGTGTAACTTTTACTGTTTCCAGGACTTTGAGGGGAGGAAGACTGAGTTAATTACTATGAGCATCATGGGGAACTTAAAAAGATCCTTGATGAGCAAAAAGTTAAACTTCCTAAGATAAAAGATGATGTTGTCATAGAAACTCTTCAGTTATTCCCTATCTCCCTCTTCAGTCCTTCTCTCTTTCCATTTGCCTTCTTCTTTCTCTCCTGTTAATCCCTTCGCTTTCCATTATAGTATATTTCTGAATCTCTGTCTCTTCTTGCTTGGACTTTCTTCTATATTTTTTTCCATGTAACCAACAGACAAAATTTGTTAAGAAATGCACTTGGGCACCATCGTTCTGAGACAGCATGATCAAGATGTACATGGGTCTATTTTAACAGGTTCAGTAAACCTCATTTACCAAAATATTCCACTTTAGATAAGTTAGATCCAAGGGCTCCTGATTAGTTGCTGACAGCTACAGCAAACTGGCACAATGCCCATCTTAAAAGAATTCATCACTTCCCTAAAAAGGGATGTCACCTGTGAAATTATCCAATACTCACCTTCTGCTAGGAAGGTGAAGAGAGATACTTAGATATTTTTGCACTAGTGGCTAGCCTCCACACTTACTACATATTTGTAAAGTTGCACCTCTCTCTCTTTCCACTAATTACCTGAGCAGAAGTGATCACAGCTCTGTGCCCCTACATCTTCCACAACGTGGCTCTGATGAAATGTTCAGGGAACCTAGTTAACAAAGAAAGGATGAGACTATTTCTTGTGGAGAGATTTACCATCACTACAAAGAAAATATTTGACAGCATCCAACCCCAATAATAGTGATATTTGCATGAGAATGGATGGTATAGTGCCAATCTTCTCATAGAAGCTAGAGTTCATATCTCAGCACCCATT
This sequence comes from Xerus rutilus, assembly GCA_028644305.1. Classification (NCBI taxonomy): domain Eukaryota; kingdom Metazoa; phylum Chordata; class Mammalia; order Rodentia; family Sciuridae; genus Xerus; species Xerus rutilus. The sequence continues at coordinate 7,885,279 of CM053416.1, read as the reverse complement.
TTCCTTATCAGTAATATATGTTAAGATGCAGATGATTGCTTTCTACTCCAGCATTAGTATTCTTGAGAAAAGCTTCTTGTTAGAATATTTCTTAGGATGAATAAGGGCTTTTAGTCTGATTTTATTTAATGCCAAATGGGAAGGTATATTCCTTAAACTATACTTAATATGTGCAATTTTTATAATTAATAATATATACAGTGTAACAACAGTAAATTTTATTTATAACACACATGTATATATGCAATAAATACAAATATTTTATTGGAAACCTAAGAGAAGCTAGGTTGGAATCTTTTTGACATTTTCCTTACTTCCAGTACTATTTGCCTCACTGGAATGAAATATTTCCAAACCTGGAAAGTTTTACATGAATTCTCTATCAGGTATACAACAGTCCGGGCTCCTTAATTTGTTTATTGATTTTTCTGTGGCCATAGATTGACATCCAAATAAAAAGTGAATCTTTTTCTCAGGTATAATTGTGCCAACCTGGGCAAAATTGATTGTTTCAAGTTGGAAGCACATACAGTATAATTTTAGAGAAAAAAGGTAAAAGATGGCCAAGGAATGACTAGAAGAATTCAAGTTTATCATTGGGAACTCTTTTTAAGAAAAAAAAAACAAAAAGCTTCTAGTCATGAAACAAAATGACAGTTATTGATGAGAAATTAGAAGATATGCCTTAGTTGGCATAGTTGTTCTTCACATTTCTTTAAAGATACTTAAAGTGGGACTAGGGTTGTAGCTCAGTGGTAGAGCGCTTGCCTAGCATGTGTGGAACCCAGGGTTCAATCTTTAGCACCACATAAAAATAAATAAATAAAATAAAGGTATCATGTCCATGTACAACTAAAACACACACACACACACACACACATATATATTTAAAAAGATGCTTAAAGTGTTGATCTCCCAAATCCACATAAAATTTGATTGTGACATTTTTTCTTTTCAGAGCCAATCTATTCAGTGCAAGAAATGAAACATGTCTTCATTGTGTTGCTTTCCATTTTAGCTGGGAAATTATCTTTTATTTTTCTGTTTTATTGTATGCATGAACAACAACATTATTTGTGTGACTACTGGGAACCAGACACTTCACACCCATAGCTCATTGCCCTAGATTCATGGTCTGACCATGATTACTTAAAGAATCTCCTGGGTTCTTCATCTGGAGTGATAGTTTATAGATAGCTATAGGTATTTTCCTGCCCTTTGTAGTGTACATATCAAGAATCATGACTTCTTAATTGCGCAAAGTTGAATAGATTAAGGGAGCTGGGTTTGTTGGTTGTTTTTTTTTTTTTTTTTTTGAACCCACATAGGAACATTATGGTAGAAAAGAATACAGGAAACTCAATGAACTATGGCAAAGTTGCCTTTCAGCTGAAGTAGGGAATTAGTGTTGTTTTCTGAATGAATCTTAAACTTGCACATATTAAAACAGAGTTTTCTGTAGAAAAAAATGAATGTGCTTAATGAATGTTTATGGGTGTTCATAGCAGAAGAACTGTGTGTGGTAAAGGCCATGCCATTAGAAGCACACCAGTTTTGTGCCTGGAATGTTTTCATGGAAATAGGAGGTCATTAAAGATGATCCTAATTGAATCCACATCATTTATTGCTTGTGGTCAACATGTAATTAGTATCCTACTAGGAAATAATTTCCTGATGCCTTTGACTTCTTTGAGGTAAGCACAATTACTTTAAAGATTGACTTAACCACACCCAAATCATCAGCTCTATCTACTCCCAAGTTCCCTGGCTTCTAGCTGCGCATGGCCAAATCTTACCCACCCTTATGATTGTGGCATATAATGCCTCCCTTGATGCTGCGTCATTAATAGTAGTCCTCAGTTTGATGTGGGAGTTGACAATGTATATGATGGAAAGTTTAGATTTTTCAAACAAATTTTCCCTTGCAACCAAGTGTGTCCTGAGACTATTTTGGACAATAATAGGTAGGTAAAAGTGTTTTATGGCAGGGGGAAGGTATCCTAGAAGGATACTCTATTGGAAAAAAATGTATTATTTTGTCTTTTTCTTCACCTCCCTTCTTGCTGCCTAGAATATGCCCCGGATTATTGACGCTTCCACAGCAATCTGGATGTGTGTATGACACCAAAGATAGAATCTGTAGGCCAAGATGTCAGATCTGAAACACCAGGAGCATGGGTTTCTGGCCTAGACCACTGAATCAGCTATGAACTATTTACCTATCAACTTATTCTATAGGACAGAGGAATTAACATATTGTTAAGTTTCTGTTATTTTGGATTTTCTCTTCTTGCAACCAATCAAATTGGTGCAAAATTTATACTACTCAAAATGAGCCCTTTTAAAAATTTTTGAATTTTAATATACTAAAGGACTAAATATTTTGACATGATGGTTTAAATTTTTTGAAACAAGTAAAGCATCAAAAAACGCGTGGGTAGGGGGCTGGGGTTGTAGCTCAGTGTTAGAGTGCTTGCCTAGCACGTGTGAGGCACTGGGTTCAATCCTCAGCACCACATAAAAAAGTAAATAAGTAAAGTAAAGGTATTGTGTCCTTCTACAACTAAAATATTTTTAAAATTTTTTTTAAAACATGGTGGTATTTTTTTCTCAGTAACTCTGTATTATCATGACTTTGGGTGATTGCTTTTCCTCTCTGAGCATCACATCCTTCTGGAAAAGAAGAGATTGGACTTCACTGGCAGTAACATCCCCTCCTTGATGATTTGAGATACCTTGTTCTGACAAAAATGTTCCTTATAACTGGAGATCTAAAAGACAAAGTCAAAAGGAGGACAAAATGCCCATGTCCAGCCAAGTCTTACCTTTAATAAATCCATGCATTATGGAAAGGATTAGCAGCTCTTTCTCAAAATCTTCCCTGAAGCATACTTGTTAAAACACAGTCCGCAATCCTACCAAGGCAGGCTCTGTCTCCCTTGGTCTCCACAGGAAGCAGTCAACCTGAAATGCAAGTACATGCAAAAAGGATGCAATTGTTGTAATTGGAAGATGATATGGTGGCAGGTGGTACGATAGCTGAAGTTGAAATCATTGGATTTAGGAAAAGAATATTGAAAATGTTAAAATCAAAATCAATAATGCCAATAATATGCAGTAAACACATTCCACAAGGCTACTCCAGAGTGGAAAAACATCTTGGGAATTTTACAGCTGGAAATTACGCACACACACACACACATTTTATCAAGATCTATTAATCCTGGATGAACTTCACTAATACTGCTGATCTATGGCTCAGACTTTCCTTCTCCAAAAAGCTTTAGTATTTTTTTTTCTTTTTTCTATGCTTACATACCCATCCAGGGTACATATAAGTAAGGAAGAACAGAGAGGAAATTAATGAGTGCTCAGCTTTGCTTCTTGTACAATCTGTAGGCAGGAAAGATCTTTATTACGGAAGTGAGCAAATTCCTTATTCCCTCTCACAGCAGGGAATGGCCTACTTCAGACACCAAATGGAACAATGAAAACCTTCTGTTGCACAGAGCATGTTGAAGAATCAATGGCACTTTCTCTACTAGAATCCTTGTTGAGAGATGCCAATATCTGAATGAAGGATCCTCTTAGTTATCACACTGGAGGTGTTTAGGGTTTAGTGACTCTTGAAATTTCTATTTGTTTATTTTCTATCTATTCTTCTACATGTGCAATAATGTGCATTAGAAAATTTTATATAGTTTATTAGTCTGGAAGAGCAATTATTATAATAGAACAAAAAAAATTAATTTAGAGAAATATTAATTCTGTTTATTTCATCTTCTTGCCACATCCTTTTCTCTGGGTGTAAATCAAGTGGAATTATAGATTCCACCCTGGAGCCAGACGAGCTTCTCTGGTTTCTTCAAAGGAACCCCACTTCTTCATGACTCTTCACTGGAAACACTTTCCTTTGCTCTCTGGCTGGAGGAAATCCACCTCCTCTCTCACCATTAGCTTAAATAACACCTCTTGGTTATATCTTCTCCAAACTTCTGGCATTCAATAGTTGTTCTCTTCTCAGTAACGTTTTAGCATTTTTTAAAAATTTTTTTAGTTGTTAATGGACCTTTTATTTTATTTATTTGTATGTGGTGCTGAGAATGGAACCCAGTGCCTTGCACATGCCAGGCAAGTGCTCTGCCACTGAGCCACCGCCCCAGCCCACCTTTTAGCATTTTATTTAGAACAAGGTGCTTTCTGAAGAACAGCAATCATATGATATTAAGATAAATATTTGGGAGGAAGAAGTTGTTTTATATGTCCTTTGCAAAAACTCCATATTCTATTCTCTGGTGAGTAACTATGCATGCATGCACTTAAGGAGTTCTCTATGCATGCTTTAAATAATTCCTGGGTGCCTGCAAGAACATGGAATCAGTCAATTACCTTATATGTAATCCATAAAATTCACAGATTAAAAAACAAATTAAAAAACGGGTCATCACTACTGATGTGGTGTTGTGTTATCTAAATTAAATGATAAGGAATTATTTAGCAAATAAAAATCTTATCAATTTTCCTTTTTGCATTAGCAATTAGACATTAAAGTTTGCTTAGAATTTGAGGCAGATAAAAGCTAAAAACAAAAGCGCATAGTTTACCTTCTTTTTATTAAGGAACCAAAGAGCAAATAAGGAATTTTGTCAAGTCAGCCTGTTTCTGGGAATCAAAGGATCCATGCAGATTTAACCTCACTTTCTGGAACATCTACATCTGTAGCCTTATACAATGAGAACAAATGTGCCTGAGGCTTTGCCAGACCCTGACAATGGCCTTTGGATCATTAAGCAAAGTTTTTATAAGCTTCAGTAGCATGTCTGTGAAGTGCACTTCATTGTCTACTAACTGGAATTCATATAGATTATACCAGGCAGTTGACTGGAATATTCAATTAACTCTATCACTCTATGTTCAACTGTCCTGAATAATGAAGAATTTTTCTTTTTCATCACTTAAATTTTTATTTTTGCAGTGAACTTTTATGAATTCAATCCGTTGTTATTGATGGATTGATACATATATTTTAATGAATATGTTTACTTGATTTATAATAAATATATTTATTTATACTAGGATGTACTAACAAAGGTGAAGATGGTTCTCAAAAAATTATTTGAGCTGGGTGAGGTACATGCCTATAATCTCAGTGGCATGGGAGGCTGAAACAGGAGGATCACCAGTTCAAGGCCAGCCTCAGCAACTTAGTGAGGCACTAAGAAACTTAGTGAGACCCTAAGCAATTTAGTGAGATTCTGCCTCAAAATACAAAATAAAAAGAGATAGGAATGTGGCTCAGTGGTAAAGTGCTTTTGGGTTCAGTTCTCAGTATTAAAAAAAAAAAAAAAAAGGAAGAAAATTATATGGGTTTAATTTCATTCCCTCCTGAAAATGTTCTCTCTTCACTTCATGGAGTTCCTCTGTCCCCTGCTAAGGAGTAAGTTTTTCATTGTGCACACTTCTGAGAAACCACAAGACTGAAGGTGCCTGGGAAACACAAGGAACTTTGAAAATTGGTAAATACTGGAAACTAGGAAACATAATGTGAAAAGTATAGAGGATCTATAACACATGAAATCCAGCTCCTCCTCTCATTTTCCTTTTGTGATCATGGCTTATGATTGTGACTGTCTTTAGCATCTATCTCTATCCCAGTGGTCCTCAGCTATGACAAGTTTGCTCCCCTCATATCCCTTTTTCCAAGAAAAGGCATAATACATGTGATTTATTTGTTTATTAGTTGTAGGCAGGCATAACAACTTTATTTGTTTATTTTTATATGGTGCTGAGGATCAAACCCAGTGCCTCACCTGCACTAGGCAAGCACTCTACCACTGAGCCACAACCCCAGCCCCTAATAATTTATTTTTTTTTTATTTTTTTTTTCTGGCATTGGGGATAGAACCCAGGGGTGCTTTACTACTAAGCCACATCCACAGCCCTTTTTATTTTTTACTTGAGAGTTGCATAACTCAGTGAGTTGCATGAGGCCTTGCTAAATTGCCGAGATTGGCTTTGAACTCACTATCTTCCTGCTTTAGCCTCCTGAGTTGCTGTGATTACAGGTGTGCACCACTGCACCCAGCTTGTGTGTTGTTTCGCATCCAATGGAAGTGGGCCAGGAGTGCTATTACACATCTTATACTTCACAAAATGGTTTTTCTTCCTAACCCTGCCATAAAGCATCATCTGGCCACAAATGTCAATAGTACTGAGGCTGAGTAATCCTGCAGTACACGGTTGACATTTACATTGGTAGAAAAATACCTCAAAAATCAGCTTTCAGTGCTTGATTAACCAAACTTCTATACAGAAGACTCTGGGCTTGGGGCCTGAAAAAGATGTAGAGTGTATCATCTAACAAAGATGAAAAAATGTTGGGAGAAACCCTTTGCTTTGTAGAGTTGTGTTCTTCCTGTAGGGTTGTCTATAAGGATGAATGCTAAGTTGTGGACCAGAGACATTTCTTAGACAATTAAGATCAGGAAGGAAGCTGAAGTCATAAATATCACTTTCTCCCTTTTTCTTCTTTCCACTCCTCTAGGAAATTGCGTACTTATGATGTCCATGGCACCATGGTGGGAGGGAAGGCCTCCATTGTACCAAATTTTGTTGTTGACTATTATAAACATATGGGAGACCACATCTCTACAGTCTACCTCAGAGAACCTGTTTATGCACTATTCACATACATGGACCCTCACAAATTTATCACCAGGAAGATTATCTAAGCAAACAGCACCAGACAAAACACATGGTGTGTTAATATGGCATGTAAAGTACAGGTCTATATCCTGTGGTGTCTCTTGGGCTGATATGATTAACCCTGTTTTATGGATAGGGAACATGTGGAGAGTTGGTCTAGCTTGATGGAGCCATAAGTCTTGTTGCTATTTAACTTCCATTAACCACTTTTTCCCTTATTTTCTATGTTTCTTAAGAAATGGCATGAGATGGTTTTAAAGTGATATTTTATCTCTGTGTCTGTTCCTGGTATTTGCCAACTCTGACATGTATAAGATATCAAGGTTTCTCCACCTTCTCCTGGAAAACTGTTCTCCTTTCTCCCTTCTCCTCCTCTTCTTTTTCCCCATCCTCCTCTTCTCTTCCCCTTCCTCTTCTCTTCTTCCTCCTCCTATTCCTCCTATTCCTCTTGCTCTTCTTACTCATCCTCGTCTTCTTCATCAGTAACATAGCCTTTCATCATTTGTTCTCAGACATTTTAGTAAAAGCAAGGCTCTTTCTTCTCTGCATTCTTTCCTTACCATGGTGTTGCATTTCACTTGTGCACACAGTTCTGGATCAGGCCACATCCTCTTGAGCCAATCCCCTGTCTAAAGGAATTTTGTGTTCTGATTAGTCAATGTCTATCCCAGGTGCCAACATCTAGATCCTGAAAAGTCATCTCTCTCTAAACTACAGACACCAGGGATGAGGAGAGGGGTTCCTAAAGGCAAATTAGGGAGCCTTAGCCATAAGAATGGCCAATTTTTGCTGGATGGGCAAAAGGGTGAATATGACAGTAATATTTGTGCCTATTACAAATATTCGTTGTTGAAAAAATTCATGAGAATACATATATACATATATATATTCTTCACATTGCAATGCCTCATACATAAAGACATAATAAATAATAATAATACAAATAGTAACATCTAGCATTCTTGTAAACATGTAATGTCACAAATATGACCTATAGCCAGGTATAGTGGTGCATGCTTGTAACCTCAGTGACTCAAGAGGGTTACAAGTTTGAGGACAGCCTTGGCAACTCAGTGAGACTCAATGCAACTTAATGAGACCTTGTCCCAAAATTAAAAAAAAAAAAACATGGAGGGCTGGGGATGTGGCTAATTGGTTAAGTGCTCCTGGGTTCAATCCCCAGTACCAAAAAAAAAAATAGACTTAAAATTCATACACAAAAAACTACTTGAATCACAAGAACATGATTACATACCATCCATGGAATATTGAAGGTGATTTGCATGCAATTAAAGAAATAAAAGATGTGGTAAAAAAGTTGCAATTATTAATGATAATCCCTGTCGTAAGTAATGTAAAGTTGTATAAAACTACAGATTTCCAATAATTCAAAAGTTTTAGTGTTTCCTTAGTACTTAAGAATAAATAATACTGCCCCAAATTGGAATTACTGTCCAGTTTTCCTAGTATGAGCAGAGATGGTATCTATGGAGGATATAATTATAAATTGAGAGTGATGCTTCAAAGAATAAGCCTGAAAGTATTATTCACCTCATTTTCTCTTTTGGGGGATCCATATCAATAAAGCTTAATAAGAACTAAAACTGAAATTACTGCTAACTGTTAACTTAATAATGCCCCACTGGGAGTTCATTAATATCGCTACAGGTACACTGAAGCATTATCTTAATTGTGCATTTTACTTCCAAAAATTGTCTTTTACAAATTTTGTGGAAGCTGCCCTCCAGTGCTAGTGTTAATATATTTTGTATCTCCTTTCCTGGCTGTGCAAATTCCCCAGGAACAAAGGGACCTCATTCCCCTTTCCAAAAATAAGATATTCTCCAGATATCTGACCTTGTCATGAATGCCACCCTTATGTCATAAACAGAAAGGATGTAATACAAAGAGGAAGAAGGACCAAATCCAGATACTTCCATTTTTAAAAAATAAATGAAACCGCCCCTTCACTTTCATGAATACTCTCGAATGTATTTTGATGAGAACTGAGTTCATGCTGGAGTGGTTGTGGCAATTTGGATTTTTAAAACATTTGTATTAACGTAATTGAGAGCACATCTGGACATGGGTCTTCGGTTATTTTTAACAGATGTTGACAATAAGATGATGCCTAAGGGAGTGTGTTTTCAAGCCTAGGAGATCTCTTTCCAAGTAGCAGTCGAATATGTAGTAATTATGGGATATAATTTAATTTAGAAGGGTTCAATCTGTCAACACAGAATGAGAAAGTGTATTACACCCTCATATTGTTTGATTTTTATATTTTGTACATAGTAGAAATGACACAGAATTATTTTATCTAGATTAATTGAATATATTCCTTCTTTTGTTTGTTGTTGTAAACATGTGCTTTCCTATTTTGACTTGAGGTTAGCAATGTTAAGGTAAGATTAACTGGGGACCCGGGACCTCAAGCACTCTATTTTCTACCTATGGCTGACAACCTGGTTCCTGAGGGAAGAGAAGCCCAGAAGATGGCAGGGCAGGACCAAGCTGTTTGAAATGACTGATCCTGCAAGGCATCAGACTGACACCTGAGGCACTGTAATATACATGCTACAGTGGTCAGGACAGAGACCTGAGAGAGAAAAACAGCGTGAGTGGCTCCTAAATGCTGCACATGGTCCCTTTACTTTTGCACTTCTATCCAGATGGAAGTCAGCTTTCCCCATCCTATATTCCAGTAAAGAGGAAGGAAATCCCAGGAAACGTTTTCTAAGAAAATAAAGAGTGAGAACAAGTAATTCTGCCAGGGCCTAAGGCTGGCTATCAGACACCTACCAAGGGAGACCTTCCCAAGTGCTGCAGGACTCTCTGGTCACACCAGCTGTGTGGCTGAGGGTACAATAGAGGACTCTGTTGTCTTCAGATGATGCCATTTATTCATTTACTGGCTCATTCCAATTCTGTTCCCAGTAGAGAGCTGTCCAGTGATGAAGCCATGCTGAACAAGGTCCTTGCCCTCCTTGAGGTTAAGTACTCTCAAGGAAGGGAGAGAATAATAAGCATGTAATTATTCAGGTAATTGTTTAATTAGAGTTGTGAAGCTTGTTACCAAAGAAAGCTGCCATATCCCAGAATAACTCATCAATTGACCTTTCTATACACTCCCTGATTTCTAGGGCAAATTTTGGAGACTATACAGGATTGCCTAGAGTGTCCTTAGGTGGTTATTGTGTGCTACTAATTGGATCTAATTTAATTTTTCTTTATTCTCTTGGTTCGCCAAAATAATTCGGATATCTCAATCACTTGTATTGGTGATATTTTTAATATTCATCTATCAAAAGTGTCTACAAAGTAGTATGTGACATGAGTTATTTAGATGTCCATTTTAATTATGTTTGAAGTTGATTTTCCCTTAACTTTATCTCTTAGGTTTAAGAATTCCTAAAACAACACATTTTCATGAACATTTTGAACATTAAATTAGGAACAAAGAGAATTGGATTTCTTTTTATTCTGTCTTAAGAGTAAGATATGAGTTTGGAAAATATTACTTCTAATGACTCAAACATGATCATTTTTATTGCTGTTTTATTGTTTTTTTTTATTTATTTAAAATGAGTCACAAAAAGTTAACTTCATACATTTTTAATTGTTATTCTGAGACATGAGAATTGTTCTGTCTTAAAATTTGGTTACTTGAAGGCAGTTTTCCATATTGTCATCAATGTACCCTCAGTTCTTGGCAGAAGTAACTAGAAAAATGGAGATTTTCTTTCAGAGAAAGAGTTGGTGGACAAACATACCTCTTCAACTATTTGAAGACCCCAATAGAGAAATGAAATTAGTCTCTGACCTAACTTGGAAGGAAGAAAAGCTTGGAGGGTGGTGAGGATGCTGATGTTGGCTGCCTAAGAATGGGCATGGGAGCCCCAGGAGGAGGCTAAGGCATTGTCTTCATTCAGTTTCTACAAGAAATGGGTCTGGGCAAGGAGTTTCTATCTCTTCCAACTCCGTAGTTCTATCACTTGACTATAATTAACATCCTAAGTAATTTACAAAGCTTCAGAATATCTTTGGTAATGGCTGATGAGTGGAATGTTATGGAAAAGTAAACCAACCCTGATGTTTAAAGATATACAGTTAATCCCCCAAGAGCTGTTAGACTGACTATCTAATTTCCATGATAAAATATAGCTTAATATAAGGCCATAAACCAATATAAGCCAGCTTCATATAAATTAGGAAATACATGTAAGATCTTGTGTTCTGTAGAGAGAAGCGTAAATGAGAAAAATTCACATAAAGTTTATTTATCACTTGAACCTCATTAAGAGGAAATGTGAATGCCATCTAGGCTCCTGCAGGAAGAAATAAAAGTTATTTTCTCCAGCAAGTCAAATATTGTCATTTAATGAAAAGTAAAAAATAACATATTCCCTCACTTGATGATAATACACCAGAAAAAGATTGAGCTTCTTTTAAAAAGGAAATGGATGATTAAAATTCCATTGTATATATAAACTACATTTTCTTTATCCATTTATCTGTTGATGGGCACCTGGTTCCATAACTTGACTTGTGCTGCAACATTGGTGTGCCTGAATCACTATAGTATGCAGATTTTAGTTCTTTTGGATAAATACCAAGGAGTCAGATAGCTGGGTCATATGGTGGTTCCATTCCTATTCATTGAGAGATTTCCATACTGCTTTCCAGAGTGGTTGAACCAATGTTCAGTACCATCAATAATGTATGAGTGCACTGTTTTCCTCACATCCTCACCAACATTTGTTATTATTTATATTCTTGATAATTGCCATTCTAACAAGTGATAGAATATCACAATGTAGTTTTGATTTGCATTTTCCTGATTACTACAGATGTTGAACTTTTTTTCATATATTAGTTGGCTATTTGTATTACTTCTTTTGAGATGTGTCTCTTTAGTTCTTTGTCCATAAATATTAATTAGGTTACTTGGGGGTGTTTTTGCTGTCCTTTACATATTCTGGTTATTGATCCCCTATCTGAGGAGCAAGAAGCAAAGATTTTCTCCCATTCTGTAGGCTCTGTATTTATGCTCTTGTTTCTTTTGCTGTGCAGAAACTTTTAAATTTGATTCCATTTCCACTTATTAATTCTTTGCTTTATTTTTTGCACATTAGGAGTCTTGTTAAAGAAGTCAGTACCTGTAACAATATGTTGGCATGATACAACTACATTTCCTTTTAGCAGTGGCAGAGTCTCTGATCTAATTCCTCGGTCTTTGATCCACTTGGAGTTGACTTTTGTGCAGGGTGAGCGATAGGGATCTAGCCTCATTCTTCTACATATAGATACCCAATTTTCCTAGCACCATATGTTAAAGGGCTATCTTTTTTCCAATGTTATTTTTGGCACCTTTGTGGAGTGTCAAATGACTGTATCTATGTGGATTTGTCTCTATGTCTTCTGTTCTATTGGTTTTCATGTCTGTTTTGGTGTCATTACCATGCTGGGGTTTTTTTTGTTGTTGTTTTTGTTTGTTTTTTTTACTATAACTCTGTAGTATAATCTGAGGATTTTGATACCTCTAGCATTGCTGTTAAATGGATGAAACTGGAGAGCATCATGTAAGTGAAATAAGCCAAATTCAGAAAGTGAAGGGTTGAATATGTTCTGTCATATGTGAGAGCTAGAGAAAACTAAGGAAAAAATAAGGGGAGGAGCCGAATCCCATGAAAACAGAAGAGAGATGAGTGGAGAAGAGGAAGCAGGGTTGAGGAAAGGAGCAGGGATAGGAAAAGGGAGGAATGGTAGAATGAATCTGACCGAACTTTCCATGCACATATGTGAATATGTAACAGTGAATTTTACTTTTATATATATACATAATGCACTAATTTAAAAAACTATAAATTAATAGAATAAAGACCAGTAGAGTGGAGGAAGGGGAATAAGGGAGGGAAGAGGAGAGGAAAAGAAGAAATCTGGGGACTAAATTGGAGTAAATTATATTCTATGCTTATATAATTATGTCAAAATGGACTCCAATATTATGTATAATTATAAGGAACTAATAAAAAAGAAAATAATTTATATATGAATAGAGAATTTTTTAAGCCATCCAAGAGGATGAGATATTCATTTGTTGCTCACAATATTTGTGTGGATAAAATTTTATATAAAAATAAGTAACAGTGATAATAATATGCAAGTACATTGTTTTATTCTTAACACACTGGCTATTTATTTGCCTATCAAACAGAAAAAAATGAAGTCTTATGAGATATAAAAAATAGTTCCTATGTGCATTAAAGTATAAAAGTTAAAAAACAATTGTGCAAATGTATTGTAATGAATTCTAGGTGACAGCATGTACAATTACTAGGAGAGAAGACCCTTCTTACCCCTGAAAAATCTAGAATCATCAAAGTAATATATAGGTAAAAGAAATCATAAGTTTGCACACAAACATACAATGAGTAATATTAATAATTACACATTCCTCTTTCAACTTTAAATATATAAAGTCATTTTAGAGGCAAAATTGGATTTTGTGTATTAAGTTGTTTAAGCAAGGAATCGTACGAGGTTGAAAATGTTAATAACAAATTGGTTGCTATGAAAATACAGTAGTGTTCATTAATGTAGTGCAGGATATGAAAAAAAAGAGGCACATATGCAAATGTCTAAAAACTGAAAATTCCCTATTTGAAGTTTACTTTTCCTTTTTCACAATTTCTTTAAATTATCAATTAAGATAAAAATAATTCAGATATGGATGATGTGTCCACTGTACATTTATGTTTGCCATAGGCTTATGTGATAGGCATCCATCCCTGAGAATGAGGAGCAATGGAGGCATTTATTAAACTCAGTGATGGGAATCATGAGAAATATAGAAAGGAAGAAATTCATTTTTGAGGTATATTTCATGCTTCTGACACATTTGAAATTATCTTCTGGTTATGGCTTCGAAAGAAATTAAAGGGACACTGAAGAAGAGTTACTATTGTTAAATCTGACCAAAATTTCACCTCTATTGCATTTTTGTAGTTTATCACACAATGTTTTTTAGATTCTTAAATAATATTATGATGTGCTACCAACAATCAATTGTTAAAACCAGTAAAAAGAGAAGAATGCAGCAGATTTGAGTATTTCATCACATTTTCTCTTTACCATATTGAATACATCAGAGTACTAGAGGGAAAGAGTTGGCCCTATGGTGATGTTAGAAGTATCACAATGTCCAGAAGTGGTGACATGTAGCTCTCACCAGTCGTAAATTAACCTGAAGGATCGATATAAAAATGGCAAGTTTGGTTTAATTAGTGCTTTGAGTTATTTAGTGTAATAGAAGTAAAAATAATATATACTGATTTGAGAAGAGAAAAAAATTCCCTAGGGAAAAAAATTGATTTCTGTAGAAGAGGAAACTTGGATGTAAGAAAATTAATTGCAGTTATGGGAGTAGAAATTCATGCATAGATACTCTGAATCTATAGAATATTGTATATATAGTGAAGTTTCTCCAAGGAAATAAATCTGTTCTCTTCTTTAAATGAGATTCTAGAATTGTATATACTCTAGAGAAAATCAGTGACATAACTGAATTTGTAGATACTTTTCACAGATAATGTATTAGCAATGATTTTTTTTAATCTTACACCAAAGGTTCAGGCTTTAAAAACAAAAACAAAACAACAACAACAACAAAAAAATGGAGCGAGGGCAAAGGAAACAATTGACAATCTAGAGACAGTCCATGGAATGGGAGGACATACTTGCAGATCATGTATCTAGGATGTTAATAAACATATATAAAGAATTCACTGAACTCAGTAGCACCAAGCCAAATGACCCAATTAAAGAGTCAGCAAAGGATCTTGTTATGGTTTAGATATGTAGTATTTTCCAAAAGTTCAAGTGTGAGACAATGCAAGGATGTTCAGAGTTGAAATGAGTATGAAAGTATGGTAATCCACTGATACAAATTAGTGTGTAGTAACTATAGGCAGTCAAGATGTTGCTGGAAGAGTCAGGGCATTGTTGGCATGCCTTAGAGATTTATATCTGTCCCTGGTGAGAGCTCTCTCTGCTTCCTGGTTGCTCTGTCCTGAGCAGCTTTCCTCTCTCATGCCTTTCAGCCATAAAGTTCTTCCTTACCTAGCACTCAGAGCTACGGAGTCAGCCAACTGTGGATAGAACCTCTGAAATCATCAACCAAAATAAACTTTTCCTTCACTAAGTTGTTCTTGTCAGGTCTTTTGGTTACAGTAATTCAAAACTGGTCAAAACAGACCTGAATAAATATTTTTCCGAAGAAGACATATAAATGGCCAACTGGTATAGAAAACTGTGTTCATCATCCCTCATCAACACAATACAGATCAAAACCACAATAAAATATCACCTTGTATTTGTTGAGTATTATCAAACAAACAAAAAAATAAAGACAAAAGACAGCAAGTGCCAAGGCCCTTAAATTGGTAGGAAAAAAAAATCTGAGATATCCATCTTTCTCAAGAGAGAATGAAAATTTTTAAGATTAAAAGTGTGTAGTTGGGCTGGAGTTGTGGCTCAGTGGTAGAGCACTTGCCTAGCGTGGGTGAGGTACTGGGTTCGATCCTCAGCACCATATATCAATAAATAAATAAAATAAAAGTCCATCGACAACTAGAAAATTATTAAAAAAATGTGTGTAGTATGCCAAAAAGAATATAAAATGGTAAATTGTTCCAATTACAGAAAGAAAAATTCTTCGTTGGTATCAGAGAATGCAGGAAGAATAACACAAAATAAAGGAAAAGAAATTGTAAACTATGCTGCTTTCTAACCAACATGATGGTCTGTTGTTTTTGTGGTGTTTTAGGGAGTGTGGTCAGGGGGGAGTCATGCTCGTGATTGAACCCACAGCCTCACAAATGCTAGGCAACACTCAGCTTAGGCAATCCTCAGAACTTATCACTTCTCTTAAAGAGTAATTACAGCTGCCAGGTAGAGTGACTCATGCTTACAATCCCAGTGACTCAGAAGGCTGAGGCAGGAAGATCACAAGTTCGAGGATAGCCTCAGCAACTTACTGAGGCCCTAAGCAATTTAGTGAGAACCTGTCTCAAAATTTAAAAAATAAAATGGGTTAGGGGTATGGCTTAGTGGTAAATCACCCCTGGGTTCAATCCCTAGTACCAATGATGATGATTATGATGATAATAATGAGGAATTATAGCAGGTGCTTAGGAATAAAGACTTTAGAGAAGGACTTGAGGTGAATTCAGATCTGCCACTCACATATAACCTTAGCACTGGTTTTTGATTTTTTTCTTCCATACTTTCTAAAATCAGAAAAACTAAAATTAGTTTGATGGTTTTTGTGAAGATCAGAATAAGATTATTCATTACCATGCTTAGTATAATCCCTCATGAGAAAAAGCCAAATGATGCTTTATCTTATTAAAATTGTTATCCACAGGATAGCTTTACCTAGATTTCCTAGAGAAGTGTCATTCTATGTCCCACATAGAATAAGGATGATCTACATTGACAACAAGTGTAGAGGAAGGGTTTTTAGGAAGTATGGTAGAAGACAATAACAGAGACTGGGTAAATGTCCCCAGAGCACTAAAGAGAGGGACAGCTAGTCATGGTGGCACACGCCTGTAATCCCAGCAGTTCAGGAGGCTGAGGCAGGAGGATCACAAGTTTGAAAGTCAGCCTCAGCAACTTAGCAAGACCCTGTCTCAAAATATAAACAGGGCTGGGAGATGACTTAGTATTTAAGCACCCCTGGATTCAATCCTTGGTACAAAAAAGAAAGAAAGAAAAAAGAGAAAGATAGAAACAAATTTATATATACAAAGAGACTTTGGGCCAGATGATCTAGAAGTTTGTTTTCAATTCTGAAAGTCTCAATCTAAAGAAATATACAGTTTTTAACTAAGTTTCTTCATTGACAAAATAAAAATTTAAATGATAAATTTAATTCTTCTCTTCACTATGTAACTTTTTAAGATAATAGGATAAATTCTCGTTGGTTTTGAAATGCTCATTGTTGAGAAACAGAAAAGGGGAAAGCAATATCCCCCAACATCTCTCATTCTCAAAATTCTACCTGATGTAATTAGTAAATAAAACCAAATGATGTACTATGACTTACATAGAAATCCCAAGAAAATGAAGTATAAGTTATTAAAAGTAATAACATTTTTAATAAGGACACAAGTCAAAAAGCATGCAAAAACTAATAGATTCTTACATGCCAGCAATAGATAACAAACTAGTAATATTATTTCATTGCAAAATGCAATGAGAATTATAATGACTTGGAATTGAATTTAACAAGCAATGTGTAATACCTACATAGGAAGAATTATAAGATTTTACTAACAGAAGAGAATAAACAAGTAAATGAATGAAAGGAGTTATTTCCCCTTGAGGGAAAACAAAATACTGTAAATGTATCAATTCTGCCTAAATTAATTTATGGCTATAATGTAATTCTCATCAACAATCTTAATAGACTTCTTCTGAACTTGAAAAAATTATTCTAATGTTTACTTGGAAAACTAAGCATATGTGATTAGCCATAGTCATTTAAAAAAAGTTGAAAAGGAGAAAGGAGAATGTTGCAATAATATATATACTTTAATATACACTTGAAATCCTCTATGCTTATAAGAACTAAAATAGTGAAATGCTGGCCCAAGATTCAGAACACAGAAAAGAGTAATAATAAAAGATACCACTTGGAGGGGCAGAGTCTTGAACATGTGCAAGAAAGGATGCATGCATGTGTACAAGGACTTGCTTAGGTCTGAGGATTTTGTTTTGACTTCTTTTTTTTTTATGTTTTTTAGTTGTAGATGGACACAATATCTTTATTTTACTTATTTATTTTTATGTGGTGCTGAGGATTGAACCCAGTGCCTCATGCATGCGAGGCAAGTGCTCTACCACTGAGCCACAATCCCAGCCCTTGTTTTGACTTCTAATGATAGTGAAACTTGAAAAAAGTGTTAAGTATTCAACCAGGGTATTATGAAACCAGAAATAAAGGTGGGAGAAAAAGAGAGGAGGGAAGAAGAGACCAAGATTCAAATTCTCATAACTAATAATATATGTGTGCATACCCCAATACATAAACAAGGACAATAAAAAGAATATAACAGATGTTAAAAGGCATGCAGGCATTAATCTTATCTGATTTTCTTGTTTTTGATTCTCTGCATTTTCATAAATAACATATACTGTTAATTTTCTAAGAAAAAGCATGTAGAGTAAGCTATGGATACTTCCAATACTATTGGAGACTCAATCATTAACAATTCCATTCTTGTGTGATAATAGGCAAATAAGTAAAAATTTAAAAACAACATAAAATTCTATGTCTATGATAAATATAAAAAGTGTTCAAGTTTTCTAAATGGACAAAGAAGGCTCATGAAGAGTTAATGTCTATTATCTATAGCTGAAAAATCATTACACAGAATTGTCTTTTTCAAAAGATCAGTTCTTAACTTTGATAGAAGACTGGCATGAAGGGAGGTTTTAATAGTAGAAAGAGAAACTATATCTAAGTATCAAGGAGAAGATAAAGTTAATTACTATAGTTGACTAAGTATCATTTGGCCAGTTGTATATACCAGTTATAACACACACCTCCAAATAATGATGATGTAGACTTAAACATTAGCTTGGAAACAAGTGTCTAAATATGAAACATCATGGCTAAATATTTTATATTTCCTCTGTTACATAAATCCTTCTAGTCCTTCATCTCTCTTACTAGAAGAGATATCTTTATAAATTTATATTTTTATCTCAGAAATGAAATTCATTTATTCTTTCATTCCTTATTCTAGCATCCTTATATGATTAGTAAAGAAACAAGTAGCATCAAATGGAGAAGCTGTGCATGATCCTATAGGAAAACATAGGTCTTAAGCCAGTAGAGATTGCTTATTTACCCTGGAAGTGACAGACCAGAGAAAGTAGTCATTTTCTAAATCCAAGTGGTGATGAGGAAAGAAATCTGCTTCACTGCGATTTTCATTATGAATATTTGGGGCACAGTTTAGAAAACTCATTTGCATTGAGGCTTTTCCTGATTTTGATGTTTTGGAGCATCTACATTAATGCAAATTCAAATAGAATGCTGGGTATATCTTTATTAGCACTGTTTCTGTGGTGGAAAGGGTTTTGGCAAGAATGGCATCTGTGCAAAAGCATGAAGATTTTGCATTCCTATAAATTGAAATTGATGGAAATGGATTGACATGCTTGGCTTCTTCCCTTTTTACTTCTTGTGAGGAGAAGCATCTCTTCCTCCCTCTCTCCCTTTTCCTCTCAAAGTCTTTATTTATTAGATTTCCTTGCCTAAAACTTAAACCTCTGAACTATAAACAATGCTTAAGTAACTCAGTCTATAAAAATATTTGCATGCATTTCTACCAAGGCATTTAAATAAAATGTCTGAACAGAGTCTAAGAATGACCAACAAAATAACCTTTCATAACTATACAGTGAGTGCTGTGGGCAGAAATCAGCCTGGACTTCTATAATCTACTGGCCTTCCTCATGTTCTGCTTATTATTAAAACATTGTAGTAACAGTTTAGCAAAATTAAGAGTTTAGACATTTGCAATGTTTGAGTAGGGATCTCTATTTTTACAGCTTTGTGACCTAAGGCAGGCTCATATTCTGCTTTTAATTCAATTCTTTTGTCAAAACAAGTTAATAATAGAATAGCATGATATAGTATAGTGCTTAAATAGAATAATATGATATAGTATGGCATAGTAATTGAATAATATGGTATAGGATAGTGTTGATATAGCACAGTGATGGAATAGTATGAAATAGTTTAACACTGATAGAGAATAGTGTAGTGATAGAATAGTGTGATGTACTACACTGTAGTAATAGAATAGCATGTGATAGTATAATATAGTAATAGAATAGTATGATATAGTGTAATGTAGTAATGAAATAGTCTGATGTAGTTTAGTAGAGAAATAGAATGGTATGGTATAGTATAGTGTTGATATAGTAGAGTGTACTGATAGAATAGTTGC
>CM053416.1:7791408-7865446 GCA_028644305.1 Xerus rutilus | reverse complement strand
AAAAAAAAAAAAAAAAAAAAAAAAAAAAAAGAATAGTTGCTCAGGTAAAGATCCATCCAGAGTCATTGAGGCCTCTTCATTCTGCATTGGCTTTGAGTCAGGGGCAGAGAGCCTGTCCCCCACTGGTCATAGAGTAGAACTACAACAGTATTCTGCTATAAGGAAGATGGTGGGTCATCTGATGTTAGGGCTGCATGACTTGACTGTGATGTTGAACTAGAAAGGTCAGTGAAGAAATGGTCTTTAAAGATGTGATAACCAGCCTTAAGCATTGCCACATGGATACATTTCAGCCAAAAGACAAAAAGATAAAAGACAAAAAGGTTAATATTGAAGAGAATTTTCAGGGCTCAAAGAGTCAACCTGACTTTAACTTTGACATGTTGGAGCCAAACTAGATTGACTATTGGACACAGTCTGAACACAGATTGTAACTGGATTTTAGATATCTGAGAAATCATTATGATAAAGTACGGTTAAATCCTGGAAGAGTTTTCAAGCAGAAATTTTGTTGGAGCTGATTGTTCTTACATAGAAATTGGATTAATCATACTTTACTACTTACTGGAGTAAGAGAAAGGTTTGTGTGTGTGTGTGTGCGTGTGTGCGTGTGTGTGTGTGTGTGTGTTTAGTGTATTATAAAAGTAACTAGCACAGGGGGCCTGGCATTAGGTTTCAAACAAGGTTCCTCATCCAGGCCTATTTTGGAGCTGCCTTAGGTTATCTGAGAGTGCATGAAAGTCTTTTCAAATGCAATTTCTTTATGTACATAATTTGATTTGGCTAAAATCATGTGTCAAGACTACTCACACAATTATATCAAATATGATCCTAAGAAAAAGGTACTGCATGGACCAAGGGAAGCTGTTTGATTGTTATCCAGAATCCTTCTGTTACAGGGCATGGGCCCACCGCAAAGCTGAGGCAGTCACAGAGTCCTCGTCTTTAAACCTTGTTTTTTGCAGGTAGGCCAAAAAGATCTCAGACATGTTGCTGAGAGTAACAGGCATGAGTTTATTAGAAAGAATAGGGAAGGGGAAAAGAGGGAGAAGAGTGGGACATCTCAGAGAGGAGAGGGGCAGTGTGCCTCTCCTACCCTCCATTTTTTTTGAGGATCCCAGAGAAGTTTCCAGAGTGTCCTCCAGGTCTACCTTTTGTCTTTTGACTGACAGCACAATGATATCAGACTTTCAAGTCCCCACTGCCATGACCATTCTAGATCATTTTGGTCCAAGGTGACTGGTTCTATTGGAGTCTGTTCTTGCAGATTTTATGATTAGTGATGATTATCCTTATCACCCTAAATTCCAGGATCTGGTCTGTATAAGGGTTACAAAGTCTCCCACTTCAAGATAACTTCTGTTTTTCTGTTTGGCATTTTGGGCTTACATTTCTCCTGCAGATAACAGGTAGTTTGCTAGAGAATGTAATATATCCTGTGGACTTAAGCCAAGCAGGGGTGTAGGTAAATGGCTTCTTCTGAGCAAGAAATGCCTTTGCATGGGGCTGAGAGTGTCACTGAGCTACTTTATGCCATTCTTGTGAGTAATGAATTAGACAATGCATGTAGCTTACTTGGGTATTTCCTTGCAGGCCTCCAGGACATAGTGGAAAATGGCTAATGATATTCCTGAATATTCACAAGCTGTATCAACTAAACCAAGCCCTGTATACAGTCCAGTTAGGGTGTTATGCTCTTGTTTCTATTTGCTGTTAAGACATAAAGCATGACAGGATATACAGTGTTGAATAGAATGGTCATAAATGCTTTCTCCTAACCAACCACAGCCCTGACCTTGTAATCTCCATGCTATCATCAGCCTTTCCTTCTAAAGAGGGAAAATGAAAGCGCTAGACTCCAACAACACTTCTGTACTACAAAGTAGTAGTCATAGTTAGGTGGTCTAAGATGACGTGATGGGAATATGTCATCCCCTTTGCTGCTCTGCCCTGTACTCTGTGTAACCTGTCGTAAATATTAACAAGTCGCTCCTATCCTTACCATGTGCTCTCTTATGGTGCTTTCTTTTTTTCAGATCCCTCAGATTAGTTATGCATCCACAGCACCGGAGCTCAGTGACGACCGGCGCTATGACTTCTTCTCTCGTGTGGTCCCACCTGATTCCTTCCAAGCCCAGGCCATGGTAGACATCGTAAAGGCCCTTGGCTGGAACTACGTGTCTACTCTTGCATCCGAAGGAAGTTATGGAGAGAAAGGTGTTGAATCCTTCACACAGATTTCCAAAGAGGCAGGTAGGAAGCAATTGGGGTCACCAAATTACCATCTTCAAATGGCTGGTAGGGTTTCTTTCAGACATTATTGAGTGAATGCTACAAAGAGTTACCCTGTCTCACATTCACATTCCCCAAACCCTGCAAAGCACATCTGTAACATCTTTATTTATAACATGTTGCTATTTTCAGAGAAACTTTCAAAGGTGTGAAACTAAGGTCCCCTAAGTACCAGTAGAAATACAGAGAAGAAAATATATACTAAAATTGATATCTTAATTCTATCTATCAGATGATAGATTCCAGTCTATGTAGAAACCTGAGAATATGCTGGATGAGCCTTTGCATGGATGCATTTCCAAAATGAGCATAATGGTTTAGAATTAGGTGAACTCAATCACAGCGCCATCTTGATTTGAAGACTAACAGTGATGCTGCTGCATGACTAGGACAAAACAAAATAAATTATCCAGGCAGTACAATGTATTTAGCCTTTTAGACTTTAGATTATTCTAATAAAGACAGTCATTTAATGATACTTAGGATTCTTTAATGTTTGTTTATTCAGCTCAAATTGGAAGCAACAGGTTCCAATATTGGCCATTGTTAGGTTCTGGAAAATGAGACAAAATTCTCACTTTAGGAATCTTGACAATAAATATTCGGGTTTCCACATACTGAAATATTGGATATAGTAAATGTGTGTGTGTGTGTGTGTGTGTGTGTGTGTGTGTGTGTGAGAGAGAGAGAGAGAGCGAAAGAGAGTGAGAGAGTGTCTGTGTGTGTGTGTGTGTGTGTGTGTGTGTGTGTGTGTGGTTAGAAATTTCTGTATAGGTTTTATGTTCAAATAAGTTTAAGCTCAGTTTTGTTTGTACAAATTTTATCCATTGAAATTATTCTTGACTAGTGTGGTTAATGGACTATAAATGTGGAAAAATTAACAGGGGATAGAAACAGAGGTCCAAGCTGGATTTGGTGGTGCACACCTGTAATCTCAGTGACTCAGCTGAAGCAAAGGAATCACAAGTTTGAGGCCAGCTTGGACAACTCACCAAGAACATAGCCAAATTTTAAATAATTATAATAATTATGATTATTATTATCATTATTTAAAGGGCTAGTGATAAAGCTTAGTGGAAGAGCACTCCTGAGTTAAATCCCCAGTATTGCAAAATTAATTAATTAATCATAAAGAAAGAAAGGTCTATTTCATGAGAAAAGATATCATAAGGTTTGAAGACAAGGCTTTGAGTATTTGACTCCCAGACAACAGGTATACTAAGTTATGTACATATGGCTGATGTATATCTGTATGTGGCTTCTGGAAGAAGGGGGCTGTGGTTTTGTTGTAAATCTAATTTTTAATTCAGTGCATCATCACAAGCTCTTATTTCAAATTTCACCAGAGATTTGTGTCATCCTGAACATCATTTCTAGGTTTGACCATACACTTTCATCTACCGTCCTTGGTCCTGTTGGCTTGATCTAGTGTCTTCCTATACAGCTCTTGTCTCATTTTAGTATAATTTCTTCTTGTTTTTGCCCTTATTTTGTCCCTCAGACTCTGATAGGAAACCCTATCTGTCTCATTCACTACTATGGACTCAACAGCTGTGCTCCTAAGGGAGAAATATCAAATGTAATTTAGCTAAAAACTTTGTGATTAGTATAGAAATCTTACACCTGGCCTTGTGCCAAGCTATGATTTATAGGATTCACTAACAATTGACTTCATGAGTCCCCAAAGAGATACCTAATCATTTAAGATGACTGTTTTTGTTTCTTTGAATCCTGCTTTGATCACAGTGAGACTGGAGGCTGACGCAGAGAAATACCTCAAATATCAGGATAGAAGCAAATAAATAAGGTCAAGAGAGAATATGGGTAAAATAGTAAGATAGAGCTCATAGTTCATCTAGTTCAGATACTAGTTTTCACTTCATAATAACTACAAGAGATCTCAAATTTAACACTAAACTTTGTACTGGCTAACGCAAAGATAGAATGGTAGCCATTCTGTTACAAACTTTATGGTATTTATAAGGTCAAAATCATACTGATTGTTCAGTAAAGGATGTTTTTTCTTCCTTTAGGACCAAGATATATCTTTGTTCTGAGTCTTTATAAAAGAATGTATTCTAAAGGCAGGTCAGTGATGGGGTTCATATAGTTGTGTTTTCCTGGTGTCACTCTCTGGAAACTTAAGATATAATATCAGGATTTCTAGACAATGACTTTGCAAAAATGAGTACCCCTTGTAATATGGTCTGAACTCCCTCAGAATGTATTTTTTATCCAATCATTCATTGAAATGCCCCAGTTCAAAAATAAAAAATTGTTTCTGAGGCCATCATTTTGAATGAAATCCTTCAGTCTGAGAACATTTTCTTTTGAGGATGAGGGTCAGTTAAAAGCCACCTGGTGCTGTAGAAATTTGAGAGAACACTGCAGGTTCAGGGAATATCCTGAACATTAGTTCCTCTTAGTATGATGGTACTTGTAGATATTCATAATAAAATTCATTGAAACTATATCATATGAGCAATTAATCTGAATGAATTTACTTATATACTTCTCTAATAAGAAAGGACAGGGTGGGAAAGAAGGAGGGAAGGGTAAATTATAATTTACATCAGACTCCATGTAAGTATGGCCTCAAAAAAGTGTGAGGTTCATTTGGTTTCATTTCTGTGGAACTTCTTCCATGTGAGGATCTTGTAACTCCAAAGGTTATTCTGGTATTTGAAGATATATATTTATATCCCATGACTTCTAAAAAAAATCCAACTATTTCCTCTCATATCTAATCAAAGAAACAGTAATACATTCTATTTCTGAAAGAGAAGAGGAAAACTTGTTGTATTGGAATTTCCTATCAATATTCTTACAGGTTAGGGGTATTTTAATAATTGGAATTAAACCCAGGGGTCCTCTTACCTCTTAGCTACATCTCTAGTTGGTCTATCTATTCATAGAAAGGATCTCGCTAAGTTGCTAAAAGTCTTGCTAAGTTGCTGAGGCTGGCCTTGAATTTGTAATCCTATTGCCTCAGCCTCCTGAGTCACTGGGATTACAAGTTTATGCTACCACACCCAGCTGGTTAGGGAATATTTGAGGATAATATTAAATGTTTACTTTTCTTCTCATCTGCTGACTCTTGAACTTGACCCTCAAGGACACAAATTCACCATGTGTGTGTAGGTAAAGTGATGTGGTACAGAAATGATCAAGCTCACTGGTTCTGGTGCCAAAAAGAAAAGACCTGTATTTGAATATTAGACTCCAATACTTTGATATTATAAACGTTTTAATACAATGTTAATAAATAATTTTAATACAATGTTAAGCAAGCCTTGGCTTATTCATACAGAGAATGAGATTCATGGTGCCTGCTTCCTCAGGCTGGTGAATTACATAAGATGATGCTTAGGGAAAGTATTTAAATATCCAACAATATCTGACCATTAGTGGATCACACTGGATAAGGACAGTTACTGTTTGAATTTGAATAGCTGGAAAACAACCTGAGTGATAGATGATATCTGCCTTTAGTTGTAATTACAAGGTTCTTTACTCCATAAGCTGATTATTATTCTTATTAATTTGCTTTCACCAAATAAGAAGTATAAGAAGAAGAGGAGGAGAGCTATTCATGATGCCCCATGAGTGTATGGGGTGTGTGTGTATGTGTATAAGAGAGACAGCAAGCTAGCACAGGCTCATTCCTGTTGTTTCTGTATGATGGTACCAGGCTAAAGGAATTCACTTCCCTTATTTCTAAACAGAGTGACTTGGAAGATTGTAATTCTCATTTATAAATGTCTTTTCCCTTTTAGAATCCTCTCCAAAATTTCCTTCTGACTTAAGTCCTCAGGCAGCGGCTACTTAGAACCCAGAGTGGAGCTATCTCCACCCTGCACCTGGTAGTAGAGCATGGTGAGCTCTCTCATATCATTCTGGGTTAGAGCAAATCAAGATAATCACATTAGAGAAAAGAATTTGTGCTTTAACAGGAGTCATATAATTTGGAACATAGATGCCCATTCACAATTTCTCTAAGCCATCCAAGAGAGCCTCAAAAATTGTTCTCTCATGGATGGTCCTGGAAGATTTATTTATTTATTTATTTATTGTATTTTTTTAGTTGTAGATGGACACAATGTCTTTATTTTATTGCTTTGTATGTGGTGCTGAGGATCGAACCCAGGGCCTCACGCATGCGAGGCAAGCGCTCTACCGCTGAGCTACAATCCCAGCCCCGCTGGAAGATTTAAATAAGCATAGAAGCTGCTTCATGTTGAACTTTCAAAGAGGACGGTAACACGATTTTCTCGGATGATGAGATTTTGTAAAACAGTTGTATTTGCATAAATTGCCCTGTAATGGATACACATACAATGTCAACAAAAGCAATTTATTGCTTAATATCGCAGAGAATGAGAGAAAATTCTCTCCCCATATGCTCTAAAACTCAGGTCCACATAATAACCTAAGTAGCCTCGTGTGAACATAAAGACTCCTTTTTCTAAATGAAGGTTAAAGCAAACGTTGATGATAACATGAAGCAGTAATGAAGTCTAGATGCTTTGAACCAAACTCAGTTCAAGGATTTTAAGATTGCCAAATACACATGCGATTTTCACAGTCTGTGAAACAGTCTCCAGGAGTATCTGGGGCCACTACTTGATAGTGTGTGACAAATAATAATGATTTGCCACTGACATGCCAACTTTTCAAAACCTGAAAGAACATTCAAACTCTCCTTTTGATATTCCAGGGCAATCACTTCACATAATTATTGCAGTTGGTCTTATAATGTAATTATTGGTTTTTGGATAAACTCTGGAGCATCTTTTGAATTAATGCTTTACCTTGACCTAGAATACTTTTTCTTGGAGTTGAAGACTTTGTGATTAGTATTAGCTATTATTTAGCCTTCAGCTTTTCTGATCTTAAGATCTAGTTGGATTTGCTTCTTGTGGGATTTTTTGGTTCTTGGTTTTGTTTTTTGGTACTGGGAATAAAAACAAGGGTGCTTAACCCTTGAGACACATCCTAGCCCTTTTAATTTTTATTTTGAGATAGGGTATTGCCAAGTTTCTTAGGCATCACTAAGTTGCTGAGGGTATCACTGTGTTGCTGAGGGCATCACCAAGTTGATGAGACTGGCTTTGAACTTGTGTTCTTCCTGCCTCAGTCTCCCAAGCCACTGGGATTACAGGTGTGCATCACCATGCCTGGCTCCTATGAGTCTCTTTTCTTCATAGATATAGTGTTCTCTGTCATGGTATGAATTGCTAATTGTCAATCTTATAAGGGCAAGGAGAAGTCTTGTGTCCCTTTCATCCAACATTGTTCTTGGCATATAGAAACAATCATTATTTCTTAAGAGAAAGTAAAGAGGAAAGAAGAATCATATTTTTTCCCCTTTGCCTTTAAAAAATAGGTAGAGGAAGCATTTCTAATATGTAATTTTGTATCTGTTCACTTTGATTTATTGCAGGTACCCTCAACCTGTGTCTATACCATTATTCCCTCTTGCCACCCCCTTATAAAATTCATAGCGATATGGTAGTATAAAACTTTAATTCCCAATACCACCATCTATGTTGAATTCAAATTTGAGGATTTTTCTTTTCCTTTTTTTTTTCTTTTCCATAGTGAATATAGAAAAGTTAACAGATTTTATTATCTAGATAGATTACTTTCCTTATGAGGTATTGAGTGTTCCCAGCTTATATAGATATAGATATAAGACATTTAAGGACTTAATTTAGAGACTCATTACAAAAACTCTTGTATTATCTTTGTCTTTAGGAATGTTTGAAACTGAGCTGTCAGTTCCTCAGAAAGAGACTCCATTTGATTTGGGTTTGGGTCCTCAGTGGTCAGCACATTTTAGGTTTTAACTCGTGCTCAGTTTGCTAGCACCTCTGGAGTATGTTCCCTTCTGCCTGTCATTATTACAATTGCCTTGTAATATTGGGGACTTATTCACCTTGATTTATAGGTGCAGTGATCTGTCCTTTCAGAATAACTGTTCTGACATAGTATCCATTCAGCTGTGTAGATCCATCTTTCTGAAACAGTCATTTTAGTCTCTTCAGTATCAGTCTCTGTCTTCACATTCCACAGAGGATTAAGTAAAAATGTTTAGTATGGATTATAAGGAACTTTATGACCTAGTATCTGCTTTAACCTCCAGTCTCATTCCTATACTTAACCTTCACTAATCTTCACCTTCAGCACCATTTGTATACTCTGGAATCAATCATATTCAACCTTCGTATAGGTACCAGAATATTCTGAATCTTTGCAAAAGCTCTGCTTTCTGCCTCGACTGCCAGCTAACTCCAATTTATTTTTTCAAAACATAATATCTAGAGAGAGCCATCTCTTACCCAGTCTTCCTTCATGGTAATATTTTGGATTGTGATATATACATTTGTCTCTGTAACAATACAACATGTTTAAATCCATCTCTGTGAATACATTCTTTGGGAATAACCAGTTGCAGAAGTTCTGACTGAAGAATAAGCTTGTGTATCATAGTAGAGTCAGAAAGTCCAGAGAGTCCTGTCCCTATCCTCCCTTCACTAGTCACGGTAGCCGCCATGAATTAATTAAGCTCTAGGACAACAAAGAAACGAGGGCAATGGAGAACCCAATTTATCACAACAGGAGCAGTAATATCAGGGGGTAGCAGTAATATCAGTAACTTCCAGGGGGTAGATGTGGTACTTAGCATCAGTTGGCTATGGTAGTACAGTCTCCAATTTCTCATTATTAGGAGAAACCAAAACAGTACCAAGCCAGCTTTGTTTCAATTTGTTTGTGGCTTGGATTCTAGGAACCTACTTCATGTCCACTGATATTCTGATTTTGGATCCCTGGCCTCTGCAGTGATTCTGTGCATTATCTAACATAAGTAAATTATTTTTCTGTTCAGTCTGCACAGACTTGAATTTTTGGTTTGCCTGCAACCTTCATTAATACAGTTAGGGATGTCTTCTAGGCGTTCCATGATAACCTGTGTATAACTCATTGAATTTCATCATGATGATCTGCCTTGCTGTCTGCTCCAACCAGAAAGGAAATCTCTTGAGGGCAGACAATGGATTGTATTTGACCTTCAACACTCCATACCCAGTACAGTGACAAATACAGACTGAACTCAATAAACGCAAATGAAATTTCAAAATAATAGGTTCATGAGATGAGTGGTGATGAGCCTAAAGCTATAATTGATTCAGTGGAACTATTGAAAGGTTTTCCATTTCTGATTTTCTAATGTACCTTTTAATCTGCTATAATAAACTGACTTCATAGAAGGAAAACCCTAGAACAAGAAATCTGATGATATAACTGCTCATGCGATGTATATCTAAATACCTTCTTTTAGGCAAGTACTATTTTGAATCCTTATGTTAAGTAATAATTACAGTAGTAGTTATAATCACAAGACCAAAAAAAAAAAAAAAAAAAACCTTGTCTTTCAAAGAGTAGAAATACAGAGGTAGAGCAATGAACAGCCTGAGGCATGCTGCAAGGGGGAACTCTGGGAGAACGTAGACTCTTCACAAGCCCCAAAGGTAGGAGGATTTGGTCAAAAACAACTGCCCTAAAAAGGGTTCTGGATGACATTCTCAGAAAAGAGAAGCATGTTAAAAACCCCAAATCATGTATTTGCATTCTTAAATGTTATAAGAGAAATACCATTGTTTCGAAAAATGTTATGACTCTTGAATTACAATGATGTAAAATTCTTTTCCAAGCAACATAGTAACTATTCTCAAAAATGACTTGGCTTTTAAATCAGGTGCTGGCCTTGATTTCTTAGGTAACTCATTGGGAAACAGCATATTTCTTCTCTGCATTGCATTCTTCTCATGTATATTGAGAAAAGGAACCTGTCTTATTCCAGGCATTTCATTCTAATTGCAAAGGATGGGTTTCTCCATGTAGTAAGACTGTGGTTGTTGGCAGGGGTCTGGAAATAAATGGTGACAGATTGTTTTTGCTGCATAAGGAAGTAAATAGTGGAAGAGCATATTTCATCCATTTATTCTTTTCTCTTCCACCTACCTTCACTGCACCTTATAAATATGGGAGACTTGATAAGATCTAAAGGTGAAGTGAGTCTCTCTTTGTCTTCTTGACTTTGACTACCATCTGATACATGTGCTAAGAAGAGGAAGACTATGAGTCTCGGGCATGGAGGTGAAAAATGCAATTTAAAGAATATAGATTCAAGTATAAGAAATACTATTGAACAATACAAATTTTCCATGGATTGGGTAGGATGGGAAGACCATTGTTGCCCTGTGATGGCTTACTTTGAGAAGTAACTAGGATTTTCTAATAATAGCTTTATAACCAATACACTGTAGAAGTAGATTCTTTCCTCTGTTTAATGAGGCTGCATCCAGTTTTCAAGGTGAAACTGTCTTTTCCAACTCTTCACACACACACGCACACACACAAAATGTTCATGGGAAGAGAATCCCAGTTCTGAATTCCATATATTTTGGGGGTTGGGGGGTACTGGGGATTGAACTCAGGGGCACTCCGCCACTGAGCCACATCCTCAGCCCCATTTTGTATTTTATTTAGAGAGGGTCTCAGTAAGTTGCTTAGCGCCTCATTTTTACTAAGGCCAGCTTTGAACTTGATCCTACTGCCTCAATCTCCTTAGCTGCTGGTATTACAGGCATGCACCAAAACACCTAGCCCAATATTTTTTTTCCCACTAAAATTTATCTTTTTGCTACTGTCTATCAAAAACTATAGAATTCAGCTGGGCGCAGTAGCTCATGCCTGTAATTCCAGTAGCTAGGGAGGCTGAGGCAGGAGAGTCATGAGTTCAAAGAAAAAGTTCTTATTGAGGCCCTTAGCAACTTAGCAAGATCATGTCTCTAAATAAAACATAAAAAGCAGTGGAAATGTGGCTCAGTGGCTATGTGTCCCTGGGTTCAATGCCCAGTAGTGAAGTGTCTATTTGCCACTACTGAAGTCTAGAGCAATTAATGTGTCCTCCAGTTGTCCTCAAATTTCAGTGTCTCATGTGAGAACAGGAATTAGTTACAATGGCATTTGCCAGTATTTGGTTTATGGGAAAGTAGGAACCCCCAAGGCTACACACAATAAGGAAGATACTTTCTGATGTAACTTCAGTGCTCTAACTGAAAGTTGGGCAGTCGTGCTGCAAAAAAACACCACTTTTTTTGGTTGTGTTTGCTAGATGCTTCCCATTTTTCCACCCCACCATAGCAAGTGAAATAGAGATTTGAACTGTGGCTGCACAGAAGAATGCAAAATTTCTTAAAACAGTCAAGAAAGTAGGCACTGGAATTAGTCAAATAGATATTTTTAAAGAATAGACAGACATTCCAGTTCAATTACATTAAGTTAATAATTGGTTGCTTGCAGAATGTCTATTTATGGATGCCAACCCTTCCTAAATTATTTTTTATTTTGAACAACTTGATACCTGAAAATGTAGCTTCTTAGATATTTACACAAAGGGATCTGTTTTCCCTGAATTTGCCAAATGGATTCCTGCTGTTAAATCTTTCAAGAGATTATATAAAATTCTACACAGCCCCACCCACATCAATTGCATTAGCACTCCCAGGCAAACAGTCAGGCAGCAGAGGATCTAGATCTCTGGGAGTAACAGTAGCCATCCTAACCACAGATCACATCTGATGACTTTGAGAGACCTTGACCTCAGGTAGCTCCAACTCTTTTCTGTTTTTAAATATGCACATTGCTTGTTACTTTTTTTGACTGGATGACTTCAACAGCAAGTAGTAACAGCCAGTAATCCTTGGACAGTGTCGTTCCCTTGCAGCAATATTTCAGAGGTGACAGGAGTTGTCAAGCATGCTCCTGCTAAGTAGGCGTTACTCAGCACTATGCTCTCCAGGCAGTGGTACTAGGATGCACCTTTGAGAAGAGCTTACGATGTAGGCATTTACATACAAAGGAAAATATTAAAGTAGAGTCAACATCATTGTAATAAAGTTTGTTTTAGTCAGCTTTTTCACTGCTGCAACTTAAAGACCTGACCAGAACAACTGTAGAAGAGGAAATTCTACATTTGGGGGCTCACAGTTTTAGAGGTCTCAATTAATAGAGAGCAGACTCCATTCCTTAGGTCTCATGGCAGAAGTGTGGCAGAGGGAAGCAGCTCACATGTTGATCAGAGAGCAGAGAGAGAATCCACTGGCCACACATACAAATATGTACCCCAAAGCTGTCCCCAGTTCCCACCTCCTCCAGCCACACCCTACATTTCAGTTAACACTCAATTAATCCTTATCAGGGGATTAACTCATTGACTGGGTTAAGAGTCTTACAACTCAATCATTTCTCCTCTGAACCTTCTTTCATTTTCTTGCACATGAGCTTTTGGGGGACACCTCACATCCAAACTATAACAAAATTATTGTTTAAATTAAAATTAGGTGTATATATTAGAAAACTCCCCAAATAACATAATGATTATTAAAAAGATTTATGTACACAAAAGGTTTATTTTTCCTAAGGTGTCAGTGCTCCTTGAGGATTTAACTACATTTTAAAAATCGGGGCTAGGATTTGTCTCAGTTACAGAGCACTTCCCTAACAAACAAACGACCTTGGGTTCAATCCTGAGCATCACAAAAACAACAACATCATCACACACACCAGATGTATTTCTTATCACAAGAATGATAATTTCTCTTGAAAAAGGTGAAGTGGTCAGAACTATGATTACAGGAATTCTGATGAATGGTCACTAATTATATAAGAGTAGATTGTTTTCAAAGTCCTAGTAGGTACAGAAATTATTGGTTCTTCTGATTTTTTTTTTTTGCAAAAATGTAGTAATACTTAGTTCCATGTCAGGGTCATGAGTGTTATTTTCCATAAACCTAGTATATGGTGATGAATTTAGCACTCATTCCACTCTTCACACTTTTGAATGGCTAGAGTATTATTTTATGCTAAGTCTGTTCTAATAGATGCTTTGTTCAACATTTATCAGTAAGTAAATGAGATAGGACACAAAAACAAAATGGCTTACAGTGGACTCTTAGCTTGCATACAGCTTTAGGGTTTGCACCAATTTTTCTTTTCTTTTATTTATTTAGTTAGTTAGTTTTTGGGTACCAGGGACTCATTGGTTTGTTTTTGAGAAAGGGTTTCACTAAATTGCTTAGTACCTCACTAAGTTGCTTAGGCTGGCTTTGAACTTGTGATCCTCCTGCCTCAACCCCCTCCATCCCAGCTACTGGAATTACAGGTATGCACCATCACACCTGGCCAGCATCAATTTTTCTATTTCTAATGGGGTTGTTCTTCATGGTAAAACATAAAACATCATTGGAGTAGAGTCAGGATCATAGGTGGCTAGGGACTAATGGATAAGCCAGGGGCCAGTGTATCAGGACATGGGCTGTGCTAATGGGCTTCGTTTTTCTTTATATTACAATATTCTTTATATTACAATGGCTTCCAGCATGTTTATTTAATGTTATTGAACTAAATAATTTCTATTTTTCTCATGTGTCGTAGGTAAGATTTAGATGCAGCATATTTTCTCTGAACAGGTTCACTCTGCCTTATCTTACCACATTCATATTAAAGTAATGGCTTGAGTGGCAATCAGATCGATAGCAAAGGATGCTTCTCCTGAGCTGTCTGATTTCCAGTTTGACTCACTCTTGACTGATAATTATTGTTTGCTACTTGGCTTGTGTCCACTCCCTTTACATGGAGAACTGATCCCTGTATCTATTACGTGAAAACATAAAATCGTGTTTAAGGCTGAACATGTACAAAGAAAATGCTTCAACCTTGAAGCATCCTCCTGAATGTTAAATGCATGAGTCAGTTCACAGCGGAATAATGAGTGCATGCACCTTTACATCACGACCTTGTGGGCTGCCCTAGAAGGGCAGGACCAGGACCATGCATCTTGACAACAGGATTTCCAGTTGTTTTCAAATTTATTTTCACTTATGCATTTTGTATTGTCTTTATTGGCAGCTTATATCAGTTGCTTTAAGAATTACCAAAAACGAAAAATTGCAAGCAACATAAACCAACTGTGGGTGCTTAAGCAAAATTTAAAATAAAAAATAGAATTCTTTGAAAAGTTACAAAATAACTTAAGGAATTAGAAGAAAGAATTAAAGAATCAAGCTTGGAAGTGACAACAGAACAGACTACTAGGCACAAAAGATGATGAACTGTGTCTTCAGTTACAGGGGACAGATGGATAAAAGTGGTGGGAACAAGAGGTTAAGGGAATAATTCTATAAACTGGGCTCACTGTGCTGACCCCTGCATGTTTTCTTTTTCAAAAAAGCAATTTACCTGCAGCCTTGCCTGGCTTAAGTTGACAGGATACATTGCATTCCTTACAACCTGTTATCTGCAGGAGAAATGCAGACCCAAAATGCCAATAAGAATAGCCCAAGTTATCTTGAAGGGGGGACTTTTGTGATTATAACACACACCAGAGTCCCAGAACTCAGGGATATAAAAATAATTCTCCCCAACCATAAAATCTATAAGAACAGCTTCCACTTAGAACTGATTAGCGTGGGCCAAAGTGACCTACAGTTGTTGTGGCAGTGAGGACGTAAAAGTCTGATGTCAACCTGCTGTCAGTCAAAATTCGTGAGGTAAACCTGGATCCAACTCTCTGGAAAGTTCCTTGGGACCCCAATAAAACTGACAGGCAAGAGAAGAACAAGGACCCACTTACTCTCTCCCTTAAAAATGTCCCCCTTTCCTCTTTCTTATCCCTTCTAATAAACTCATACCTGTTACTCTGAGCAACATGTCTGAAATCTTTCTGGCATGATTGTGAGAACCAGGATTTGAAAAAGGGGTCTCTCTGCTGCCTCAGCTTTGTGGAGGGCCTATGCCCTGTAACAATCAGGGCACCACCAACAGGATGAGTCAGCTCCAACTTCATTTAGCCCCTCAGTTCTATGTTTCAAACTTAGATTCTGGTAAGGAAGCACCCCAGTGTGCACTATTGATAACATGGTCATCCTTGGCCATAGGAATATGGGGCAGTGGATGGACAATTCCATAAAACAATTTTTTTGGAACTGTTATAGACACTCCAAGGTAAATATTGGATCTTGACACTCAACAGGAGGGATATATCAACTGGGAGAGAGAAAATAATAAATGTGCAGGACACAGTGGTATGAATATAGATTTTCTGTCCTCATAATGCAAATTTGGAGGAAAAAGACAAATTAATAGAGGTATAAAATTTTCTAGGTGAAGCAGTTCTGTTGAGTTTTTCAAATAAAAGTTGTTTTTTTTTCCTTTAACTAGAGGCTCAGAAGAAACCATTGCAACTTAAAGACTTATAGATTTCCTAAACAACTAGCTTTCTGAATAGATAGGAAATATAATTTTCCCAACTGAACATCTGTGATGGGGTTCATTAAGAGCCAGACTTCAATCAGGTGATCCAATTAGCTTTACCCTACTCCAAGACTTGAAATATAAGGAATGAACAGGGAGACAATCTGTCATCTTTACTGGAAAATTCTGTGATATTTGAATACTCATTCTAATGATAGTGGGTCAAGAATAGCATTTTTAAATAAGAATGACTTGGACTTTTTTGTGCTCAATAGTTTGGGCAAAAGAAATGCTATTTCTTTTTCCTTTTTTTTTTTCTTTTAACAATCTTAGAATTCCTCCGAGCAAATCTCATGGCTATGGATTTTTGATAATGGAAATAAACAAACTTTCTTTGAAATGTAGAAGTGGCAGAAGACAGAGCATACTCCTGTGTCTTTCCCTGCAGGGGCATGGGTTTAATCAGGTAGCTGAGTGTTCTATATGGAAGCTCAGGAGAAAGGAACCTCCTGGAGAAAGAAAATAACAAGGGTGCTTTGCATGCTGGGGTGGAGATGAGAATCTGCTGGTGGTGGTGTTTGCTGTGCACTGTAGTAAACATTTTCAAAAACCATGTGGGAGACAGTTTCAGAAAGAAAAGTTTCTAGTAAAACTATCTTTATAAAGCCTGCCATTCCTTGTTCAGTTGGGAAAATGCTAACTCTAAGAAAGAGTAGTTTTTAACACATATGCCCACTTTTCCAAGATGCAAAGGAGAATTGCAAGAATATAAAGTTGAGAATCAAAATGCAACTGTTTAGGTGTAGGTTAATTTTCTGTTATAAAACAAAGTTCAGTAAGTAGGTGAACACAGGGGAAGGACTGAAGAGCCATCATTCTGCTTTAAACCTCTTTCTCCCTTCCTTTGTTTTTTTGGTGCAGGGGATTGAACTTAGGGGCACTCGACCACTGAGCCACGTCCCCAGCTCTGTTTTTTGTTTTACATAGAGACAGGGTCTCCTGAGTTGCTTAGCACCTCACTGTTGCTGAGGCTGGCTTTGAACTGGTGATTCTCCTGTCTCAGCCTCCCTAAGTGCTGGGATTACAGGCATGCGCCACTGCGCCTGGCTCTCTTTCTCCCTTTCTCAGCTTCATTTTAACCTGTTAGTTACTTTCCTTTGTCCTTTTTTTTTTTCCTCCCTTGGACAAGGCAATCTCCAAACACCACACACTTCATTACTCCGGGATTTCATTCACATACTCCTTTGCAGGAACATCCCCTCTCAAGCTCAGTTGCCTGGAAAATTTTGTCTGAAGTTTGTCCAGTGTATTCTCTTCTTCCAGATAAAGATGACTGAATCCCTGCCACTGATACGTATATCCATGGCAACACATTTAATCTTGTCATTATTATGACATGAAAGATTATGAACTCCCTTAGGGTAGCTACACATATTTAAAATGGCAAAGGTGAACTAAAAATTATTGGGCATCTTTCATAGTCCAGATGCTGGCCCGAGGTTATAACTAAGTCCCATGGAAATATTAATTACTCCTAATTCAGCATCTGTTTATGTAGTAAAATTTAAGCAACTAAAAATTCACAAATCTTTTTATTCAAATTTTGCTATGAATCTCACCTTTCCATTCTAGTTTAGTGGAGGAAGATGGTGATTACCACCAGGAGGTGGGCAAATGGTCAATAGCTACCATTCATTCCCCCTATTTGGCCTCTTTTCCTGCCATTTTAATCCTGTCTGCAAACATCCATAGAATATATGGCTATTTCTTGATATTGAAGAGCATAACTGGAGGCCAAATTGCCCTAATTTTAAATCCTACCTCTATCCATGTCAGAAATATGTTGTCTTAGTTAGCTTTTTTGCCACTGCGACTAAAGAATCTGACCAGAACAGCTGTAAGGAGGAAAGGTTTATTTGAGGCTCATGGTTTCAGAAGTCTTAGTCCATAGAAGGCTGGCTCCATTCCTCAGGGCCTGAGGTGAGGCTGAACATCATGATGAATGGCAGAGGGAAGCAGCTAACAAGACCGTGTTCAGAAAGCAGAGAGAAACTCCACTGGACAGATAGAAATATGTACCTGAAGCCATGCTCCAATTCCAGCCACACCTCACCACTTCAGTTACCACTGAGTTAATCCCTATCAGAGGATTAAATCACTGATTGGATTATGACTCTTACAACCCAATCATTTCTCCTTGGTATCTTCTTGCAGTGTCTCACAAGTGAGCTTTTGGGGGACACCTCACATCCAAACCAGAGACAAACCATGTTTATCTCCTATTCTCATCACTTTCACATTCCTGTTTATAAAACATAAAAAGTACTAGCTCCTTCATTAAAAGGCTTTTTTTGATAAGTGAGATATTTAATGCATACAAATACTTAGCTGATACCCATCATAGAACAAACCTTCTACAAATATTAGTCATTTAGCCAGGCGTGGTGGCACACGCCTGTAATCCCAGCACTTTGGGAGGCTGAGGCAGGAGGATCACAAGTTCAAAGCCAGCCTCAGCAACAGCAAGGCGCTAAGCAACTCAGTGAGACCCTGTCTCTACATAAAACACAAAATAGGGCTGGGGATGTGGCTCAGTGGTCAAGTGCCCCAGAGTTCAATCCCCGGTACCAAAAAAAAAAAAAAAAAAAAAAAAATATATATATATATATATATACACATATATATATGTGTGTGTGTGTATGTTTATATATTAGCCATTTAATGATTATTATAATGCTAATTAATGGTAAAACTAGGACTAATAATTATGTCAAAATTAACCCCAATATTATATATGCCTATAATGAACTAACCAAAAATAGTAAAAATTCTTCTTTTCTTATTATTTGTATTATTTTTATTCAGTAATTATTGAGTGCCTACTGGTGTCAAGCCCTATTCTGGAGGGATGGAGGGAAGACAGACCCAGACCTTTTCTGTATATTCTAGTGAGTTGAACAGAGTAGACAAATAACTGTATAGTCTGATGATGTACCAGTGAACCACAAATTCTTTTTATTTGTGAAGCTTGCATTATAGTGAGGAATGCAGATAACTTGGAAAGGTGAATGAGGGTGAGATGGCAACAAGAACTCAATGGTATTTTCGAGACAGGATTGATAAAACTTGCTAATTATTTGGAAACACTATTTAAGGGAGATTCAACTATGACTTTGTGAAGAACTAATTGGATAGCAATGATTGTTATTAAAGGATTCAAGAGTAGGCATGGGGAATAGTGTAGGAGATGTAATCCCTAAAAATTTGAAATTGTGAATCTTGAATTGTCTATAGTATAGATGCAGTACCTGAATTGTCAGATACATATACATATTTAAAGCTAGCAAAGGAAATCTACAATGGAAATATAACTTGAGATTTGTGAGTATATAAATGTTATAAAATTCTATGAGATGGGATGTGATTACTTCATCAGAGAAGATGCCTAGGGAGTTAGGCTGCAAAATAATTAATTCAAAGTCTAGAATTGGTTTATAGATCCAGCAATCTGAATGAAGAAGTACCTGAAAATTTAGGGGAAAAATAAAGCCCATGAATTATGGTGTCACAGAGATCAAGTAAAAAGAGTTTAAAGAAGCTAAAAAAGCATGCTGATAAACTGAAGATCCCAAAAGACTAGGTCTGAGAACTGATTATTGCATTTTAAAACATGGCAGTCATTGATGACTTGGAAGGAGAAGCTTGGGTGGAATGGTGAGGCCAAAACCTGAATAAACTAGGTTCAAGAAAGAGGTGAGGTGGGAAGTTGGACAAAGTGATTAGATGACATCATAAGAGAAGCCAGACCACATGGCTGGTATCACAGTGTATTCTGACAGGCTCACAGAGGTGATAGGAGAGGTACTAGACAAGTTCCCCAAAATTGTAGCCAGGGTGTTTGTCTCAATTAATTTTAAGAAACAGTTTCTTCCTCATCCTAATTAAATGGAAAAGTAAACAAATCTTGCCCAGAGATGTAAGCAGAAGCTCTGCTTTTCTCTTAAAGAAAACATGTGCAAGGGGCTGGGGTTGTGGCTCAGTGATAGAGCGCTTGCCTAGCATGCGTAAGGCACTGGGTTTGATTCTCAGCACCACATATAAATAAAATAAAGGTCTATCAACAACTATAAAAAATATTTAAAAAAAAAAGAAAAGAAAACATGTGCAAAACTCAAAAAAAATTATTTATCTATTCACCAAGAATTTAGTGAGTGCCCACTCTGTTCATTGCTATTGGAGGTTTTGAGTGATGCTGGTGAAGTCTCTGTCTTCATAGAGTTTATGCTAGAGAACAATAAGCAGCTAAAACTGATTAAAGGGTAGCCGTAGAAGGGGTGTCTGTTGGATGTTATTTTAGATGGGGTGGTTGGAACCCTCATTAAAAGGGGGCTGTTTGAACAGGGGGATGAATGGAGTAACTGAGCCATATGAAGATATACAAGAAAGTACTCTAGGCAAAAGGAGTAACAGTGTTTAAAGAGCTTGATGTAGTAATGTATGGCTAACTTCAAAGAAAGAATCTCATCATATGGAATGATTTAGTTGAGGCCATGCTTATGCCATCCTTTAAAAAGAAAAAGCTTCCTTGATCCTTTTATAACATATTTAACAAAATGCTTGTTCCTGAGGTACTAGTCTAAGTGTGCTTCTGGTGCTTATCCTCAAACCTTCTCTATCAAGTGGCTTCTCTGTAGCCCCCATGAGAAGCACTTGGTGACCATCTCTCAAAACATCCCATCCTATTGTTTCATATTTGTCAAAAACTAGAATCTCAGCCACATGTGGTGGTGCACACCTGTAATTCCAGTGCCTGGTGAGGCTGAGGCAGGAGGATTGCAAGTTTGAGGCCAGTCTTAGCAACTTAACGAGGTCCTAAGTAACTTGATTCAAAATTAAAAATAAAAGGGGCTGGCAATGTGGTGCAGTGGTTAAGGGCCCCTGGGTTCAATACCTGATATGAAAACAAAATAAAATAAAAATTAGAATTTTGCCCTAGCATCACAATTAACCTCTGCATAACTTTGGACACTTGTGGTGAAGGAGCAGGGTGCCAAGATTTCTTCTCAGAGCTGCATTTCTACAAGTTATCACCCCTACCCCAAGCCATGTGTCCTAAGTAACATCCCAAGCCTGCCTCCAGCATCCCCATTTACCAATCCCACTTTCACCTCTCCCTTTAAGTCCAGTTAGTTGCTAGACCATTTCCTCTTCTCTTCTTTCCACTGGTGTCGCCATAAAAATCAGACATTTTTTATTGCCAGCAACAGAAACAAATTTAAGTATAGAGAAATATATTGAAATCAGCAGGAGTGAAATAGTTGATATTCAGGTGGCTCTTGAAAGTTTTTGTAAGATTCACCCACTTCTTACTGACTCTGCAATTAAAATGAATAAATTCAAGCATTTCTTTTGTCCTTGTCTGTCTTGAAACAAAGGCCAAGCCTAGGAAAAAGGTTGCTGGATCCTGTGCTCATCCCCTGGCGAGGGCAGTATAATATGTGAGTAGCTGGCAAAAGAAAGGAAAGGAAGACAAAGGAGATTCCAGGAGCTCCTATGGCTTTGTAGTGGCAAGATGGCTGTCTGCATTTGTTGCCCCACTTCCCCATACAGTTAGCAGGATGCTATGAGAGATGGGGAGTGAATTAAGAAGGCACACATAACTAATTCAGAAGACACACATAACTGCTTTCATTATCCTTCACTCAAGATATTGTGGCAGCATTTTCCATTTTTTCTGTTTTTCTGTTTCCATTCTTCCCAACTTTTTTACCACCGGATTCTGCATCTCCATGAAGCAGACTTATTGCCCATGGTGCAACCTAGCAACTGTTTCTTGCTTAGATACCTTCAATGATTCTTGAGTTAAATGTACTATTTCAGTTAGTCTTTCATTGCTGTGACAAAAATACCTGATAAGAACAATGCAAAGGAGGAAAAGTTTATTTGGAGCTTGTGGTTTCAGAGGTGTTAGTCCGTAGACAGCAGACTCCATTTCTCTGAGCCCAGGGTATTCATGGTGGAAAAGCCCAGAAAAGGAAAGCTGCTTAGCTCATGATGGGGTGAGGAAGCAAAGATAGGAGAGAGGAAGGGGCCACAGGGAAGATGCACCCTTCTAGGGCACACCCCTAGGGACCCACCTCATCCAGCCACACCCCACCCACCCAGTCAAACCATTCAAACATGGATGGAGTGATTAGGGTACAGCTCTCATAATTTAATCATTTCATCTCCAAACATTCTTGCTTTAATACAGAGGTTTTGGGGGACACCTCCTATCCAAACCATAACATATCTTGCACAGAGCAATCACAGATTTTTTTTAATAGAAGGCCAACCGCTGATTCATGAGTGGTCATATATATGATAAAGGGAAGAAGAAAATTTTTTTAAATTATCAGTAATTTAGAAGTAAATGTTTTATACTCTTTGGAATTATGAGTATATATATATATATTCTGTATATTTTTAGTTGGATCAAGTTTATTTTAAAGTTTTTTGTTGTCGTTTATTAAAGTTCTATGCAGTCATTTACAATGATGTACTCAAGATATGCTAGAGGAAAAAAAACCTTGTATTAAGAAAATGTAACAATTGACCCTAACTCAGTGGTGCACACCTATAATTCCATCTACTCAGGAGACTGAGGCAGGAGGATTGCAAGTTCAAGGAGGATTCAAGTTGCAAGGTCACCCTCAGCAACTTACTGAGAACATCTCAAAATAAAAAACAAAATGAGATGTAGCTCAGTGGCAGAGTGCTTACCTAGCATTTGTGAGGCCCAGAGTTTGATCCCCAGTACACTCCCAATCAAAGAAGCAGCAGTGGAATTACAGTATATTCAATCAGTGTGCTTGGCAAATTCATTTGCTACACATGTTGTATAGGATATCAATACTTGACTGTGATGACATTAGAGGGAAAATATTGGTTACTATAAGTCTCTTCAGGAATTTTTTCCTTAAAAACATGTGCCACTTAACCAAAATCTATT
Organism: Xerus rutilus; assembly: GCA_028644305.1. NCBI lineage: Eukaryota > Metazoa > Chordata > Mammalia > Rodentia > Sciuridae > Xerus > Xerus rutilus. The sequence goes on along the minus strand of CM053416.1, from coordinate 7,842,843 downwards.
AATGATAAATTCTTTTTAAAGTTTTATTTAAATATTTAAAATTTCAGTTGCACCATCTGGCTTTCCAAATTTGTATTCTGACACCAAAACTTGCATTCTTTATCTGGTATTGCCAATTTATTCTTTATTTTTACTGATTTTTCTTAGCAAGCATAAATTAAATTTTGCTTATAGTTTTAAATTCTCAAGTGTTTGGAAATATAATCATACTGTAATGGTAATGAGAGGAAAATAATATAAACATCTTCTTTATCTTTGTATTATTTGCAATATGTTATCCTGAAAGTTCATTGATTTGGGCAAAAGTTATCACCAGTTTCAGATAGAAAAGTGGGACACAGAGATTTATATAATCTTTTTAAAAACATATTGTTTTAGTTGTATATGGACACAATATCTTTATTTATTTATATATTTATGTGGTGCTGAGGATCAAACCCATTGCCTCACATGTACAAGGCAAGCACGCTACCACTGAGCCCCAGCCCCAGCCCCAAGATTTATATAATATAGTTGATATATTAATTAATATAATTAATATAACATAGTTTATTAAATATAAATATATAATATATACTTTATATATAATATACTATATTATATATATTAATTATATATAATATAATTAATATAATATAGATTAATATAATATAGTTAATAATCTTTCCATCCTGAGAGCAAAGTACTTGAGCTGGTTTTAAATGTGAACTTCCTTTAAGACAAGGTGTTATCCCAGAGTTTAAAATAGAGAAAAATTTTTAAAAATTTATAATAGTGGCATATGTGAATTATTTGTTCTAATTCTATGCTTGTACCTATAACACTGTCATTTTTTCTTTAGGACAAAAGAATTATATACCAAATTTAGCCAATAGCCTAAACAAGCATTTTGGATAATAGCTGTTGATGTGTTTCATATACATCTTAGAATTGCGCACCCACAAATTAGCTAATGAACGAAATTCAATAATTAGCAGGATGCTCTCTATAGTATGCCAAATTGGTATGAACTTCTCCTTGCCCCCTTTAGCCACTGCCTCCACCCAAATTGAGAGGTTGTTTGGTGTCATATAAACCGAATTTCATTCCAAGACAGCCTGAAGAGTCAGTGACCAGCCTGGGACTCTGGCCCAGAATGTAGACTTCCGGCTGCCATTCTAACCACTAGACCATGTACACCAAATCCCTGTGTTTTCTAAGCCAATTCCAGCGCAGCTGCTTATTAACGAACAGATGTCACTTGATGGCACTGACATCCATCAGAGGAAATGATTCTGCTTGAATCAGTCCCTGGGCAGTGCAGAAATCACCACTGTAAGCATTGTCTCAGGAATCCTGCTTACAGCTTTATTAATAATAAAAGTTCATGTTGCCCTGGCATTTATCTGGCTTTAGGAAATGAATAAAATTTGCCTATTTGTGTTTAAATGGAATGTCTTGTATATCATGACAACTTCTGTATTTTATTACATTTCAATTACTATGAAATAAGGTAAGCTTTGCCCAGCTGAATAGGATGGAGGCTCATTATACCTCGAATGAAATGATAAAAGAGAATGGTATTTTAATTACACAGACAGCATGGCTCTTTGCAGTTTAATATTCACTGTTGTATTGGCAACAGAATGTTAAGAAGGTGAGTTTGTTTTCAACTCATCAGACATTTTACTCATCAGCTCTCCAAGCAAAGCTACCATAGCATCCACGCTTGCTTTTATTGTTGATAAGAAACAATATCCCCAATAAGTGTACTTTGCATTGGCCACAAAGAGCAAGCATAGTTTTGAAACTTGTTAGATGCTTGTGCATCCTGTGACACCTGTTCTAATGAGTATGCTGTGACAGGGGTCTCACTGTTCCTAGTCTTACTTTAGAGGGAAGATCAACATGGCTTTTCACACATCCCTGGGTGTACCTTTGCACACATTGTCCCATTTTGTGGTTAGTTAAGGGTTCATTATTTGCAAATAACAGCAATTGATTCTTACTAGCCAAAGGGAAATGTGAATTTATTTGAACACCCTCCTGTGTCACAGTGTTCAGGGCAGACTAGAATAAGCACATCTCTGAAAAGGCAAGCTCAAAGCACATCAAGACCTTTACTGATGTGTCCTCATAAATCTTTATAGTCATCTTAGTGATTACAAGTATCCTTTTTTCTCATTAAACAAAACAAAACAAAATAAAAATCTGAATTTCTAAAAGTGGCATATATAAATTGTCCTGATCTTGTGCTTATAACACTGTCATATTTTTTTAAGACAGAAGAATTATATATCAAATTCAACCAATAGCCTAAACCAGCATTTGGGATAATAGTTGTCGATATATCTCACATACATCTTAGAATTTCACACCCACAAATTAGCTGATGAGGCAAATTCAATAATTAGGAGGATGCTCTCTTTGGTATGCCAAACTGGTGTAAACTTCTCCTTCCCCCTTTTAGCCACTGCCTCCACCCAAGTTGAGAGGTTATTTTGGTGTCATATAAACTGAGTACCATTCCAAGAAAAGCTGAAGAATCAGTGACAAGCCTGGGATCTTAGTTGGACAAGCCCAACTAAAGTTGGATACTCACTTTTAGATGATCATCATGGTGGCAGTTCTGAGGGAAGGGGGCTGTGTATGAAGTAGTTTCCTCTTGCATTCCACCCCTTTCATTTCTCCCAATTTATAAGCACTACCTTTGTATGTAAAACACTTAGCAGAGTCCCTGATACTTCATAAAGCCACAATTAAGTTTTCACTATTGTTTTGGGGATTGTTATATTATTTCCATTGTCAAGGTTATCTATGTTTCGTGTGAACTAAATTATGTCCCTCCCAAACTGATATAGAAGCCCTTGTCCCCATTTGTAATGGCATTTAGAGTTGGGGCCTTTGGAATATGGTTAAGTTTAGATGGGAGACCACAAGGGCGGGCCCTTCATGATGGGATTAATGGAAAAGGCAGGAGAGAGCTCTGACTCTTTGCCATGTGAGATAACACAAGAAGGCAGCCATCTGCAAACTAGGAAGATGGACTTCACCAGATGTTGAATCTGCTGGCACTTTGACGTGGGGCTTTCCAGCCTCCAGAATTATGAGAAATGAATATTTGTTGTTCAAGCTACTCAATATGGGGCATTTTGTTGTAGCAGCCTGAATTAACTAAGACAGCTTTATTCATATACATACCTGTTAATATGACCCAAATATTCCATATAATGCTAAAAATTTATCTGCCACTTTTCAGGATCAAAAAGTACATAGTTGCACCCAGACACTTTATGTTATGAATTAACTACCAACTCTGGGTCCTAAGATAATGACCAACTTCTCCATGATGAGATATCATCCTGTGCTGAGAATCCATCATATAGTGGACACATCTCCAGTTTAAGCACCTCTACATTACTCATATAAAATAAAAGGAGAAAATAATGAGAATGTAACAAAAAAGAAAGCATTTGTATGAATATGCACCATGCAGTTTTGTCAGAATGTAAATGTGCATTCAGAGACTTTAAAAACTGTTCATAAAGCCATAGAACCTAACTTACATTCAGCACTCCCCTCACCAGGACACACTGTGTGTTCCTATGTCTTTGATTAACATTGCAGCTGGTTCGATGACTTTGCCTGGAGTTGAACAAAACCAAAGCCCCTCTTCTAGAATGAGTCCTGTATGTTCAGTAGTAGAGTTTTGTTTTGTCTTGTTTACAGAAACCTATCTTCTTCCTGGGGATGAGAGTATAGCAGTACCCATGGTTTTCCCCTGGCTTCAGTCCTCTACCACAAAACATCCATATTGTAAAAATACATTTTTGTCCCTTTGGTAATAAAGGTTACTCATCCACTCAGCATGATGGCTTCCACTATTGGCACCCTGACCCCCTAGTGCTGTGAGAAGCAGGGTGGTCAGGTGGTACTCACAGCCTCATTCAGGAGTGTCATCATGGGGTGACCTAGTGAGGGCATCCCTTACACGAATACTTACATCTCAAGACCAGCCAGAGAAAACATCAAATCAGATGAATGTGGGATGTGCTGTAAAAATTATATAATTGAATGGAATATATGGGGAATTCCATCTGGGCTTTGAAAATGCTCAATAAGGTGGCAGCAGATAGTGACAAAGTAGGTAGAATCCCAGTTAAAACCGTAAGTTGATTGTATTCATCTCACATTATTTGGGAAGTAGACCTACTATTAATCATCTCCTTATGACACCAACTTGTTAGACAAGGCTCTTGGGGCAATGGTTAGTTAGTATATTTTAACCAAGAGACTAGGAAAAGAGAGATACTCTTTTGCCAGTAATTCAGCACTTATACCAGTCTCAGTGCAGTGCCAAGGCTCTAAATATGAATAAGACATAGTAGTTTCCCTGAAGTACTCAGAGTCTAGAAGGGAAACAAACAATTTTAACATCTGTTAAAATATTAACAGATATAAGATATAGATATAAGACAGTGGTTCTCAAACTTTAATCTGCATCAGAATCACCTTATTAATCTTATTAAAATACAGATCCCTGAGCCCATTACAGAGAGTTTATGATTCAGTGGGTCTGGGGAAAAGGTTGTGATTTGTATTTCTAATTCATTCTTGGTGGTGGTAATGCTGAAGGCCTGGGGACCAAACTTTGAGAACTACTGATACAGGGACCTCCAAAGAGAGAGACTCACTGTATCCACTTGTGGGGTGATCAGGGAAATCAGCCAATTATTAAGGTCCTTAGCTATGAAAAGCAGGGTTTAGCTATCTCAATGGGTATTTAAATTGGATATTGAGTGGTTCATGGGGAAATCATGGAGACCAATTTTGTAGGAATAACACACCAAGTCCCACCATGAAAGTGTTCTGATGACTAAATGGCCACCATGAGCTAAGCAAAGAATACTTGTCACGGTTTCAGGGCTGCCAGGAACTTTGCTTTTGATTTTATTTTGATTGTGCGAACAGCATTGCCACTTCTTAAAATAACTGTGTTTCCTGAGTGCCAGATTGTTTTTCCCACTTTTGGATTCTGAATGGAGTCTTCTTCCTCAAATGGCTGAATTTTGAAGCAGATTATCACAGGGTGGAATCTGATGGGCAGATCCTTGTCCCTACATTAGATGTGCATTAGATGTGAAGGAACCTGGGGAAGGGATACTAACAGAACGTAGCTTGTCTTCATCCATAGTGTGATTATTCAAAAGGGACTGAGCATAAAGAAAGTATGTCTACTGCCTGAAGGTTTTACAGGTATTTGGATGCTTCTTTTCAGAAGAAAAGGATAAGAGTAGACTTTTTGACTGGGAGAAGATATAAGAAAAAGACTGAGCTACAAAGAATCTATGATGAGAACTATAGGGCCTCTTACAGCCTGGTTTTAGCACCCCTTTCCAGCCTGAGCTTGCCTGTCTTTCTTTCTTTCTTTCTTTCTTTCTTTCTTTCTTTCTTTCTTTCTTTCTTTCTTTCTTTCTTTTTTTCTTTCTTTCTTTCTTTCTTTCTTTCTTTCTTTCTTTCTTTTTCTTTCTTTCTTCTCTCTCTCTCTCTCTCATTTTGTTTTTTTGGTACTGAGTATTGAACTCAGGGGTACTTGACCACTGAGCCACATCCTCAGCCCTATTTTGTGTTTAATTTAAAGACTGGGTCTCACTGAGTTACTTAGTGCCTTGCCATCGCTGAGGCTGGCTTTGAACTTGGAATTCTCCTCTCTCAGCCTCCCAAAGTGCTGGGATTACAGGTGGGTACCACCGTGCCCAGCTCTGAGCTTCTTTTCATTTCCTCCTGGTCCATCAGCTCTGGACATTCTGTTCATCCTTGAGAACATGACAGGTGTTTAATATACACAGACAGATATCCTGTATACAGACCATTCCCCATGCTTGAAAGTTTACCTTCTCTCTTTTGTCTTAGTTAATGCTGCACTCCCCACCCAAATGCCATCTCCCTTCAGAGACCTTCCCTGACTCCCCTCACCGATTCGACCAAGTACTGCAGACTGAGTTGCTTAGACCATAGAAACTGATTAGCTTACAGTTTTGGAGCCCAGAAGTCTGAGTTGGAGGTGTCTGTGGGGTTGGTTTCATCTGAGGATTATGAGTTGAGAATCTATTCCAGGTGCCTCTTTGGCTTGTAGATGACCATCTGTCATTCACATCATCTTCCCTCCAGTGTGTCTGTGTCTGTGTCCCAGTGGCCCCACTTTGATCACCATCCCCTTCATAGTGAAGTGGGTTCACTTTAATCTCACTTTAATTCGATTACCTCTGCACAGACCCTGTTTCCTAACAAGGTCACATTCTGATATACTAGAGGGTGAGAATTCCAGCTTGCTCTTTTTGCGGGGCCACAATTCAACTCACAGTAATAGATTTTATAGCACTATACATTTCAACTTTTAGAATACATCACAGTTACACTTTCACTGTTATTTATGCAGGGATGTGGTTGTCTGTCTCCCCCATAAGAAGACACTCCCTAACATGGAAGGTTAGCATCTAATGTGTGCCACTGATTATATTTTTAAGAAACCAAAGGCATGAACTCTGCGTAATGGGCTAAGCTGTTCGGGCATAGTCATGTGAACCATGAGCCACAGGGCATGACTTGATGAGAATTCTGATTTGGAAATGGGAACATAACCTCCTGCCAGAACATCAGCACCAAAGAAATGCTGAGTGCATCCCACGTTTGGGGTTGAGGTTACGTGCAACCAGGCAAACTTCACAGTTTAAAGCATCCTCCCCACAGCTTCCCTTAGGAAAATAATACATTAGCACTGAAATGAAAACAGCATGAAGTTTCCTGGTGCACTTACTCCCTAGATGCAGGAGTAGATTTAGAATATATTCTCATTGGAAAGATATGTGTCTTTCTTTCAGTACTTGTGTTGGGGGAAAGGACTTCTAGGCTGAGGTCTGAATTTGTCAGTGTGTTTCATTTCCATATACATTCTTTCAGCACAGATTTTTCAAAATAACACCATGTCAGTAAGGCTTGAGTTGTTAGACACCCAAAGGATTTGCCAAAGGAATATATATGTCATGCCCTCTAGGATTTTAAATGGCCAGTTTGTGTGTGTACGTGTGTGTGTGTTTTTAAGTAACAAATCTGAGATCTAAATACAGGGTAGATGGGATAAGAGGGTTTAGTAAGATCATTGGTAGACACTTAAAATTCTTACATAAATAGATGGATCTACATTCCCTTAGCTTTCTAGTGTTAGCTACAGACCTTCTAAAGGAAAAGAATAAATGAGGTGATTTTCCAGCCAAGCATCTATGATATTTTGGCTCTAAGTTAGACATTACAATTTCAATAATCTTAGCTTATTTTCAAGAGCTGGGCTGGTCTATTTCTTCTCACTAGAAGCTTTCAGACAATGCTCACATCTTTTTTTTTTTTTTTTTAGCTCCAAATCCCCAGGACATCTGTGGAAGTGAATGGTAGTCTTCCACCAAACATTATGTAATATGACCTTACATATTTGCCCCCAAATGGTATTTCTGGGCATTGTGTCACTGGCTATAAACTTAATTTCTGATGTTATATTTTGGGAAAGAACAAGCTCAGGTATTTGGTGAGCAGATAACAATCTGACTTCTACTTAAAAACTGATACTTGCTTTGAAGGATTGCATCCAGTGGTACCATGAGACTACATTTTTAGGAAATGATGAATGATGTAGATAGTAAAGTGTAGATTCTTAATAAGCATATATTAAATCTCCAGTTTATGTAAATACAATGCTCTGGTAGATGTAAATACAGCCCTTAAGGAAATTATTGTTTATTCACTGGGCACGGTGTCAAAGGCCTATAATCCCAGGAGCTTGGGAGGCTGAGACAGGAGGATCTCAAGTTCAAAGCCAGCCTCAGCAATTTCTTTTTTTAAAATATCTTTTTAGTTGTAGGCAGACACAATACCTTTATCTATTTATTTATTTATTTTTAAATATTTTCAGTTGTCAATGGACCTTTATTTTATTTATTTATTTATACGCGGTGCTGAGAATCGAACCCAGTGCCTCACACACACTAGGCAAGTGCTCTGCCACTGAGCCACAACCCCAGCCCTATTTATTTATTTTTATATGGTGCTGAAGATCAAACGCCATGTCTCACACATGCGAGGCAAATGCTGTACCACTGAACTTCAACCCCAGCCTGCAGCCTCAGCAATTTAGTGAAGCCCTAAGCAACTCAGCAAGACTCTGTCTCTAGATAAAATATAAAAAACACTGGGGCCTGGCGCGGTGGCTCAAGCCTGTAATCCCAGCACTTAGGGAGGCTGAGACAGGAGAATCACGGGTTCAAAGCCAGCCTCAGCAATGGCAAGGCTGCTAAGCAGCTCAGTGAGACCCTGTCTCTACATAAAACACAAAATAGGGCTGGGGATGTGGCTCAAGGGTCGAGTGCCCCTGAGTTCAATCCCTGGTACCAAAAAAAAAAAAAAAAACACTGGAGATGTGGCTCAGTGATTAAGGGCTTCTGGGTTTAATCCCTAATACCAAAAGAGAGAAAAAGAGAAAATAATTGTTTACTATGAAAAGAATAAAAATATACATAGCTTTTCTATAATAAAAGCAAATAAATACATAGTGTATTAAATATATACAAATGCATGCATAATTTATTAAATATATATTTACATGCATCATTTATTCAATATAGATATGTATGTGATTTATCCCCAGAACAGTCTTAATGAAGGAGAAAACTATTTTCCTATTAATTTACCCATCTTATAGCTAAGGGCACTGAGTCAGTTCAGGACCTTGTCCCTGGTCACTGAACCATGAAGTGACAGAGCCTATACTTGAATGCTGGCACTTAGTTTCACTTCACAGCTCAGGTCTTAATCACTATGTCCCTCCAAGGCATTACTAAGCTCCTTAGGAATGAAGTCAAGTATATTCCAATTAATCATCAAGCTCTCCTTCCCTTATTCCTTGCAAGCTTCTTGGATTAAACAATCTTTTTCCATTTCTGCTGCTGTTTCCAGGTCCAGACCAGCATAATGTCTCACCTAGACCACAGCAAAAGCTTGCCAGCTGCTCCCTTCAACCCCTTTCTTACTCCCACTGATCCTTCCTGTGAGGCCATAATGACTACATAAAACGCATTTAATACATTATGCTGTCTCAGCCTGTCCACCCTTTACCATTTCTCATGGAGTGAAAGCCAGAATCCTTTCCATATTTACAAGGCTCTAAATGACCTTGCCTTTCTTGGCTGACCACCGTTTCTTATGTCCTTCCCAAAATGTGTATCTTGGTCTCAACCTTACTGTCTTCTGTTGCTCAAATATACCATAATTCTGTAGATCAGTGGTTCAAACACACTCAGTTCCAACTGCCTAAAATCTTTCCAGCTTTCTTCAGGCCCATCCCCCATTCTTTGGCCAAGTTAACTTTTACCTGTCTCTCAGACATTGACTCAAATGTCACTACTTAATAAAAGCCAGGTATTCTCCTTTAAAAAAAAGATTCTCTCCTCTTGAATAGATTATCTTAGCAGCCTTTATTTTCTGTGTTCTTTAACCTAATTTTCATTAAGCCTTTATTTATTTTGCTTTTGATTGTTTCTTTCTTCTAAAATGTAAGCTCATGAGAATAGATTTTTTTCTCATTTCCTGCATACAATCATGCATGATTGAAATTGCTACCTTTCTGTTGAATGATCCAAGTAAGATAAATATTTTTATTGAGGCAGGCAGGAAAGCAGCATTGAAAAGGTGGCCTTTACTCTTTATTTTGAAGCATGGCTCTAAATAAGACTAGGAGTAAGAGTGAGAATAAGGTCTTTCTAGGTAGCAGAAAAATTCCATGTCATTCTTAGTGCTGGACAAATACAATGTTTATTGCTGTTGATGAGTGTAGGTTTATTTGAATACAGAGTAGGAGAGGGGGAGTGGCAGAAAATAATTTTGAAAAATTAGAATCAAGTAAATTTGGGGAGCTAGAAGTCATACTTTTATTCTGTAAGAAAAAAGAAACCATTAAAAAATGTAAGGATGGGAATGACATCAGTGACTTAGCAAGCATTATTATCATTAGTAGTAGTAGTAGTACCAGACATTGAACCCAGGGGTGCTTAATCACTGAGCCACATCCCTCACCCATTTTTCTAATAGTTTATTTAGAGGTAGATTTATGCTGAGTTGCTTAGGGCCCCATTAAGTTGATAATGCTAAATTTGAACTTGTAATCCTCCTGCCTCAGCTTCCCAAGCTGCTCTCAGGTGTGTGCCACTGTGCCAGATCTAGCAAGCATTATTTGACAGGGATGCAGTTAAAATTGAGTGTTTTAGGTTTCAATTCCAGCTCTGATTTTCGCTTGCTGTTTGACCTTGGAAATTTCATCTATGCCTTTATTATTTAGTGCAGTTGGTAACAAATGAATCCTACTACTTCAGTGGTTTAAAGGTTTTTCTCTGGCTATTGTCTAATATTGGAGTCCTTGGTCTTTGTTTCTGGTGTCTCATGGTTCTGCAATCCCCCCTAAAGTGTCAAGAGTCTGCTGTGTTTAGTAAACAGGGAGGAGGTAGGAGAGACATTCTTCCTTTTCTCAAAAGCTCTGGCTCCACTTTCCATGTGTGCAAACTCATCACATGGCTATGCTTAGATGCAGAGGGTGCTGGAAAACTAGCGGGCTTCCAGGTCAACTTTGCACTATGGAAAGAGAGGTTTGAAAATTCGGTAGACAGTCAAATGATTTTGCATCATACTCTAAGCCACAATTTACTTTTCAGTAGAATGAGGAAGAAAATGACAGTCGGCATATAGATTTATGATAAAGAATACAGTAATGATGAAATACACAAAACATCCCAATGGAGTGTCCAGAACATAAGTGATCACTTTTTGGAAGAAGAAGAGATCAAGGCCCAGATGCAACAGAAGGCAGCAAAAAAGAAGAAAAATGTGTGTTATACTTGGTTCCAAATTGATGTTTTCATTTTTGCTTTTGGAACATGTATTTAAATTCTTGAGGACTTGAATGGAAATGATAACTTTCCTATATTGAGCTAGAGACAACTTTGCAACGCAACCAGCAGCTGCTACCAGCAGTCATATGGAAGCACCATAGTCCTACATTCACCCACTTAGCATTGTAGCTCTCAAAACTTGCCCTGATTTCATAATCTCTAACAATTTTACATTCTGAGTTGTTAATTTCTTTCATGAGATTGTCTGACCCTCTTGTGGTGTCTCCATGGAACAAAGAAATAATGTTGAACTCAGCTCATAATGGAGAAGTCATGATTACATCACTTCTTAATTTGCAGCTTTATGTGCTGTGTCTAAAACAACTATGAAAGCAATTTAATGATGAAAGCAACTTGAATCAACTGGAAATTACCCTTTATCAATAAGCATTATCAAAAGTAAAACAAAAAATCTGCCAGAGAAGTCAACTCAAAGCCACCAGAAGGTGAAAGGATTTCTTCATGGTTGGCTGATATTGTGTGTGTATGTGTGTACCTGTGTACATTTCAAAGACCTGCATCATTAGATCCAGCAGTTGCATGTAATTTCTGATTTTTGACATTGGCATGGCTAAAATAATACTATGATACAGCAATTTTACAGAGTGATGCATTTCTATTTGTAGATTAGGCCAATGATGGTAATAAATAAACCCCAACATGTGACACTTTATATTATAATTTGTCAAACGAATCCTTTCATCTTTGCTTTTAGAGGAGAAAATATATGTAGTTGACCTGCTCAATTTGTCTGCAAAGATGGAATAATCTACTGTTCTTCTCAAGAGTTGGTATATATTAATTATTGAATGAGGAGTAGAAGAATAAGGGGTTGAAAATGACCCTCCCAGGCACTCATACTGGAAACCTTGCTGCCGTGTTCCTCCTATGTCTTGTCCTTATCTCTTAGAATTAATCTGTTGGCCAAGGCTTCAAGTTAATTATAGCTTGGTTATGTTCCACCCTCCCAACCTCAGTTTTGATCTTCAGTCTTCAACTCAGTTATGTGTAATAGCTAATTAACCTCCCCAGGCTTCCAACTTATACCTGTGAGTTGATGTTACCCCAAGTTCTGTGACAGAACTACCTAATGATCAACAAAAGCTAAACTTCTGGAAGTTGAAGAACACTAAGATTTTAAGCATCAGAATCCTCCTCTGATCCCTACGTTTTCACCTAGTGCCCTTCAATATAAAGGCCCAGCCACAGCAATTTTACCACTCTTCTCTCATAGATCCCAATTTTTTCTGAATCTTTCTTTTTGTTTACTTTCTTTCCTTCTTCCTTTACTCCTACATCTCCACAGATTCTTCAAATATCAGGGATCAAGATTGGGAAATAATATGAATATTTAAGTTAAACTGCCAAAATTCTGGTCTAAGTTGTTTTTATTTTTCATTTTGATGTTATTGTTTTAGCAGAAAATTGAGCAAGTTATTTGAGCTTCTGAAGACTCAGCCTTTTCTTTGTTAAACTAGGCCCCCAGAGCCAGGCGCGGTGGCTCAAGTCTGTAATCCCAGCACTTAGGGAGAATCACAAGGTCAAAGCCAGCCTCAGCAACGGCGAGGCGCTAAGCACCTCAGTGAGACCCTGTCTCTACATAAAACACAAAATAGGTCTGGGGATGTGGCTCAGTGGTTGAGTGCCCCTGAATTCAATCTCCAGTACCAAAAAACAAACAAACAAACAAAAAAACTAGGCCCCCAGATGCATGGACTTAGGGCTTTTTGAGGTTGAAATAGCAAAGTGGAAGTAACTTCTTTTTTCTTCTGCACAACCATGGCACTTTTGCAGTTTTTCTAGAATGGCAGGTGGCACTTTCTACTTGTCATGCATGGGTATTATTTCTACTTCCTGAGTGTGGTTTACTTGAGGGTATAGTAAGTATCTCTAAGTCATCCTGGTATCCCTTCTGCTTCCACAGTCTATGACAGGAAGAGTAAGTAGTACTTGGTTCATCTAGATACCTAACTGATTTTTTGTCCTTACAAGCTACAATAAAGTAAGGAAGAAAAGAAGAGATGGAGGGAAGGAGAAAGAGAGGCAGCGAGGGAGGAAATAATTTATTTTAATTTTGAGAATAGGTGCATGTAATGTGTTTTTAATGCTACTAGTTATTAACCACTTGAAATATTTGCTCTGAGGACACAAGAGTGATACTTTCTTATCAGTACCTGTAATTAATTATTACTTAAGACCTCAAGTTTGATTTAAATCCCATCACAAGTGAACATACTTTTAGCATAAAATTTTATATTCCAACAGTAGTAGTCTCTGCTTTCCAGGAAAAAAAAAAATCTCCTATTTGAGATTAATCAGTTCACTTATTTGCTTAAATATTTTTCTTGGCTTTTGTTTAGATTTTCATTTTGATTGACTTCCTTATTATCAAATGGGTCTTTAGTGAATTTAATACTTTAAGCTTATTGTTCAGCTTATATGAAAGCAAGCCTCTTAAAGAATAATTTCTGTGTTTTATCGAGACCAAAGTTATATCAGGGCATCTAAGAACGTTTGTGTGCTAATTGGAGTTACTCTGATGGGAACACTTCTGATATATTGAGCAAGAAAAGAAAGAAAAGTTGACTGAAGAACCTTCTTTGGTCTTCAAATCCTTGTTTATGCCATTTTCTTCTGACTTATTACTTATCATTTGATTTACATTGTATGACCAGAATTCACCTTCTTTTTTATAGTTTTCATTTTGAACGATCCAGTGGTCTTACTGTTTTTTTAAACACTTGGTGTAATTTTAGATCCCTGTCAAAGCTCTGTAGTTATCATAGCTCTCTGCTGAGCCTGTGTGGACCTCTCAGCCTTGTTCTGCTTCCTCTCTGCTAAGCCCTCAGGTCGGTGTAGGTTTATACGCTCATGGTGAGGGTTAGATTCAGGAGTCCTCTCATGAATGCAGAAATCATATCTCATCAAAATTTCCCTTGAGAAGCTTGTAGGAAAGGCAGAGTTGCAGATAGACATGTCTATCTAATAGCCTCACCCAATGGGTTTCTCTCAGTGTTGAAACCAATCTGTTTAATCAGTGGAGGACCAGAAAACTGTGCTATGATCTATTTTAAGGCTTGTTATAGGAAAAATCTGGTGATTTAATATCCTAGACTAAATCCTGGTTCAGAGCAGTCTTTACTCCCAACAGAGGTTCTTGGTACCTTTATGTATGGACAGAATGTCAAGTTCATGCTTTACCACCTCCTGAAACTCCAACCCCACCCCCACAAAATTCTTATTCTGGAGCATGGGCCAGGGGAAGCATCAGAAATATGTAATTTTTCCCCTTCCCAATCCTTCCAAGAGCAAAACTTTAACTTGTGCAAGTGACTCTGCTGCACATCTATAAAGTAAAGACTAGAACCAGGCTTTCTATCTATCTGGGCATCCTTTGGTTAATTTCCTTCAAGAGTTTTTCTTTTAGATGACAAAAATTAGTTAATGGTTCACTCTTCTAAACCAGAATTCTAGAGCTGAAATTGTCAACTTAAATTGAAGGAGTACTGTCTTTTTAAACCAAGGGAGACAATTTCAGAATGGTAGATCTCTGTAGAGAGAAAGAGACTCTTTAAATATTGGAAAGATAGGATCTGCATGGAGAGGAGAAAAATTTAATTGCAAGTCTTCTAAAATAACTCTGAGAAAGAAGCTGCGAGACACTGCATAGTAAATGAAGAGGAACAACATGTCCTGTCATTCTAGAGGCCATCAGGCATGGCAAGAAGAGAAAATTAAGAGTGTAGGAGTTCCATGATAATTGTAATAGAAAGAAAAGCAAAGAAATAATCTAAACTGTGTTCTTCCATTTCTAAAACAGAGGATATCTCCCTCCCAGGCTTTGAAATAGTACTTTTAAAACATCATTTAAATCATATTAAATTGTGCAAAACTTAACAAAAGACATAGGCTTTTAGCTTAATACAAATAAGTGTGTGCAAATCCAGTTAGCAATGGCCTTGATATAATATCAATGTGTTCATTTCTTTTCCACATTCATGGATAAAGAGTAATACAAGCCAAAACTATCATGGCCTTGTTCCTCTTATAACTGTTTTCTATGTTGATTCCTTTTTCCACTTAGTACGTTGTCCTTGTTCTTAGATACCTTCTGCATTGAAGTTCAGTGAATTATGTAGGTAATTAAAAAAAAAGCTCTCTCACAATTTACTGATGATGCAAAATATAACCATTTAAATAAAAGAGCATTCTAATATCTTTTTTAACCTTGTGATAGCCTCAAGCTTTTCCCTCTTTAATGTTCCAGTATCCAAGCATTTTGTAATATCAACTGCCCCATTAATTAGCCAGTTTGAAGAGTTTGCAAATTTCCTTCCCTCTGGTATCTTTTGGACATTTAAAAAACATTATTGCTTCAATAGAAATCTTTTGAATAGGATTGCTTTTGTTTTGTTTTGTTTTCTTACTGTTTGTTCCCTGGTCAAATAGAAAGAAGCAGCCTTTTTTTTTTTAAGGTTTCTTTTCCTTTTTTTTTTTTAAGATGAAGTTACAACACAATAAATCTAGCAGTTTATGTTTCTGCACTTACTTCTTGTTAAATTTCTGGTTCAGAGATGGTACCAAGTCCTTCAGAGTGTATACTCTGTATGCTTGATTTCTTCTCCCAAGTCCTTAAATAGGAAAGAATCAATTAATTGTTACAAGAATTTCTTCTGAAGAAAAACATTTACCTAATCTCACCACGAGTAAGGAAGAAGGTTGAATGTAAACAAATTCTTCTTGGGGAGTCCTCATTGAAAATTTTTCCTATTCTTGCAGTCCACAGAGGAGGTAGGCTGTTCTACAAATTCATATATAATTTTGTGAAGCAGATTTTGTTGTCACCCTACTGTGTGCTAGGTCTTAGATGTAGGGCAAGGAAGATGCAATGCTGAAGAGATGAATAATGCAGCAGCCTGGGGCTCATAGGGGTTTTCATGCAGAATGCAAAATGGAGTTTATCAGAGCATGGTAAAAATAGGCAGAAGTGTAGAGTGGAGGAGACTTACAGTCTGGGCATCAGAGTGAATTGTGAAAATGCCCTGGTTTAGGTAAATATCCCTGAAAGTGCCCATGTGGAAGGCTTGGTCCCCAGCCCATGGTGAGAGGTGGCAGAAACTTTAGTAGGTGGTATCTAGTGGAAGGAAGTTCTGTCATTTGGGACATGCTCTTGAAAGGGGCTGTGAGACTTTGCCCTTCCTCTTCCTTTACCTTTACTTCTTGGCTGCCATGAAGTGGATGGATTGTTCCACCTTGCTCTTCCCCATGATCATGGCTGCCTCCCCATAGACTGAAAACCCCAAAACTGTGAGCCAGGAAAAACCTTTCCTGTTTTTAAGTTGATTCATCCCAGGTGTTTGTTATACCAACAGAAAGCTGACAAACACAAAACCTTTTTAAAGTATATAGTCTTGTCTTTGCCTTCTTCCAAGAGATTCAGGATCTTTAATTCTAGGCTGTGGTTAAGCATCTATATTTTTAAAAGTTTCCCATATATTTTATGATGAGGTGACCAAAATACCTGACAAGAACAATTTTAAAGCAGAAAAATTTATTTGGGGGCTCACAGTTTCAGAAGTCTTAGTCCATAGATGGCTGACTCCATTGCTTTGGGCCCAAGGTGAAGCAGATTATGGAGAAAGAAAGTGGAGGAGGAAAGCAGCTTAGGACATCACACCAGGTATATGCCTCTGACATATACACCAAAGGCATGCCCCAAATGACCACCTCCTCCAGCCACTCTCTACCTACCTACAGTCACCATTCAATCAATCCATTCAAGTGGATTAATGCACTGATTAGCTTAAAGTTCTCATAGTCCAAAAATTGTACCTCTAAACTTTCTTCCATTGCCTCTCACTTGAGCTTTGGGGCACACCTCACATTTAAACCATGATACCATGTGTATCTGAAGCACTAATAGATGTCATGGACATTAGCTTCAAAGACTCCATATTAAGAAAGAACCCCTAATTTGAGTTGTAACTGTTGTTCATCTTAGATGTTTAAAGGATACATAGACTCCTTTACAACTTGAATAGTTGGAGCCTTATATTCTATGGGGATAAGAAGAGTTCTTGTCATGGGTTTGACATAAAGTGGAAGCTCAGTAAATGCTAACTTCTATTTGTAACATTGCTTTCCTTATGGTTGCCATTAGTGCTGTGAAGAAAGCACATTGTCATAAATACTGTGCTAGATGTGCACACACAAAAAAAAACCCCAAAGAAACAAGACAATTCAGGATGAAGACACCAAAGAAGTCTTCTGAGAAGAGAGATGTAAGTTGGAACACAAGCAAATGCATTAAGAATTGAACAGTTACAAAAATGATACTATGAAGACAAAGTATCGCTCATCTTGATGTGGCCCTGATGGAAGATGCCTCTTCTAAAAAGTGACAACAGCAGAGTGTCATGGTGCACACTTGTGATCCCGCTAGCTCGGGAGGCTGAGGCAGGAGGAGTTCAAGGCCAGCCTCAGTAACTTAGTGAGGCCCTAAGCAACTTAGTGAGACCCTGTTTCAAAATAAAAAATTAAAAAAAGAGCTGAGGATATAGCTCAATGTATAAGCACCCCTGGATTCAATCCCCAGTTCCCCCCCAAAAGTAATATCAAATGTGTGTTTTGGAATGATTAATCTTGTGATGGGGGGAGATGATTAAAGGGGAGAAAGAGAAGATACAAATGGGAGACAGAGAAAGAATGAGAGAAACTGAAAGCAAAACCATTTTTTAAGTACATGGTGTACCATATAGCACATTTTTGTAAGGACATAGTGTACCATACAGCACCACATACATTCTCTTTAGGAAAAAATGCAGCCTACATGGGAAATAGGAAGTTTCTTTCTCTGAAAAAAATTAAAGACTTGTGAATACAGTCTCCATTTATCCTTTCCTAGACAATTGCTCTCTGCTGTGACCTCTGTTTTTTTAAAATATAACTCCTTGTGTTAGATGAATTAATCTAATTTATGTATTGGTTTTCAAACTACAATTAGTTTTCTTATTTTTCTAAATAAAATCCAACACATTACAATTGTTTTATATACATCTATATGCATGTTATTGTGTATCAGTCATGTATACGTATATATGGAAAGCAGAAATTATATGCAAGAAATTAAAATATGCTAATTATCCTTTTCAGTGCTAAATACTATAAACATTGCAGCATATAGATCCTTTCAGAAATAATTCTTTTCTGTTCTCTCCCCACAGATCTGCATCTTTTTCTTTGTTTCATAAACTGCTTTCTTTTTCCCCCAAATGTATCCTGACATTTTTCCATATAAACAACTTAGAACTACACCATCATTTTAATGACTGTATTATATTCCATCACACAAACTCTAATATACTTAAGTAATCTGCTTGTGATGAATACTTACATATTCAGACATTTTCTGCTTTCATGAGCTATGCTGTGGTGTAACTCTTACATTATTCATTTGGCAGCCCTGTGCTTCCTTGACATCTCTGTTGTTGATCCATTTCCTTTGCATGCTTGCATTGCTATTTATTGTGGCTCTCTGCTCCCCTAGTGACAATAATAGTAATCATAATCAGAAGAGAAGAAAAATGTTAACATGAGTGGCTGGCTGATTAATTATTTTGTACCAACCATATACTGAATTTTTATTTTTGTTTTTGTACCAGTGATTGAACTCAGGGGTTTTTAACCACTAAGCCACATCCCCAGCACTTTTTAAATTTTTTATTTAGAGACAAGTCTTGCTAAGTTACTTAAGGTCTTGCTAAGTTGCTGAAGACTAGCTTTGAACTCGCAATCCTCCTGCCTCAGCCTCCCAATCTGTTGGGATTACAGACATGTGCTACCATGCCTGGCAACACTGAATAATTTTATACATTAGTTTCATTCCCTTGAAAGTCACATGAGTTAAGTGGCACTGCCAGCATTGTACATGTAAGGGAACAGAGGTTAGGAAACTCAGAATAGCTTGCCAAATGTAATAGAATTAGTAAGTTCTGAAACCAAAATTTAAACCCTGATCTGTATGAATATAAGCACCATACCTTAATTGTTATCTTATATAGGGACAAAGTAGCTTATAATTTCATACCCTAATATTCACATCTGATGAGGTAGACCTTGACACCTTCACAGGGACTTTGAAAGAAATGTTAGTCCTGGTTCCATTGTCAGTGGGTATTGATGGCTTTCTGTGGCCTTGGTTGTAGCATTTACTGTTACCTCTAGACGTCATGTGAATCTGTTAGTGAATTAAAAACCTCACAGAGCTGGACATGATGGTGCATGCCTGTAATCCCAGCAGTGTGGCAGGCTGAGACAGGAGGGTTGCGAGTTCAAAGCCAGCCTTAGCAACAGTGAGGCGCTAAGCAACTCAGGGATACCCTGTCTCTAAATAAAATACAAAATAGGGCTGGGGATGTGGCTCAATGGTTGAATGCCCCTGAGTTCAATCCCCAGTAAATCCCCACCCCCAAAAAAAACCCTCACAGAATAACTAAAGTTAAATCTTTGCTCAAACCAAAATAATCATTTTGGCCACGTTTCCTCAATTTTCAGATATACCGTATTATATAAATCTGTTTAGGCATTGTAATTAGATTTCTATGGCTATTTTTCAGTTAGTCAGTGATGGTGAGCTCACTGAAGAGTAATATTCAAAATGCAATAGTGTACCATGGTTGAAGTAACTGCCTAGGAGTGGTCCCCAGAGAATCAGCATTACCTGAGGTCCTGTGAGACATGCAAATACTTGGTCCTTTTTATATCAGACCCAATAACTGAGAAACTTTGGAAATGAGCCCAGCAACCTATTTTAACAAACTCCCAAGGAGCTTCAGGTATATGCCAACATGCGAGAACCAGTGCTTTGTAGTCTACATAGCCACCTGGGAATATCTCCCCTCCAAAGCCTGCAAACCGTGCCCGGGCTTAAACATCTAGGACAAGATCCAAATACTTTACCTGAAAAAATTGAGCAAATTGTGTTTATGAGATCACTTTTCTCCCTGTCCTCTAATACGTCTGGAAATGGAGAAGTTATGACCTTCTGTTTAAACAAAAATACAAAGTGAGATCTTTAATGTTTCCTAGCAAAATGTCAGCTTTGCCTTGGGCAAATCTGGCTGCTCTAGTGCAGATGCGTATGGCATCGTGAAAGATAAGGACTGCTGTCCAATCCTTCCACAGTGAGCTGACTCTTCAAGCAATGGCAGCTCAGCTCCTGCCAAAAGCTTTCCTATATCTGTTGATGTTTAAGAAAAGCAGTGTAATGCACTACATAAACACCCATATTTCCAGTTGTGTTTTGGTTTTTCTTCTGGCTCTAACCTTGTGCCAATTTAAATCAATGAAAGTTCAATGCTTGGCACATGTGCTTCGTGCCTTTTTTCCTTTGAACCTTCAGACATGGAAGCATGGGCATTAGGTTGAAGTTCTCTTGTTTTTCTAAAGTTGATTAAGAAGTTGTTACACATGATCATTTTATTTTTTCCTTGTTTAATCATTAAGGCAATACATTTGGTTTAAAGTTCAGTGCCAGGAAAAAATCTCATTTTTACTAATTACCTCAGTGTCTATCCTGGTTGTTTATTAAGTCCAGTAAGACCAGGACACAGTTATTTGTAACAATAATTATCTCCTCACATAATTGAATTTGCTGGTTAGTTGATTCCTTTTATTTTGTCAAACAATTGTATCTATGTATCTATTAATCTGTATTGTATATTTTCATATTGGTTACTGGGTGGTTGAGAGATACATCAACTATGCTATTGTAATAACTACTGTATGCCCACGTTTATGGTAATATTATCATCTCCCTTGTATTATATTAGTTTTATATTTTTATTTTTATTTTAATGATCCTGGTATTAATTAATTAGTCTTCTATTGTTCACAATTTCAAACTTCTCTTAGGACTAGTATAATTATAAATAATGCTTTTTTTTCCAATTCACCTGAGTATCTAGACATTGACTTTCATATATGTGGGTTGCAATTAACAAATAATTTGATTTAAATGCTATATTTGGATCAACTGAATGTGTTTTTGAAATAACCCATCACACTTCCAGAGGGGAGGACACACAAGTGTACACACACACACACACACACACACACACTCACACACACAATTTTATCCAGCTAATATCAAGATGTGCCTTCAAAAACAAAAACAAAAATGTCTGCAAAATACAATAGTCCCCTGCTCAGTATCCAAAGGGAATGCTCTCAGAGACTCCAAGTGAATGCCTGAAACGAAATCTTATATGTACTATCTTTTCTCCTAATCATTCATAACTATGATTAAGTTTAACATAAATTAGACATAATAAGGAAATATCAATAATAACCTGTAAGAAAATAAAACAATGGCCAGGTGTGTACATGCCTATCATTCTAGCTACTTCGGAGGCTAAAGCAGGAGATTCATAAGTTCAAGGCTATCCTGGGCAATTTAGACAAATCCTTTCTCAAAATAAAATGTTAAAAAGGGCTGAGACTATAGTCCAGTGGTAGAATGTTTGCCTAGCATACACAAAGCCCTGGGTTCAATCCATAGTATTGCCAAAAAAAGAAAACAATTATAACAATGTACTGCAGGAAAATTTTGTGCTTTGGGGCCATTATTGAGGAAAATGAGGGGCTACTTGACCACAAATTCTGTAATACCACCACTATCAATCTGAGAAGCAAGATAGTTACCAAGTGTCTAACAGAGGGACAGCATACACCCCATGGAAATGCTAGACAAAGGGATGGTTTTTTGTCCCCCATAGGACCAAACAGGCTGGTGTAAGATTCCATCATGCTATGCAGATGAAATTTAAAACTTATGAATTGTTTATGAATTGTCATGGTCAGCCATGATTGCAGGTAACTGAAACTGAGGAAAAAGAAATTATGGATCAGGAGGAGTACTGTATATTCTGTGTACTCTTCACTACACACTCTGATTCACATTGGCAGCACTTATAGCTTAAGTTATTGTTGCCTGTTTGCTTTCTTGTCCTTTATAAGTCTGTGAAGGTCAAGGGACATGGCCTGGGCACTGTAATAATCTCAGCACTGAATACTATCACTGAGAGTTGATACCCAAGAATACCAGTAAGGGCTGGTGAATCGAATTAAAGAGTCCTCTTTCAGGACCTCAGATGAAAGGTGAACCTGGAAGGATCAGAGATTCCTGGTGAAGTTTTATTGAGGGGGGAAGAAGTGGGATGGGCGTTGGCTCACTGGGCTTGTACTCCTATTGTACTTGAGCAGGAGGGCTGAGGAGGGTCATGTAGAGAAGCGATATATTAGACAGGGACATGTGAAGTGGGGAAGGAACAGATATATTTATTTTACAGTATGAGTGGTAGCAAGATAGGAAGTGAGCATGACTAACCTGCAGAAGAGCCAAAACTAAGCAGAGAGCTTTTATAGCTAATAAATTAGAAAATATAGATTCAAAGATCTCTGTTAGTGGATAAGTGATATACTACAGTTTATAATAAAAATTTTAGTCTAATTACAATATTCTTGGTCATAGGTTGTCCAACCATGGTCCACAGACCAAATCAGCTCATAGCCTGTGTTTGAATGATACTCAACAAAGAAAGCTTTTTGTTTCATTTTTAAAGTTTTATTTAAAACATAAAATAGAATATGTAACTTAGGTCTTTTGGGGACCCTCAGAGCCTAAAATATTTACTGTCTGGCCATCTTCCGAAAACGTTTCCTGATCCCTGTAGGTGTAAGAGGTGGGAAATCATGAGTACAGATGGAAATAAGCAAGGCGCTGTGGCAAGCAAGGTGGAGAAGATAATGGTAACAGGTCCTCCATCTCAACAGCGTAGCACAGGAGATGGTTTCTCATGAATGCAAAAATCCACCTGTTTTTCTTGGTGGACAGTGCTTGCCATGTGATGACTTGGAGACCTGGGCTCCTCTCCTCATGTTGTTGTCCTGACGTTCCACAGTACGTCCTCATTGTTGACTTCCAGCTGACTCACCTGTTTTGAACAACCTCACTTTTAAAGCGACATATGTCCCTTCTGTTCATTTTCTGTCTGCACCAGCTGGTTGTTTGGTCTTATCTAGAAACCAGAGCACCTGAGACCTGTCATTCCTGGCCCCGTGGTCCTTTGTCAGTCACAGCTCAGTGGAATGTTCATATCCTCTGTGCTATCCATTTCTGACACAGAGAAGTAGTGGTGACAGTTGCCCAACTAGGAAGCGATTGCTTCCCTAGCAGTGAAATCAGAAGCCATATAGTGATACTCAGAAATACATGTGTGTTATGGTTTAGATGTGAGATGTCCCCCAAAAGCTCATATGTGAGGCAATGCAATACAGTGTAGAGGTGAAATGACTGGGTTTTCAGAGCCTTAACTGAATTAATCCACTGATATAGATTAACTGGTTGGTAAATGTAGGTTAAGCTAGGGTGTGACTGGAGGAGGTGGATCACTGGGGTTGTGACTTTGGGATTTATATTTTGTTCTTTTTTTTTTTTTTTTTTTTATTTTGTTCTTAATGAGCAGAGCTGACTCTCTCTACTTCCCAATTGCCATGTCCTGAATTGGTTTCCTCTGCTACTCCCTTCTGACATGATGCCCTGCCTCACCTTGGGCCCGAGCTATGGAGTCAGCCATCCAGGGGCTGAACTTCTGCAACTGTGACCCCCAGATAAACTTTCTTTCCTCTATGTTGTTCTTGTCAGGTCTTCTGGTCATAGTGGCCAAAAAAAAAAACGATACACATAAAACAAAATATATGTTGTTTTAGTCAGTTTTTTGTGCATATATTAAATATATATATTACACTATGTACATATGTGTATATATATATATACATAATATCCAGTGTATATGTACTTTTTGATATTCTTTTTGATGTATTTTGTTAGTGTATTATAATAATGGAATTTGTTATTACATATTTATACATGCACACAATATAACAACAAAATTTGGTAAATTTCATTTCACATAAATATACATAAATATATTCTATGAACAACTTTCATCATATACAATTGTTCTTTTCTGTAAGGTTTTACACATTGAGTCCTCTTATCTGTACTGGTTATATCCTGTGTGCTACTCCCAGAGCCATGGTCATGGTGGTCATTACACTCTAGTCAAATGTGTCCACTGATGCTGTTGGCAAATGCCCTCTCTCTGTGCTTTCTCCGTGTTTAATATTCCCAGTTTTAGAGCATACTGAGCCAAGTAAGACAGGCGATTGGCATTCATTTCACATTAGTCAGCCTACTTATTCCTTCACAAACTTAAGGCTATTCATTAGCTATTCTCAGCACACCATGTTTCTCCTGGTAATGTGCCCAAATGGATGTTGTCTTAGTCAAAAATAAAGACTAAGAAGCAGATTTCAAAACAGATGTGGTTGATTTTAGATAAATTGGCTTCCTGGGTCCTTTTCCTATTTTTAAAATCAAGGGAGAATCTAAAGTCTCCTGTTTGATCTGGTTTGGAAATGAGATCAGACAGTTCCGGATGCTTTCCCTTGCACTTCCTGAACAACTTTGCTTTATTCTCTGAAGTTCATGGAAAACTCATCTCCTTCTAACAAGGTGTTCGGTCGGGTTTTGACAGTTCTGATTTCTGGTTTGGAGTAAAGCTTGGGACCATCATTTTGAGATTTGCCTTGTGGCTGCTTTTCCTGCAAGCAGTTTACTGGTTGTTTTTTTTTTTTTTTGTTCTCCACTCTGGGGTCTCCAGGCACACAGGAACTAGTGTAATGGCTTCCTCAATAAATACTCACCACTGAGTTGTTAGATTTGGACAATAGTTGCCACTACTGGCTATCTCTGACCAGAGGTGAGAAAGGCATCGTACAAAGCTGTAGCACAATGAGAAATGGATTTCCTGCTGTTCCAGAACCATAATTTTGCAATACAAAACATATTTGAATGTACTGGATCTCATGTGCTACAGCATTAACAACTTCCATAACTACCCTCTTGCTCTTTGGCTCCACCATTCATACATATATATAACTCTTCTTTTATTTCTTCACCAGACATTTATTGGCTGCATACTACATACTAATCTTTGAATACAGAAGTGAACAAAATATCTGTGAAAGCTGGTGTTTTTTGGTTTTGTCTTATTTTGCTTGATTTCAGATTGGTCATTGCACTGGGGTTCACTGTAGGATTAGCAATGAAGGAATTTTAGCAATCATGGAAGAATTTCACTGAATGCAAAAGGGAATTTCTCTGGGGCATGAAACTGCTTTAATTGTGGTAGTATGTTCTAAAATTCAGTGAACAGTCAACACTTCCCCTAGGAGCTTCTTCTATCACCAGGTCCTTCAGTGTGGATATGTCCATATCTCCTAGTTCATGTCGAAGCCCTCTCTGCATCCTATTCAGCTTCATGGTAATTCTTTTATACTTAGACAGTTAAAACTATATTATGAACAGTGGCTGTTCAATAACTTCATTTTAATAAAGAAACTGTCTTTTGGAGAAATCCCACTCATGATTATCTATGCTAAAGAAATGACATGTTAAAAACAAGAATCTGTACACAGATGTTCATTCCAGCCATTTTGATGATAGTGAAAACCAGAAACAGCTTTTATGCCCTTCAATGGGAAAACAGAAAAACAAACTTTGAATACAACTTGAAATAAAAGGAACAAAATATTGATGAAAGAAATTATTGATAAAAGTAGCAATAAGTGCTTGAGGAAGAGGTTCACCTTATCTGCAAAGCTTACTTATCTCTGCTTCTGTGTTCTTGATCTGAGTGGCTGTTGATTTCTGCTTTCTCTTTCCTGCATTTCCAATGCCTCCCCCTACACTGGCACCTTCTACTCAATCCGCAAATGTGCTCATCTTCATCTTATACCATCAACTCTCCTCTGACTCAGACTGTTATGTTGCTCATTTTTTCTGTTTGTCTTCTTAGCCAGATGCCTAAAGTACATGGCGTCAGATGACACTTATTGCTTAGTACCTACCCTTCACTTTTCAACCCAAGCTCATGAGGCTTTACCTCTATCTCTATACTGAGATGCCACTGGACACCTACCACTAACCTGTTGATTCAGTTCTCTGAAATTACTCTATCTTCTGACTTGATCTTGCTGAGACTTTCTTTCCTATTTAAAGGTATATCTTTTTTTGTTCTTCTAATTTTCTGATCACCCCCTGTAAATTTCCATTCTTGGCTCATACTCTTTTTGCTTCAATATCTGTGTTCTCCTTGGGTTTATCCTTGGTGCTGGCTTTTTTCTGTAGGAAATCTTTCCCATGCCTGTGACTTCAACCACCATCTGTAGGCTCATGATTCTAATCATTATACCTCTGGTGTTGGGTGTGGTAGTGCAATCCAGTGACTCAGGGAGAGGCTGAGGCAGGAGGATGGCATTTAGTGAAGCCTTAAGCAACTTAGTGAGACCTTATCTCAAAATTTAAAAAAATAAAAATGGCTGTAGAAGTGACTCAGTGGTTAAGAACCCCTGGGTTCAATCCTCAATGCCCCCCAAAATAATAATTATTATTATACCTCTGGTTAGGGTCATATGCCTTGAATAAAATCAGGGGCATGCAATGAATGTTTACTTAAAGGACTAATTATCAAGCACATATATGGATAGATAACTGAATGAATTGAACTAGTGAAATACCATAGAATAAGGGAAAAGGTCCTGGGCATCTTATTGTGTGAATTTATTTATGGGTAGAAATAACTGTTAAATTTCTGTGCACTCTCCTAAGTCCTTTCCTCTTCTACCCAGTATTTAGCAGTAATTAGAATACTGAGTTTTACTTAGCTTAGAAATTTCACAATGGAACATGAAAGCTTGTGGACCATTTCGGGTAGACCTAGAATTTGGTTCACTTCTTGCTCCTTGTGTTCCTTGCAAGGACCTCAATCCTATTGTGAAAATCCAAGAGCAAAGCTCAAAATTAATGCAATAATAAATAGTAATCATCAATACATCTTAAGTGTCCATGATATTTATGGTGTTTTGTCATACATCTTTCTTTCTCTCTCCCTCTCTCTCTCTCTCTCTCTCTCTCTCCTCTTCTCTCTTCTCTTCTCTCCTCTTCTTTTGCTAGAAGCTTTCCAAGGTTTGTTGTGTAGTTAGGGTTCCCCAGAGAAACAGAACCCATAGGATATGTATATATAAGGATAGACATAGAGATGTATCTATTTATCTCTATCTCAAGGTTGGTCTTGGCTCAAGTGTTATGAGGATTGACAAGTCTAAAACCTTTTAGAGTGGACCACCAACTACAGATCCAGGAAAGGGCTGATATTCCAGTTTGAGTCTGAAGGCGCTCTTCTAGAAGAATTCCCTCTCAGTCCAGAGATGTCCATCTTTTGTGTTACTGAAGTTTTCAGTGAATTATATAAGGCCCATCCAATTATGAAAGGCAATTTACTCAAAGCATCTATTTAAATGTTAGTATCAGTTCAAAACACCCTCAAATAAACAGCTAAAGTAATGTTTGACCACATATGTGGGCACCATGACCTCGTCAAGTGGGCACACAAAATTGACCATCACTTTGGGCATGTTTGGCCACTGTAACCTCTCAACTTCATCTTGGACCACTCATTGCTTTAAACACATGGGTCTTCTTACAGTTTCTCATGACCACAAATGTCTTGTCTATGCTTTGGGGCCTTCACAGATGCTGCTCACTGTGCCTAGAATGATTTCCCACCCACTCACTGCCTGGAAAATTCCTCCTCACTTTCAATCTCAGTTTACATGGCATTTCCTTAATGGAGATGTTCCTAATCTCCAGTCCAGTCTCAGTCAGGCCTCCTTATTAGCATCTTGATGTCAAGCTCCATTGTTTTTGTTTTGTTTCCATATTATTTTCACAATTATATGTAATCACCAATGTGTTTTCTGTTTTCATTATTTTAATCTGTTTCCCTTTTAATTTCAATGCTCCATGAGTTCAGGGACATGACTCATGTGTCCACTTCATGTCATACATGCCAAATGAAAAAATATATGAATGAGTGGAGCTTAAGATGATACAAAGACGTTTCCATATTAACTTAGAAACCAAATGCTTTATTTTTAATCAGGGATAAATTGAGACATTTTAATAGATCCTTTCCTTTGAGAGTAGACATTTCTTTAATTAAGAGTTCTTAGAGCCATGACAGGGCACTTGCTTAAAAGTATATATTCTTAGCTATCACGTCCCAAGTGATTTAGTAGATTAGGAAGTAGGACTGGAGGAGGATTTTGCTTTTCACAAGTGTTCCACTAATTCCAATGCTTCTGGTCAGTAAACCAATAGCTGGAAACCACTTATATTAGATCAAACTTTAACGGTAGCCAAAACTCCAGTGCTAGGGAGCTCATTGGCTACTGATGCTATTTGGGCCACTTTGACACCTGTAGATTAGATCCAGTTCTAGACTAAAAGGGGACACAAATAATATTGTTTCTAGTATTGAAAGGCATCTTTCATGTCCACTACTTCTTTATGTTCAAAATTAACATTTCACCTTTTTTCATTGATAGTTGCTCCTTTCTGAAACTGCAGTATTTTCTGATGTGTTTACTTCTTTAATACATGGTCCCTCCAAAGCAGTGATGACCAGACTCTGACAACACTCTTTATCCTGAGGGATTCCTACTGTGGAAGAGTGGGTAATTCTTCAGGACAATATAGTCAGACTTATGCAGCCTACTATTAAAATGTTGTTCTCAATTCCCTCAATCTTGTTCTTAATCCATTTATGTTTCTGAGATCTCAATTTGGTGATGTATTTTGAGAATTCCTGATCCTAACTGAGGTAACATCTCAAGAAAAGAAATATTTTTTACCTCAAAATTTTTTTCCATTTTAGTCAGAAACAACTTCCACTTTCTGGTGTTAGATGGGCTCTTATAGACGAGTTAATACTGTGTATGGTTTGACGGCAGACTCACAATTAGAAGTCTAGCCAATTCATGTGAGCAAAGAAAAACAAAAGTAAAAACCAGCCTTTGGGGGAGTGCTAGGTTTTCCACCCCAGAGTTCCAGGGAAGCTAAAGGAAAATATAGTGGAGATTAAAGGAAGACTAAGTGAAACCCACTTAGGTGGGTTTTCTGTTTAATGAGTAACATAAGATTTGAAAAGACAGATTGATTTCATGTTGTGGAGGCTGCATATTTGCATTTTGTTTTGGAAGTAGAAGAGAACCAAGAGTTGGTGAGTTTTAATCAGCAAAACTAGCATCAGCTTTTAGAGGAAATAAATGGAGTTACAGAATAAAAAATAAAGTAGGAGGAAAAGATAGAAGATAGGTATACTAGTTAAGGAGAAGTGTAAAAGGCCAGGCTCTATATAAAACAGTAAAGACAGATATTCCAGTTGTGACACTGAGCAGAAGAAACCAACACAAGGAGCTAATATCCCATGATTCCATTTATGTGAAATTGGAAGGTGGGAAAAAGTGATTTGTGGTGTTAGAAAGTAATGGAGTTACTTTGGAGGGAGGTAATAAATGGGAGGCCTCTGTATGCTGGTCACCTGGTATATCCTGATTCAGGAAAATTTTACTTCTTTGTGCATTTGAGTTTATGTATATTTTATAGTAATGTTTTATCACCCAAAAAATGTACTTCCAAAAATGGGGTGGTTAAAACTGGAGTGATAGAAATTAGAAAGCCAGAAAAATTATTTCCATAATGCATATTTCAAAAAAAACCTATTAGGATATGTAAATGTGGTATGGCCATTTTTCTTACTATCATGTCTTCTCTATAAGGTTTAATGTAGCAGTTTCCAGGATGGCTGCCATCAATATCTCCTCTTCTGTAAGTGGCTAGACTCTGTTTGCCCTCTCTTTACATCTGGGCTGCATTTGGACTTGCTGTGATGCAGAGAATGTGGTGACCAGGATGGGTGCAGGTGCAGCCATTAAGAAGCCTGGATGCTTTTGCATTTTCTTTAGAATCTATCAAGCATGCTGCATAGAAGCTTAGGCTGGACTGAGGAATACTGACATACTTTGGCCACAGAGAGCTCTGAGTGACCTCATGTGTGAGTGAGAAAGGTCATCCTGGACCTGCAGCTCAATGGAATAGAGAGAGTTTCATGGACTGACATCACCTATAGCAGAAGAACAATTCAAGCCAAACTTCCCCTGAATCCCTAATCCATGGGAAACCTTACATGGTGATGTTTCCATCTGCTAAGCTTTGGAGTGGTGGCTTACAAAGCAATCTATAACAGGTTTTGTTCTGGAATAGTGGCTCTCTACAGGAGATGAGGAGATTGTGCCCCACCAGAGGACTTTTGTCAAAGTCTGGAGACAGTTTCAGTTGTGAAAACTGGAGAGGTTTCTCTTGGTATCTAGTAGGGAGAGGCCAAGGAGGTAGGTAAATATCCTTGACTGCATAGAGCACCCACCAACAGAGAGTTTCCACCCCAAAATGTTAATAGAGCACTGTTTCATAACTTAAGAGGCCATCTTTCACAAACCTTCCTGAGAATCTTTATCACCTGAGATTCATGTTGTACATTCTATACCTTGAAATCATCCCAGACTTTTCATGGAAGTTATATTTTTACTTTTATAGAAGGTTTCAAAGTACTGCCCTAGCCAAGGTTTTCTGACTGTAATGCATGTAGAAATGATCCGGACAGCTTGTTAAAGTGTAGAATCTGATTCACTGGGACCAGGGCTTTGCTCCTTGGTCTATGCTTTGCATAGCAAATCTCTAAAACAGGAGTGCTCAATATTAAGCATGCATCAGAATCTCCTGGAAGGCACAGACGTTGGCCTCCCCCAAGAGTTTGATTCTGCATGTCTGAAGCATGGCTGGAGAATGTGTATACCCAACAAGTTTCCAGGTGAGGCTGACGCTTCTTGTCCAGAGACCAGACTTTGAGAACTAGTGCCCTAGATTATCATTTCCTACCTCTAAATGTACATAAAAACTATCTCAGGGGCTGGGGTTGCGGCTCAGTGGTACAGCACTTGCCTCACACACATGAGGCACTGGGTTCGATCCTCAGCACCACATACCAAATACATAAATAAATAAAATAAAGGTTTACAAAAATCTTATTAAAAAAAAAAAACTATCTTAGTTGACTGAAAAACTTACAGGTTCTCAATACTCTCTCAGCCTCCACCATATTTCTTCCTTCAGTCTGGGTGGGAAATCTAGCAATTTGCATTTTAATAAATTGTTTTTCCTGGGGTGATTCATATATCTATGGTTCACAATGCAATTTATCAAATACTGTGCTAGGGGAGCATGTTAGAATGCTCAACTTGGAAAGAAGAGCATGTGTATATTGGGAAAACACATTTAATGTTATAATTCATTTAAGTGACTTCCAATTTTCATCTTGAAGTCATTTTGAAACACCGACATGCAAAGAGTAAAGAAGATTTTTACGCGTATCAAAGGTAGTCATAGGCGATATGCTAACAGAAGTTTTATTTTTAAAAGTGGTGTTTTGTTTTTGTTTTCCTGAGTCAGTCTTTTAGTTCTTTCTGGGTAATTACATTTTCTACTGGATCTCCAAGTTGATGTTTCTACCAATTTAAGGAAAAAACATTAATAATAATGGACACAGCTAAACCTTAAATTTTTGCTATGTACCAGGCATCTTGTAAATAGCTTGCCAGTGCTATCTCATGAAATACACTGCAGACCCTTCAGAAGAAGGTTTTGTTTACTAGCCCCAATGCATGCACTGAGAAATGAAGCTTACTGAGTTTAAGATCACTTGCCCAAGATTATATAGCTAATTCATATCAGAACCACAATTTTCACACTGTCTGATCTAAAGTTTAACTAATCTCAGGGACAGATATGGGCATCTCTATTTAAATATGCCTTTTAAAAAATCATTAGTTAAAGCAATAGTTCAAATGGAATGGCCTCGCTCTATAATGAATAAAGAAAATATTTTGAAATGAGATTTAATATGTTGCATTGACAGAATTTGTCTATGGCCAACAGTTCTTTCTATTTGTTTATGACTAATTATATTATCAGGGGTTTTTTGGAAACTTTATAAATATTGGACATATTCTTATTTTTCTCTTAGTATCTGGGGCTCTTGGTGCTGTGCATTATCTAGTAGTGGTGTTTAGTTAGCTTAGAATGTCTGTAGTCACCTCATTTCTAATGAAGGTAATTTTGAGGGCGAGGCACTAAGCAACTCAGTGAGTTCTCACTGAATTACTTATTTACAAATGGGAAACAGCTCAGAAAACCTAAGCACATTGACCTAGTACATAAATTTCATAATTTACATATTTTTTTTATGTCTCTACATAAAAAAAAAAAAAAATAGGGCTGGGGATGTGGCCCAGTGGTCAAGTGCCCCTGAGTTCAATCTCCAATACAAAAAAAAAAAGTTAATTTTCAGGGTCACCTTATTTTCTGAAGTTATTGGAAGATTAAGGTTTTCCTATCATCTGTTACTTCTCTCATTAATACTGAATTTAGGTAAAGTTTCAGCCACTCTTTTGTTATTGCCATTCCTTAATTTCCAACTCCCAAGTCCAAGCAAAACATATTTTAAAACAACATGTAGGCACAGTGTCTTTTGCTGCTTTTAAACCTATTACCCCTTATTCTCAACATTATCCAAGGTACAATCACCTATTCAGAATGTCCACATACTGAATCTTCTAAGTTACCACCTCTGGGGAAGGGGTTTCAAAAACTGTCTTTTTACCTTGGTGGAAATCTGAGTTCTGTGTTAACCTCTACTTTCACAATCTCAACTGAGCTTATTATTATTGTTACGTAGAAACCCATTGGCATTTTCAAAACTGATTTGTATTGGCATTTCTCAAAATGTGTGTGTGTGTGTGTGTGTGTGTGTGTGTGTGGTGTGTTTGAGTCTTGAGTTTAAAAAATCCTTCTGAATATGTTGCACATAATATGATATACATGTGGGGGGGTACTAGGAATTGAACCCAGAGGCACTTAACCACTGAGCCACATCCTCAGCCCTTTTTAATCTTTATTTTGAGACAAGTCTCCACCAAGATGCTTAGGGACTCACTTAGTTGCTGAGGCTGGTCATGAAATCACAATCTTCCTGTCTCAACTTCCCAAGTCACTAGGAATACAGATGTGCACCACTGTACCTGGCACATAATATACATTTTTAAACTAAGATACACAGGAAATAAAGGCTCCTGCATGTTTATAATCTTATCACATTAAATTTAGATATTGGATATTAGATTGATTCCCGATCAAGCATGAATGATCTTTGCAGAAGCATGTGCTTGGGAAGGGACCAGCGCTTTAATGTCTACAGGAAGCTGAGATGTAATGTTTGTAATTAGAGACTGTTTCAAAGTGCTTTGGATTATAATTAATAGGAAAGAAAAATAAAATGCACTTAAGTAATATAGGAAATGCATTGTTTTAGTTTAAAGAAGAATCAGGTGTCCTTGAAACACACAGGCTGCCTTGTGAGGAAGAATGGACACACACATGAGAACATAGGAGAAACGGGTACCAGGCTGGTGAATAATCACCCCAGAGAAAGAGGACTTGGTGAAGTGTTAGAGGAATTCTCCACTGCACCAACTGTCACACTCTGGTTTTCCCATCTGGACTAACAGACAGACCACCACTTTTTAAAAATTATGATTAGCTCATTATATAGAATGGTACGTTTCATTGTGACATGTTCATATATGCACTTAATATACTCTGATTGGTTTCATTCCTTGTACCTCCCCTTTACCTCCCCTTCTCCTTGCTCCTGTCTTTTTCTGTCTTGATCTCCCTTCTCTTTTCAAGAGATCACTCTTTTCCTCTTTTTCCTCTCTAGCTTCCGCATGTTAGGGACAACATACCCTCAACTTGCTGAATTTGATTTATTTTGCTTAACATGATAATCTCCAGTTCCATCCATTTTCCTGAAAATGACATAATCTCATTTTTCTTTATGGCTGAATAAAACTCCATTGGTATATATATCACATTTTCTTTATCCTTTCATCCACTGATGGATACCTGGCTCCACATAACTTCGCTATTGTGCATTGTGCTGCTCTACACATGGTAAGCACGAGACTGTTGCTTTTTAACAAAAATGGAAAAATACTGGACCCAGTACTGCATTAATTATAGAGCAAGTTTGTTTAAATCTATGCATTTGTGATTGCTCAAATTAAAAATAACTTTGTAAGAGGAAAAAGATGTGAAATTTATGTACTAGGTCAATGCGCTTAGGTTTTCTGAGCTGTTTTCCATTTGTAAATAAGTAATTCAGTGAAAACTCAAAATGCCTGGTTCCAGATAAGTAAATAATTAATAACTATCTTGCTTTACGGGTGATTTATTAAGTATTATCTCTAAAAATAAGTACAGAAGAAGTGTAGCAGTATGGGGAAAGTAACTGTCCTGGATATCCAAAGAGAAGCATGAGAACAAGAAGACTAGGGTTTGGACTCCTGGCAATGTCAATTTCTCTCTGTTCTTTCACAGTGTAAGATTGTTGCTTCCGAACATCGCACATCTTTAGAAGTTAACGTCAGTGTTCATATGAACTGAGTGAATTGGCCATGATTTTCAGGAACTTTTGGAAAAAAATAACATAATTTCAAAGGACAACAACCTCGGGGCCCTTGGGTTATGAACAGTGCCCTGGATTCAGTGTCACATTTTCTTGTGTATCTTATAAATTTGCATGGATAACATGGGGAAGATTTTTAGATGGAACCATAAAACCATTTACTCCAACTCCATAGCTCAATGAAGCAAGTAAGATATACCTCTGGTGGCACTGGGAAATAGGGAGTCTGCCTTCAAGGACAGATCATGGGTTTAGAAGCCACATAATTCAGCCAGAGCCATACCCCAAGTGTTACAATGAAGGTATGTCATTTTTTTAAAAAATATTTTATTTTATTTTATTTTTTTATATTCATGTGGTGCTGAGGGTCAAACCCAGTGCCTCACGCATACTAGGCAAGTGCTCTTACCATTGAGCCCCAGCCCCAGTCCGGTATGTCATTTTTATTTAATACTCTTACATTAGAGTATTGCTTTTTAATACTTACTCATCGACTTCAGTATTTCTCTGAGACGTCACATCTTTCAGAATACGCTTGCAACACGTGAAAATATTAGAAAGTCATTCACTGTAGTGTATGGTTAGTTATGTGAGTATGGCGGCACCTCGTAG
Source organism: Xerus rutilus (assembly GCA_028644305.1). NCBI lineage: Eukaryota > Metazoa > Chordata > Mammalia > Rodentia > Sciuridae > Xerus > Xerus rutilus. Next base: position 7,807,721 of record CM053416.1, on the reverse strand, counting down.
AAGGAAAGGAAGGCAAAAGCAAGATATGAGCACAGAGAAACAGCAGAAATATTCTGTATTTTTAAAATTTAAAATTTATTCCTGGAACCACCGTGCATTAGACATGATTTTCTTTGTTTATGACATTGTGCCAGGACCCTGGTTTTAATTCATGTTACCCAAAAGTCTACTAAGAATGAGAGGAGCCTCTGGCAACATTATTATTGCCAGGACCCCGAGAGAAGGGATGGAATCTGCATTTTGTTCTCTATTCCTTCTTCCTTTTGATCCCTTTTCCCCTTTATCATGGCCTCCTCCTGGCTGACTCCTGGACTATTAGATCTTTTATTACAAGGCGGAGAGGGAAATCAAAAGGGAATGAGATGTAAATATGCTATTTTGTAACCTGTTAGCAACTCCATTTAAATGTTTAGTGGGAGGCAAAATTTTTACTACTGGCAAAAATGAAGCTGAGCTCTCATCTATGTGCAATTATTTATCTGTAATTGATAATTAAGCAAACCAGTTTATTGCCAAACTGAATCATATCAGATGTGCCTTTCCTTTGCCAGTGGTTGAAAAATTTGACAGAAAAGAAATCAAGTATTATATATTTAATAAGCCTTAAATTTAATAAAGCTAGGTCCATGACCTCACAAAGCCAACCTCCTTTATTCTCTGGGACATATGACAAAGCTAGCAATGGCTACACTGAAGTCATCATGGACCAGGAAAAAAAAAATAACCCTGTTGTTTCTAAGGTGCAAGACAGGAGAGTCTATCTTTATATGTGCTAAACCTTTGCAAGATAAGAGATGGCATCTGAGAAAATTCAGCACTATTGGTAGCTTTCAGGGCCCACCTCATGATCATCATGTTACTATAACTGGTTTAAAGAACAAGGTGTTGTAAAGGAAATAGGACATCATTTCTCCCTCTTCTTTTCATCTGAGATGTGCTGATGGATACTTGCTCCTAAACAACTGGCTTTGTGTTGAGGGATGCTTAAGCAGTAAGTATGCTAGGAAGAGTTTTGGTTGAAAACAGAGACAAGATATATATGTAAAATGAGGCAGGAGTTTCGGCTAAAGATAATTTGCCAAGGGGTTTTTTGGATGCAAATAAGTAACAATGATAAAGAAAGCTAGCATAATAAATTAAACATAACCAGAAAGAAAAAATAAGCAAAAGTTTCCTAAGGAGCATGCAAGAAGTAAAAGGACATGTCTATCACTGCCTGTTGAGCTGCTTTATTTTGAGACAGTATCTCACTTAGTCTCACTTAGTTGCTTAGGGCCTCTCTAAGTTGCTGAGGCTGGCTTCAAACTTGAGATCCTTTTGCTTTAGCCTCTGGAGCCACTGGGATTAAAGGTGTGTGCCCCACACTCAGCTCAAACATGTTTCTTTTTGAAAGAAAAGTCTGAAGAACAAAGGGAATGTGTTATTAAGTAGGTCATTTATATATATACTGGGCCTTCTATTTTTAGTACAACTGCCTTAAAATGAAATGTGGCAGGGTGAATTAAAAGCACTTAGCACTCTTGCCTGTAGCATCTGCAGCCATTATTGCCCCTCAAAATCAAAGAGGATAAACATCTCAGCCCCTCGTTTGATGCCTCTCCAAAAGATCATTCATCCATCCATTCATTCTTTCATGTATTCAAACCATCTTCTCAGTGGAAGTCATTCTGAAACTCAGCAAAGTGGATCTGACTGGGCTCAGCCTCTTCGGTGTTGGTGGCTGCCAGGAGGACATGCCCAGAATGTGAGTTCAAGTACTGTAAGCCAGAAGCCGCACAGTCTGGAGCTCTAATTCCCAGGCTGTGTTGCTGGTCTTCTGCTCACTACTATGGGACTTGGGCCAAGTTCTTTAGCTTCTCTTAGCTTCAGTTTTCTCATCTATATGATACAGATGTACTTAGCAAATCCATCCCGAGCACCTTCTGCATATTAGGCATTGTGCTGGGTGGTAGAGGTATGAAAGGGAATGAGGCCTGAGGGAGCTTGCTCACAGGACATCTCTTGATGCAGCACTGGTTGCAATAAGAACTAGTCGTCACCATTTTTATTACCGTGAGGCTATACTGGGTTCTTGATGGATTCAGAGCATCAAGGATAATTGATGACATATCTGATTATATTTCATAAAACAAATTAGTTTATTTAAGGGGCTGGGGCTGTAGTTCAGTGGTAGAGCATTTCCCTAGCTTGAGTGAGGCACTGGATTTGAGCTTCAGCACCATATAAGTATAATCAAATAAAATAAAGGTATAAAAATACAACATTATAAAAATTAGTTTATTTAATAAAATTGTGACATTATTCCATACTGCTCTGCAATATGCCTTGGGATTTGGGGATATGGGTATAGCAGCAAAGGTGACAAATGCTTAATGTGAACCTGGGCAGAACTTTTCAGGAGAGTGTGACAGATGAGAAATCAAATGATTTGAGAGTGTGGCAAAAGCGTGTTTGAATGTACCTTCTCCGTGCACAGGAATTTACTGCTGTAAAAAACTAAGTCGTCAAGTAATATTAGAATAAATACATGAATAAGGCAAAGAATCAGAGAGAGAGGAAAAGGTCCATGGGTAAGAAAAACCAAAGGGGTTAAAAATTCACACTGTGCTTAGAATGCAAGAACTCATTGCCTGAGGGTAAGGCATTTGATTCGAAGTTTTAAAAGGATGGCACCATTCAGATGACATCAGAAGCCAGCTACAGATTCCACTGTAGCAGATGCAGGTGATATGGAATGTACAGGAAAAACATATGCAACTGAAGAGCCTTCTGTTGCCAACGTAATTCAGAGACTCATGAAAGTCATGCGGAAGTGAGGGCTTACAATTAAAGAGGCAGCTTGAGTGGTTGTATGCACCTCTAGTCTCAGCTACCTGTGAGGCTGAGGCAGGAGGATTGCTTGAGCCCAGAATTTGGGGTCAGCCTGGGCACAGTGAGACCCTGTCAAAACTAACTAAATGAATAAAAAGATTGAAGAAGGAGAGTATGAACCGGATCAAGGTGTTCGATGAATGTGAAACTGACCTGGAGATTAGCCAAGAGCCATACATAAATCAGGGGCAGGACACAGGTGGGTAAAAGTAGGAAGTATAGCTGATTGGCATGAGCATCAGAGGATAATATTTAGGTTTTTTTTTTACATGACAATAGAAGGTCAATGGTTTGAACTTGACAGGACCAGTTAGAATCTCACCTCTCAGCTGAGAGTAGTAGTGAAGAGAAGAAATAGAAAGATGGAGGTAGTAAAGCTCTTATGCTTTTATGCTGGCAGCATGTCCTAATTCACTGCCATCCTTACAGAGATTCTGTAGAATCATTTAGATACATGTAGAAATGTTTCCTTTCAATCTGTCCAGGAGCCTGATCATCAGCTGTTCACAATCTGTCTTATAAAATCTCTCTTACTTTCGCCTATTGCTGTATCCTTCAAGGTAATTGGTAATAGCTAGAGTGTGGAGGCAAGGAATCCCAGCTAAGGAACTTCCCTTGGAGCCTTTGCTCCACAGAGCTGGGAAAGGTATTATCAGCTTAGACAAATGGAGGGTTTACCAAGTTCCCATCTATTAGTGGCAGTGGCTTCACAGCCATTAGAAATGTAGCCTAAGAAGCTTTCCTACTGCTCTCATATAAAACCCTAGATTTTATTCCATTCAGCATACCAATAAGGCTGGAGGTATCTTTGGAAGATTTGTTATTCTTAAAGCAGAGCCTTAATATTATTTTCAAAAAAAAATGATAAACTCTAGGGCTTGCAAGGATATGAAGCATTAGACCAGGTGCTAGAGGGATGTGTTTTTAAGAATCAAGTCAAGAACAGAAATGCTGGAAGCACCACAGATGGGATTTTAATGGAAGTTTCCTTTTCATTTAAGAACCTGCTCTCTCCAAAAATAAAGCACTATTCAAGACATTTTGAATAAAAGGGAGTTTCTGAATATCTCAGCTCCCAAGGTGAAACTGAAGACAGTGCTAGCCCTGAAAGCTGTCCATGGCCTGTCCTTGCAGGTTCCTGGCCTCATTGAGAGAAGACAAAAAGATACCACAATAAATACAGTGATACACATGTGTATATTGGCTTTCTGAGAAATTATGATGTTCTGTTTTGAGCTACAAGGCACAATATTGCTTTCTATCAGTTTAAACTGATGGTACTTTTGGTGGCACAATGAATAATTCAAAGCAGGAGAGCTACCCAACATTAGAAATGGAAATCACTTAGTAAATGAAGACATGTCTACCCTGGTGGTGTTGCTCCATGGAAACAAACATTATTTACCAGTTCAATTCCCAACAGAAAAGTCAACTTCATAAATAAATAAATAACATACCAACTAGGTATTTATTGTTGTGTTTATCCCTGAGGTGTTCAGACCTTTTGACAATATGATATTTAGTATGAATAAAAACAGTACATTTTTCCTTCTTCACCTTTGACCAAAATGCTTTTACTTTTGATTAAAATACATGTATGATTTAACCAAGTCTTCTAAACACCAAATGCAAAAAGAGATGAATTCTGTATAAACTCCCAGAGAATTTTGCAAACTACAGAATGGTATTCACCTGGAATGCTTGAGCTGCTTGTCAAATTTGTAGACACTCCTATTGGACTTTCAAATCAGATTCTGTTTAGGTGAGGCACAAAAATTTGTACTTTTAACAAGCACACTCTAGGATTCTGATGCTGGTGGGAAGAAAGCCAGTGAGGAAAAAATGGATTTGGTGATGTGTCTTCCAGGGTTCCTGAGTGGGAATGTTGTAGCCTAGAAACACTAATTGGTAAAGCTTTGCTGTGGTCTTTACCACCAAGATTTAAGCAAGACCATTACCTGTGGAATATCAGCAGATAGGATCCATTTTGGAGGATTGGATTTTATATAAACCTATTAAAAAATGAACAAAAACATTCTCAGCATTAAAAATTAGCTTTCTGTACTCCCAGAAACAAAAATCAATAAAAAATAACTATAAAAGGCAAGTACAAGCAGAAATTCATTTTGCATTTCAGGCTGCATATTGGCTGTAATAGCACAGATTATTAATAAGCAATGTTAGGGAGCTGGCTTTTTTTCCAACCCCTCTGCAGCACTTGACACCACTAATGGTGGCCACCTTAATTAAAACCTTCTGCTCTTGACTTCCCTTACTTCTGGTTATTTGGACTCCCTGACTCCAAGACCATGTTTTTGGTGAGCACCTCTTTCCCTATTAACCAATGCACTCCCCACAGGCTGAGTATTAAAAAAAAAAAAAAAAAAAAGTATCAAGCTAAGCACAGTGGCACATTCCTGTAATCCCAACAAATCGGGAGGTTGAGGCAAGAGGATTGTAAATTCAAAGCCAGGCTCAGCAATTTAGTGAGGCCCTAAGCAACTTAGCAAGACCCTGTCTCAAAATAAAAAATAAAAAATGAGCTGGGATGTGGCTCGGTGGTAAAGTGCCCCTGAATTCAATCTCCAGTACCAAAGGGGAAAAAAAATAGACTTCTTGGTCTCTAATCATACCATATTTGATTACTGAATTCCAAATATTTTTCTTCAGTGAATTGATCCTTTGTGATACATAGTAACTCAGTCTTTGTGCTTTGTTCGGTATCTACTCATCTTTATGTATATTTCCTTAACTTGTAACCTCTCCCTCCAGGAGACCCCCAAGGGGCCAAGTGGAAATCGCAACACCTATGGAGGCAGATTTTGAATTTCAACCCTAGCTCAGTCCTGGACATTGAACATTGTGGTGGTGATTCATTCCTCTTAGTTTTTATCATCTCTAAAACTGGAGAAAATAAAACTTGCCAAGTAATTGTTCATCTTAGGTGTAACTCAGAACCATATCTGGCACAAGAGCATAGTGGTTGTTCATAGCCTTCAAGCAGCTGCACGATCTGCTACATGGGGCTTGGTCTTAGAAAACTTTGTTCAAACTCATACCTACTTGGAGGACTTTTCAGATTTTTACAATCCTAATTCTGTTGCTCTTTTATTTGTTTCCTTCACCATGCTCCCATTGAGCTCCAGATAAAACACTTAGAGCTACATCTGTCAGTCTCTGCTCAAGGCAGTAGGGACTCCTCTGGATGGTAGCTCAACCAGCCAGGAACAAAATATTCTTAGACAGTTGTCTCCTGGAAGGCAAAGAAATTTGGTATGGTTGTAATGATCTTGATGGGAAAATTGAATTTGAATAGCATTATCCAAACATTGTGCTTTAAGATTAGTAATAATTTGACTTTTCTTTCTTTCTGATAGCTAAGAAACTGACTACTCATGGATGTTTTAATAGTAGGACTAGGTCATGGAATTGTACAATTTTAGAGGCAATAAGACCCTTGGAGATCACACACTTTAGTCTCTTAATGTTAGAATAAAAACTAAGCCCAAGAATGTTAATTAAGTTGGTCATAGTCATGCAAATACCTGTGCAGGCCTTATAAAGTTGGGTTCTCTAGTAATAGGCCATGAGGCAGACCTGTGTGTACAGGAAGTCCTCTTAGGGGGACTCTGGAGAACACCTTTGAGGGAGTAGAAGTCACAGGACAGCAGAGGAGGTGGTTGTCCTTCCATGTATCTGCAAGTGCTTCAAATGATCCCACAGAGAATTCTGTCCCACTCTGAGGCATATGGACAAGACACTGGAGGTGGGCTGCCTGTGGGGAGGAAGCATGATCTTGGATAGAGAAATTCTAGGAAAGCCATCACTTTCCAGTGGTTCTTGCAGCTGATAGAATGAGGGTACTGGGCCAGAGTCCTCTGACAGTTCACTACTGGGATAAAAATTGTTTCATAAAAAGTATCTCCCAGTGTGGAGGAGCCAAGAGCCTTCTCTTTAATTCTGTGCTAAGTCTTTCATTAGTAGATGGTGTCTTAGTTATAATTTTAAGAAAAAGGGTCTAATTAAGAAAGATGCTGCTGCCTGAGAAACCAAATTCAATGTTAGTTTTGGATGCCCAAGGGCTCATCAGAACTAACCAGCAAGCAGTAGCTGAAGAAAACATGGTGAAGATTCTTGGGGAAAGGCCTCATGATTAAAGCATCCTTTACTGTGGCTTCAGAAGGTCACCTACAAAGTGATGCTATGAATGCAGAGGTCACAAATACCTGCCTATAAGGCAATGCAATGAAGACAGAGGTCACAAATGCCTACAAGGCAAATACAATGAATGTAGAGGTCATAAATATGCATCTACAGAAAAGTGAGAAAGCGGTCATTCAGTAATGGACTGAAAATTAGATTCCAAACCATTGATGCTCAGTGGTAAATTCCATACATGTTTATTGACCCTTTGTTTATGTCCCAGCAATGTTCTTGGAGTTGGAGGTTTAGCGGCAATCAAAATAAGGTCCCTGGATGTTTTAGTCAGCTTTTGTGATGCTGTGACCAAAAGACCTGACAAGAAAAATTTTAGAGGAGGAAAAGTTTATATGTGGATCGGTTTCAGAGGTCTCAGTCCATAGATGACCAACTACATTCCTCAGGGCCCAAGGTGAGGCAGAACATCATGGTGGAAGGGAATGGTAGAGGAAAGTGGCTTACAACATGGCCACCAGGAAGCAGAGAAGGAGAGAGAGAGAGAGAACTTCCCTTACAACTAACAAAATATAAACCCCAAGAGTACACCCCCAGTGACCACCTACTTACCTACAGTTATCACCCCGTTAATCCATCAGAGCATTAATGCACTGCTTAGGTTACAACACTCATAACCCAAACATTTTACCTCTGACTGTTCTCTCGTTGTCTCACATATGAGCTTTTGGGGATACCACATATCTAAATTATAACACTGCCCTGAAGGCCTGACCTCTTAGAGGTTATTCTCTTGGATTTCTCACATCTTTCTCCCTATATTGCGGGCTCTGGATGATGGAACTATGTTTTGTTTTTCTTTCTATCTCTAGTGCCTCACTGGCTTAAATGACTGGCATTTAAATGTTTGGTGCAAGAAAAAATTTGCAAATTCTTCTACACATGGAGACAAGTACTTGAGTTTCCACCATCACATCTCTAAATAATTATTGAACAAATATTTCTTCTCCAGCCAGATTTCAGAGATCTCATAAATCGTCCTGAGGTATACCATAAAGGAAAGCAAATGCTGCCCAGTTTTTAAAAATGCATTCAGAAGAAAAGAATATGATTTGCTAGTCACTGGAAGAAATCATCCTGGCTTTATTTATTCATTTTTATTTTTTGTTGTTCTCATTTTCGTGGCATAGCTATTCTGATACCTACAGATTTTTCCTAAGAAGGTTGTAGATTTTGTTCCTTTGGGTTCTTTATACTCACCAGGATTTTTCTGAGATAAGTATTCAAAAAGACCTAAGAGCTTCCTTTGCAAATGTAATTTCCCAAGTTATACCTCTTTCAAAGTGAGAAAATATATTTTCTTTCTATGTTTGGTGAAATTGTATATTTATTCATTATACATTTTTAAAAGTGACTTCTGAAAATGTGGGCGAATGGTATAATAAAGTAGAAACAATTAGTTGCATGCAAACATGCACACACATACATACATACATACATTTCCAAAATATATCCCCTGAAACTTTGATTTAGAAAATCTGGGACAAAACCCAGCAATGTAGCAATTTTGATCATTCAAAAATGACTTAATACATTGGAAAGAACAGAGATTTTGGAGTCAAAAGTTTTAGTCTCCCATCCTGATCATGGTCTTTTCTTCATGACTCTGGGGAAATTCTCTAGCTTATCTGTGCCTCTGTTTGTATTTGAAGTGATTTTAAAATGAATTTCCTTTCTACCCTGAGTGGGTTGCTAATGTTTATTTTAAAGTGAGTATGCATAAGAATGTCTTAAAAGTAATAATGGCTAGACAGATTCCCTTGTGAATGAAAATTTTAAGAATTAAACATTATATCCTTGTATGAGTCACTGCTTCTAACACAGCCTTTTGGAAAATTGGACTAAATTCAACTCTCCCATCAACTGAATATTTTGTGTCTTCTCAGGGATTCCCATTCAACTGTTGCTCTTTGGAAAAATCTTCCTGAAAAAGATATCCTATGTCAGGAGACAGCAATAAGAATTTCTAGTTATTCATCATTTAAGTGATGAGAAAATTCTATCTTTATGTAAAGGTTTTTAAATTTTTAGATCTTTGTAAAATAATGAAATGGATATATTTCCCAGCTCTGACTCAATTTTTTATTACCTAATGGTTTTAAAAATGCTTTTGAAATTTATCTTATGCTATTCCTGTCACTTCACTAGGAACTCCATGTCTGATCAAACAGGTGGATCTATGCCTGTGGTTTCAGAATTTAGTAGCCGGGTGTTATAATTTGCATATGAGGTGTCCCCCCAAAGCTCCTGTTAATGAAAGAATATTCAGAGATAAAATGACTAGATTATGAGAGCTGTAACCTAATTAGTCCATCTTAATTTAAATGGACTAACTAGGTACTGACTGTAGGCAGATGGGTCATGGTTAGAGGAGGTTGGTCACTAGGGACATGCCCTGGAAGAGTGAATCTTCTCCTGTGGCCCTTTCCCCATTTCCCCTGTTTTCTGGCTGCCAGGAGGCGAGCAGTTTTCCTCCGCCATGCCCATCTGCCTTGGTACTCTGCCTCATCTTGGACCTAGTGTAATGGAACTAGCTATCCACAGATTGAACCTCTAAACTGTGAGCCCCAAATGAACTTTCCCTCCTCTAAGTTGTCCTTGTAAGATATTTTGGTCACAGTAATGCAAAAGCTGACTAAATCACTGGAAGCAAAGGAGGTGAATTTTTCACAGAAAATATGTCTTTAATGTGATCATCATATTCTATAACAGTAAGCATACTCTCTTGTTAATTGATAGAAGGAAGGAGCAGGAGCCTATGAGAGCATGTATATATAATGTTATATATGTATTGGGACTGACATTTGAACACATTTTACATTTTTTATTTCCTCAAAATAAGCGAAGGAATATAGACCAAAACTGATAATGGAATATTTAATGGTGCTTTGCCATCAAGTAAAGAGATGTTAGTGTCTCTGGGAATTTGAGATTGTTTTAGAGATTTATTCAAACTCAGAAAATAACGAATGTTTTGTGACCATATCCTTAAACATGAAGGGCACTGTGACATCACCACCTTACTTTCTGTAAATGTCCCAAATAAGCTGTTCTCTATTATTACATGAATGTGTTAACAAATGTTCCTGTTACTCAAATTGACAGGTGTTTTGTGCACATCCAAATCCTGTTCAAGGTTTTGGTTTTGGTTTTGTTTTAATGATTTTGTCCTCTCTTTTGGTGTTCACTAGGAACATAATTGACCTGAATTATTGTTTGTCGATGTTGTTGTATACCCCTGTGTCACTCTCTGCATCAAGACTGAAGGTGCTGGTGTAAGTGCAAACATTCATCTTTGACTAAGGAGCTTCAGGCACTTTAGTAACCAGCTATGTGGAGAGTTCTCTGGTGCTTTGTGTATTCACATTATTTCTTTATGGCATTCTGAGAAAATGATTTTCTTTCTTTGGCTGGAGCCAGCATACCTTAAAGCTTATTTGTCTCCTTAACTGTTGCTGAAATTGAAAAAAAAGGAAAGTCACCAAAAGAACAAATGCTTTTATTAACAAAAGGGAGATAATTTGAAGGAGGAATGAGGGGTGACCATGTAAAGATTGAGAGAGGAAGGAATGAGACAGAATAGAATCACAAATGGGCCACCAGGGAGACTCTTCAGACAAATTGTAATGTTGACCCAAGTGGTGGACTGACTAAAGTGTATGTTACCTGACTTAATTCCCACTCGACGGGCAGAGGACAGAGTTGCTCTCCTGTCCCTATGGCTTCCTGGCTATCCCCTTCAGCTTTATTGCCTTCAATTGGTTTTTCATTTGGATTCTCACTATAGACTTTTAAAATGGAAATGATTTTCCAAACCTAAACTCTCCAGGAAAAGAATAAAAAACACCAATGCAGTTATACTTTCTAGTTCACTAAAAATGCATTTCAATAATAATAAGGAAAATTGACTTATTTACATTGTCTTTTATTTACATTTTATTATGTTTTTCTTCTCTAAACACACATATGCCAATAGCAAATATAATATGTATACATTATGGAAACTTTTATATTTGTATAACAAAGCATCTACACGGATAATAATAAAATACTTAAGAATGATTATAGTGTATATATATATTTTATAATGCCTATTTTAAAACATTTTAAAAATCCTAAACTAAGAGAAAACCATTATTTATATCTGCATAATAATATAGACATAGATATTCATGTATATATATGAATTTATGTACATATATGTGTGTATACATATTTTTTTCTTAGTAAAAATAAACACAGTGCTGCACACCTGTAATCCTAGTGACTGAGGATGCTGAGGCAGGAGGATCACAATTTCAAAGCCAGCCTCAGCAACTTAGTGAGACCCCGTCTCTAAATACAATATAAAAAAGGAGTGAGGATGTGGCTCAGTGGGTTAGGGAACCCCTGGGTTCAATCCCTAGCACCACAAAAAATAAATAAATAGATAAATAAATAAGTTAAATTTACCCCTATTCTTCAACAATAACAACTATACTAATATTTAAGTTTTTATACATTTGTTAGTATAAAGTGATATGTCACTTTCAGTGCATTTTTCTGGATAATTGGGAAGGTTGAACATCTTTTCAGATTTTTTTATAGCCTTTTTTTTAGTTATACATGGACACAATACCTTTATTTTATTTATTTATTTTCATGAGTCACTGAGGATTGAACCTAGTACCTCGCACGTGCTAGGCAAATGCTCTACCACTGAGCCACAACCCCAAACCTCTTTTCAGATTTTTATTGACTCTTTGAATTTGTTCTTTTGCTGAGTATTCCTATAATCTAACTACCTTTCTCTGTCTTTTCAGATTTATGTTTTAATGTCATAGATATTGATTTTGAAGTGCTGTAGAAATTTTATTTTTTTCAAAAGTATGCTTTTCCTATTGATAATGTATTTGTTATTTTGGCCACTAAAGGAAATTAATAGTGTTCATGCTATTGACTATATGGTGTATTGCCATTAGAAGTATGAGTTGTTTTGTTTTGATCATGAAGCAATATGTGTAGGACACATAAATTTCTTGTTTCCCATTTAGCCTTCAATCCTTCTGAAGTTAATTACTGCATATAGTGTGAAGAAAAACTATGATTTTCTTGCTATTGATTTTTCTACCTTAGGTGAAAGGTCTTCCTAAATCCACATTAGTCATATAACATCCTGTGTGAGTTTTCTTGTTTGTTTAAATTCTATTATTCATCTTTCATTCCTTCATCCATTTATGCATTCACTTATTGAATACTGTAACTCGGAGATTTTCTCCAATCAGAATATGTGAAGCTGACATAATGGCTGCCTATGGAAAGAATTTGTTCCATGAGTCATCTATTTGTGGTTAAATTCCCCTGGTTTCTTCACTCTTAATCATCTCTACAGGGAATGCATCTGTACGTGTCATTTTGTACATGTAAGAACCCATCTGTGTAGGTAAAATTGTTGGGTGTATCTTTGTAATTAAAAAACATTACCCCCACTTTTGGAATGCTGGATTATGGATCAGCTATGAGAGGAGGCTCTGGGATCTATGTGGTGATAGATCTGAGTGGGTGACACTTGCATAGCCATTATTTAGTTCATAGTATCTAATGATGGTTACTTACAGAAGTATTTATGGATATATTTATGTGTACTGGTTAATGTACACATATTTACTTTCTTTATTAGTGTTGGTTGAAAGGGTCAACTACACCCCAGTGCCAACAAGCACGCTTGGTTTCCACAGACCCTATCCAATAAATGGAACCAGAGCTCCTTTGAGAAATGTTGGGTTTTGTGATTGGGGTAATATATATATAACATCTTACAGTAAAAACAGAAATAAAAATAGCCAAAGAGAAAAACATATATCAAGGGACACCAGAATCAGCTCAAAGAATTCTCATTGTGCAGAGCTGGAATAAAATATATAATGTTATACTGGAACCCTCTCTTCTTCCTGATTGCCATGTCCTGAGCTGCTTTTCTCTACCACACCCTTCTGCTATGATGTTCTGACTCATCTTGGGCCCAGAGCAATGGTTTGACTATCTATGGACTGAGATCTCTGAAACCATGAGCCCTCAATAAAATTTTTCTCCTCTAAAATTGTTCTTTTTGGGTCTTTTGGTCACAGTAGCAAAGAAGCTGACTAAAACAGTATCTAAGAGTCTGTACTGATATAAATGAATGACAATAAATCAAAAATAAACTGGAGAGACCAGATAAACCTAGCATACAGAATTCCAAAAACTTTATATGTACACATGTATTATTATTATTTTTCTTTTTTTGCGGGGGGAGCGGTTTACTGGAAATTGAACCAATGGGCACTTAACCAATGAGTCACATCCCCAGCCTTTTAAAATATTTTATTAGAGACAGAGTCTCACTGAGTTTCTTAGAGCCTTGCAAAGTTGCTGAGACTAGCTTTGGACTCACAATTCTCCTCCTGGGCTGCTGGGATTATAGGCATGCGTCACTACACCTGATATATTCTTTATATATGTATTCTACCCTCAAGGAATTAGTGCCTCACAACCTATTCTTCAAGTATGGGCCATACATACAGTACAGTACAGAAAGCAGAGATGGGGGTGTAATTTTACTATGATCATGCCTGAGAAACACTCTCTCCAATAGGTAGCTGAGGTTCAAGTAACAGTGAGAAGTCATGTTGGTAGTAAATGACCTTGATATGGTGTTTAGGGAAAGGCATTTACTCCTGTGCTCTTCCTCCGCAAAACACATATCTAGACTACTCATGAGAAATACAACAGAAAAATTCCAGTGGGTGATCATTATACAAAATACCTGGTTGTCCTCCTCAAAACTACTAAAGTCATCAAAAAGTTTGAGATACTCCCACAGGAATACAAACCTAGAGAAATGACCTAGTGAACTATAGAACTGTTACCTGAATGGATCCTGGAACAGCAAAAGAAGGACATTTGTTTTCTTTTAAATGAAAAATCACTAGCATTTGGATTTAGTCAATAATGTATAAGTATTGTTTCACTAATCAGGGCAAATGCACAATACTAATGTTAGATGCTAATTATGGGAAACTTGATGTGAGGTTTCTACAGTTGTCATTGCAATCTTTGTATAAACTTAAGCTGCTGTAAATTTGTTTTTGTAAAGACATTTCCAAATAACCCTCCACTGAAATCATATGAATCTTTACTTCCATCAGTTATTTAACAAATATTTCCTTTTAAACTATTTATCAAACATTTTGTATTCTGCTACTCTAATAGGTTAAAGATAGAATCTTGGTGTAATTTTGAGATTTATTTTTCTTCTGATGAGCAAAGTTAAACAGCTGTTCAGATATTTTTAAGATATGTGTGTGTTTTCCTGTCAACTCTCCACTCATATCCTTTGCTTATTTTTCCACTGGGTTGATTTTCTTTGATTTGTAGAAACCATGTGGGAAATAGTTTCCTACTCAATGTCTTTGATTTTGCTGTTTCTTAACATGTAGAAATATTTGCTTTTAATTTAGTCAACTTAGTCAATCTTCATAGATTCCATATTTTATATCATGAGGACTTATAAATATGAAATTAGTTAAGTAAATATTTGTGTTTTAATATAATATTTTTCAGTTTCTTTTTTGCATTTATTTTACTTTTGTCTCTAGTAATATAATTATTTATTTTTGCATTTCCCTATTTTTTTGCTTTTGGGTGTTTCCTCTCTATTATGTTTCATTTGTTGTTTTTTCTTTTATTTTGTTTTGTTTTTTGGTACCAGGGATTGAATCCAGGGGTGCTTAAGTACTGAGCCACACTCCCACCAATTTTTATTTATTTTGAGACAGGGTCTCAAATAAGTTTCTTAGGGCCTTATAAGTTGCTAAAGCAGTCTTTGAACATGTGATCCTCCTGCCTCAACCTCTAAAGTGGCTGGAATTACATGTATGCATCACTATGCCCAGCTTGTATCCTTTGCTTTATATCATTTGCTATATGGTTGTTTTCATTTTTATTATTATAGTTATTAATATGCATTACTTGTAGAAATTACTGGATTTTGCTCTGTTATTTCCATACATGCATACCAAGCTTAAATCAGGTTCACTCTTTTTCCTGTCCCTGCTCCCTCCTTCTCCTGACCCTCCTCCAACTCTCCTAATAGATCCTCCTATACTTTTAAATCATCTTTTTCTTTTTTCACTTTCCATTGTGAGAGAAACCACACAATGCTCATATTTGTGTGTTTGTGTGTGTCTGGCTTATTTTGCTAACTATGATGTCTTCTAGTCCCATCCATTTTCTAGAAAATGACAGGATTTTATTTTTCATTATGGCTAAATAATGTTTCAGTGTGTGTGTGTGTGTGTGTGTGTGTGTGTGTGTGTGTGTGTATTTCTTTATTCATTTGTGTTAGAAAGTTATTCATCACTGTGACAAAATACCTGAGAAAAACAACTTAAAGGAGGGAAGATTTATTTTGGCTCATACTTTCAGAGGTTTCAATTCATGGTTGTCCTGTACCATTATTTTTGGATCTGCAGTGAGGCAGTATATCATGGTGGAAGGGCATGGTGGACCAAAGATGCTTACATTATTGCAGTTAGAAAGAAGAGAGGTAAAGAGACCAGGGTCAAGATGTAGTCCCTAGCCGGGTACGGTGGCTCAAGCCTGTATTCCCAGCACTTAGGGAGGCTGAGACAGGAGAATCGCGAGTTCAAAACCGGCCTCAGCAATGGCGAGGTGCTAAGCAACTCAGTGAGACCCTGTCTCTACATAAAACACAAAATAGGGCTGGGAATGTGGCTCAGTGGTCGAGTGCCCTTGAGTTCAATCCCCAGTACCAAAAAAAAAAAAAAAAAAAAGAAAAGAAAAGAAAAGAAAAGATGTAGTCCCTAAGGGAATATCCACAGGGACCTATTCCCTCCACCTAGGTTCCACCTCCTACAGTTTCTGCCACCTCCCAATAGTTCATTTAGCTTTGAATACCCTCAATAGATTAATTCATTGTTGATGAGAGCTCATAATCCAATCTCTTCCCAAAACCTACACCTCTGAACATTTCTGCATTAGGAACCAAGCCTTTGACACATAAGGAGATACTTCATATGCAAATCATAATGCCATTCATCTGTTTGATAGATACTTAAACTGATGCTATATCTTGGCTGCTGTGAATAGTGCCACAATAAACATGGGTATGTGTGGGTATTTCTTTTGTATACTGACTTCATTTCCTTCAGCAGAGGGACAGCTGGATCCTATGGTAGTTTGGGGGA
>CM053416.1:7766712-7791308 GCA_028644305.1 Xerus rutilus | reverse complement strand
TTTGGTACTGGGGATTGAACTCAGGGCACTTGACCACTGAGCCACATCCCCAGCCCTATTTTGTGTTTTATGTAGAGACAGGGTCTCACTGAGTTGCTTAGCGCCTCGCCATTGCTGAGGCTGGCTTTGAACTCGCGATTCTCCTGTCTCAGCCTCCCTAAGTGCTGGGATTACAGGCTTGAGCCACCGCGCCCGGCTAGTTTGGGGGATTTTTGAGGAACATCTGTACTGTTTCCTGTAGTGGCTGTACTAATTATATTCCCACCATAATAAGTATTCCTTTTTCTTCACAAAATTACTAGTATTCTTTATTTTGTGTTTTATAGTAATTTTTATAATAATTAATAAATAATTAATTTTCTGTTTATCTTGAATGACTTGGAAGTACTATACCCTATTTTTAAATTTCTTAATAATTACCTTCAAGTCCTGAAAAGCATCTGTCTTGAAGGTATGTCTATGAATATCATGGGCAGCCTCCTGATGGCATGTCTGATTGCCTTTTTTGCCAAGTCTGATAGGCAGAATTCTCAAGATATGTCCCCAAGATTCATTGACTCAAACATTGGTCTAGGTGGTGCTGTGAAGAGAATTTGAACATCATCAATGATAGAAAAATAATTCCTGACTGGTAGATAGTGGCACGTACCTGTACTTCCAACAAATGAGGATACTGGGGTGGGAGGATCACTTGAGCCCAAGAGTTTGTGGCCAGTATGGGCAACATTATGAGACTTCCTTCTCAAAAAAAAGAAGTTATTATTGGTCAGGGTAGCCCTGTGTTTTTAAAGGAGCCCTTTTAAGTAGAAGACAGAAAAGTTAAAGAGATAAGACTAGAAGTAAGCAGCAGAGAAGAGAAGAGATCGAGGGGAGATCAGAGATATTTGAAAGGTAACAAGAACTCAACATACCATATTGGCTTTGAAGATGGAGGAAGGGGTCCATGAACCAAGGGATTCGTAGTTCCAGAAGCTGAGAATATACCCTCGCTGGATCAAAGAAACAGAGCCTCAGTCCTACGGTCATGAACTCTACCAACATCCTGAACAAATATGAAAGCAGATACTTTCCCAGAGCCTCCACAAAGAAACAGGGTGCTGCCATCACCTTGCTTTGGGAGGTTCTTCAGCTGAGAAACCTACTGAACCCACCAGCCTTCTGACCTGCAGACCTATAGGAACATAAATTGTTTTAAGCTGCTTGATTTTTTTTATGATTTTTGCAGCAGCAATAGGAAAATGAATTAGTAAGCAATGAAATTAGCTCTGTCTTGGTTTCCCTTCACACCATCTTAGATTTGTTCGCAGGATCTTGAGATTTGCATTACATGTCAAGTGTTAATTTGGGATAATTTTATCTTCAAATTATTTCTTTATTCAATGCCAGTCTTTTCAGTAATTCTATCCAGTTTGTTTTCTTAGCACTTGAATTTGTAACAATGTTTATCTCTTGCCATCAACATAAATGACAGCATATCTGGATAATGAGTTTTGATATCACACATCCTTTTTCTCATAATTTGATTCACATTACTAAACTAATGCTGGTAAGGAACAACATATTCTTTGCCCTTTTGACAATCCTGTTTTTCTGTTAGATATTTTTTATTGAAATTTATGCATTGACTAAATTAAATATGGGTGTTTTTTCCCTATTAATCTGCCAGTTAATTGGTACAAACTGTGCATCAACAATCAGAAAACATTCTTACATTACACTTCAAGTTTTGTTTGGTTTCCTTCCATTCTAGTCTTTGAGGATTGCTAATTATCTCAGTTTTTGTTTTGTCTTATTAACCATTCTACAATTTAATAAATCTTATTTTATGGATATTTATTTATCTCTCCCGCTTGCCCCAAATACTAGAAAAATTTTTAAGCTTCGTCCCTTCCCTCTCATAAGGCCACAATATTTTTTTTCCCTTTTCTTCACTGTTCCTGGCGAATCTTTCATTTCATATTGTGCTTTACATTTGAGTTTATTGAAATCACTTGGCGTCTCTCTAATACTGTTTTTTCCTAAATAAATCTTTTTCAAGGCAAGTTCCTCTTCTTCTTGAATTATATGCTATCTTTTTTCCTTTTTTATAGAAAAGTTACATGTTTTACTTTAGGAATTTGTGTTTATTCATCTGTATATGGAAACAGCTATTCTGCAATATAAAAAGGGCTCGAGTCTAATCTTATCTGCAAATATAACAAGAAGTCCCTCTGCCTGTATTATTGTAAACAAGGGTACTCCTGGAACTGGCTTGTTAAGATTTTCTTCCCTTTCTCTTCCTCCTTTCCTCCTCCTCTTTCTTTTGGTACTGAGGATTGAACTCAGGGATGTTCTACCACTGAGCTACATTCAAGCCCTTCTTACGTTTTTATTTTGAAACAAGTTCTCACACACTTGCTTAGGGCCTCACTAAGTTACAGAGGCTGGCCACAAGCTTGTGATCCTCCTGCTTCAGCCTCGGAACCTGCCAGGATTACAGGCGTGCACCAACACAACTAGCCAGCTTGTCAAGTCTTAACCTGGAAGGCAGCAGGATAAAAATACGTATGGTCAGTTGAGGAACTTTCCATGTGAAAGACTGTGAGGAAGTAGTTGCAGGATGCCATGCCAAGGAACTTGACTTCATCATGGTTTCTTCTTAACATTGGTAAAGCTAATTACCTTTCAACTAATCAACTGATTTTTCTTTCAACTCGTTCTCTGTTTTCTGGCACACAAGGTGGCCATTTATGGACTCTTCCCTGTGGCTTTTAACTGTAGACTGAGGAATTGCTTCAAATAATTATTGGCTATCTCTTTGATATCTCTTTCAGGCTTTATCATTCCAGAGAAACTACCCAAAAGTTGTTCCAGAAGAAGGAGACATGGTTCCACAGTAATGGTCCCTGTAGATCTCACTGCTAACCCTGATGTCATTTTTTAAATTTTCTAATTAATTAATATAAGAAAGGAGAGGGATCTAATGGAAGGTATCAACTGAGCAACTTCTATTTCTTCATTTGTTTCTCCAAACAACTACTCCTTGCAAAATGTCTCAAACTTCGGGGATAGTCATGACACATTTTTATTTCAAACAATTATAGAGGATCTTTTTTCCCTTTTTATTCTTTCTATGATGTTTCTGAACTTTTTACAGAGGGTGGATGTGTTTGCTGGGCCATGTGTAATGGCAGAAGGAATAAGATCATAGGAAGAGTTGGGACTTATCCCTAAGTTACCATCTGTTCCCCAAATATGAAGCATTTCCTCAATCCCATGTTCAGTAGTATTGCTCATTCTGTGTGTATCTTTCTGTTGTGCTCTGTCTATTTCATATTATGCACTAAAAGTTTTTAATGCTTTCCTTTAGTTTGGATCAGTATAATTTTATGATTACCTAATGAAATAATTCATTTAGTTTGTTCCCCTAAATCTGCTAAACTATCTGCCCTCTGATACACATTTTGGCTGTTTACTGTATTTGCTGTTACATGAAATATTAGAATGAATATCTGAATCTCAATGTTTCTCATGACTATTTTACCGATACTTGTACCTAGAAGGAGAAGGAAAAATGTATCATAGAATATGGACTTTATCTGCATAATTCTTCACTCATACTTTTCAAATTGCTGTTCTAAAGATTCATACCAGTTTATAACATTTTTGATAGCATGTGACTTTATCATTCTCACCTCAAACTTAGCAGTGCTGAATGTAATTTCTTTCATATCTTAAATGAATTAATTAATCTCTGAGTTACCAAGGTGATTATTTTTATAAGGTGTTGTTATTTGGCTTGTACAAGAAGCAGATGTAAAACAGTTTTGAAGAATGCATACATTTACAAGTTAGTCAAATTGCATAAACTATTCCAGAGCAGATTCTGAATCTCTAAATCTCCTACCACGCCCTGGATTAAATCTCAAATCCTCATCTGCAATGGCATCTGGAACAACATCCTCATCAGATAATCCCTTTTTTTTTTTTTTTTTTTTTGGTACTGTGAATTGAACTCGAGGGTACTTAACCAATGAGTAACATTCCCAGCCCTATTTTGTGTTTTATGTAGAGACAGGGTCTCACTGAGTTGCTGAGCACCTCGCCATTGCTGAGGCTGGCTTTGAACTCGCGATTCTCCTGTCTCAGCCTCTCAAAGCGCTGGGATTACAGGCTTGCACAACCTTGCCCGACTCAGATAATCCTCTTGTAATGACTTTTTATCTGGCTGTCTTCAAGAACAACAGAATCTGTTGTGAGCCATTTAGAAGGTTTCTATCTTACCCTCTGCTTTTAATGAACTTTTTTTGATATAAATCCCATCAGTCACTTCCATTAGCAAAGTAGTATTGTTAATTCTGGTTTTAAAAAATTACTTTATTTATTTTGTTGATAAATATTTGCTGTGTACCTACTGTGTGATATGACCTGAGACCCCTCAAATGTATAGAAGACCATGAACTTCACAGGAGAAGGTGCAAGAGTTTTCTGTTGCTATGAAACAAATCACCACACATTTAGCAACTAAGAACAAGTATTTATTATCTTCTGGTTATCATGTGTTTTGGTCAGTGTTTTTGCTGCTGTGAACAGAAGACCTTACAAGGACAATTTTACAGGAGGCAAAATTTATTTGGGGCTCACAGTTTCTGAGGTCTCAGTCCGTAGATCACCCACCCCATTGATCTGAGCCTGAGGTGAGGCAGAACATCATGGCAGAAGGACATCGTGGGGCAAAGGATCTCAGAACACGACAATCAGGAAGAAAAGAGATTAAGTTCAGCTAACCAGGGACAAAATACAAACCCCAAAGGGATACCCCAGTGACCCACCTCCTCCAGCATACCCTCCCTGGCTTCAGTTATCACTCAGATACTCCCTATCAGTGAATTAGTGCACTGATTAGCTTAAGGCTCTCATAACCCAATTGTTTCTCTAAACTGTCTTGCACTGTCTTGTGCATGAGCTTTAGGGAGACACTTTATATCTAAACCATAAGGTCATGGTCCATAAGTCCAGGCAAAGCTGCACATCTGTGATCCTCATATTAGCCCTGACAGGGGTCTCACCTGGATCTTATCTGCCCATTTAGGTAGATAAGAATTCTGCTGGCAGAATTAATTTCCTTGTGGCTGTATGACTGTGGCTTCTTACTGGTTGTTGGCTAAGGGCATCTTAGGACCTAGATGTCATACCAGTTCTCTGACCTGTTTCCTTCTCCATGATTGTTGCTTCTTCAAGACCAGCAGAAGAGTCCTCCCATTCCATTCTGCTCCTAGGGAGCGCTATATAATATGATCTTAGAAGTGACATCTGTAAGCCCAGATATTGATGACTAAAAGGAGGCAAATTAAAACCGCTGAACAAGGCTTTATTGATGTATGCTCCTAGGGGAGACTCCCAGTCCAACAGAGCGGGTCCAGGAGAATCACATGTAGGCTCAGTGGGATAGAAATTTTATGGGCGTAAGGCAGGAAGGGGAGTGCTTGGGGCAGGAAAGGAGGTTTTTTGAGTCTCATGTCCCCCTGGGGTTGGTCAGGGGATCCTGCTGAGATCCATATCCTTCCAAGATTGGTCAGGAGAGATTTGCTGATTGACAGGTTGTTAGGAGACACCATTGCTGCTTGCGTGTCAGCGTCTGATTGGTTGTTCTTTCATTCGTGTGGGCTGCTTGATGCTTTGTTCTCTTTGGCTGACTTAAACCGTCCAAACAACATCCATGAACTTTGCTATCTTGTAACTCACAAGATCTACCTGCTCTTGAGGGGAACTATGGTGGGACTCATGGTCACCTTAGAGTGTTTCCACCACAGGAAGTAATCACAGAAGTCTGAATTTCCTATTTGATCTTGTATAAAACAAGCCTCCTTCCCTATTCTTTGTTATTTTCAATGACTTTCTACATTTATCTACTTCATTACTGTGAAAGTTCTCATGCTGTGATGCGTTCTGTAGTCTGCTCTTGGAGAATTTGCATGATAATAAAACTATTTTAAGGTTTTATATTATTTCATCACAAACATTTGTTTCAGAATCAAACCCTACAAAGCCTAAGAGTGGCATTTCTGCAATTTGGTCCCATAAATAAATTCACTTACCATGAAGCATATTCAAAGGGCACTCTCAAGGGTGTTTGACTTAGGTAAGACTTTCTAGAGGGTAAGAAATTACCTAGAGATTAGAAGAAAATAGATTTCAACTGGTCTATTTCACTATAACTTTTATTTAAATTATTATAATATGAATCAAGGTATCTCCACTGCAGTATTCATCAGCTTAAATGTATAAGTCTCCCTTTAATGTCATATTAATTATTTTATTACACTAGATATAATTTCTTCTTGGTTACCTTTGGATAAATATAATTTTATTGTTTATATGAATCCATGGGAAATTGCAAGGGGTTCATGGTTCAGGAATTTGGAAAATGAAGGGCGATCCATTTATTCTAGAATAATTTAACATCTGGGTACAACGTTGTTATAAGAGTTTTAGAGAGTGTGTGACTGTCCTCTCTGGAATGCCATCAAATGATGTGCTAATTTATTTACCATATTGTCCAACAGAAGATGCAGAGAGTTCAGAGAATTAGGATTTTATTCTATACTCATTTCTTTCAATATAACGTTCTATAAATACTTATACTTTCTCTCCTTTAATCTGAAAAAAAATGGAAATAATAACATTACTTGCCTCATGTGGCTGTTATTTTTCTGCTAAAATGAAATAGTAAACATAAAATACTTATCACCATTTTTAAATAAAGCATGTAGTGAGATCTCAACAAATGGGAATCATTTTTTTTATTACAGAGGCTTAAGAGGCAGCATTACCCCTATGTGTTGATTAGGTCTATAGATTAGGAGAGGAATTTTCATGACCTATTATATTGAATAAGATTCTTTTGGTTGCAAGCCACAGTAATACAATTCATGAAAAAAGACAGACAGAAAGGCAACATAATGGTTTAGATCATTCAGAAATCTAGGAATAGTTCCTAATTGTAGGGTTAGTTGAATCCTTGGGCTTAAACACTTTGCCAGATTTAGGTCTCTTCTGTTGCCTCATGCCTATTTTAATATGAATAGTCTTCATTTAGGTAGACACTCTCCTCTCTAAAGTGACCAGAAGCTATCCCTTCTCAGTATGTTCCAATAAATACTTGTGATTATTTCTAATGTTATCACTTATGTCATCCACATGTCATTGAGCCTATACCTGTGGTGAGGCGAGTTCAGTGCTAAGATTGCCCAGCACTAGGACCTGAAGTTGAGGTCAGTGCAAACTGAGGTCCCTGGACTGAGAATCAATGACAGAAAGTGCTGGTGTCATAAGTGGAGTGGGCAATGTTAGGTGGGCATTTTAGCATCGCATGAAGCATCCAATGATCGGTTCGATGATGCTTACAGGAAATGCTCAATTCTGCACTGGTTACAGTTTATTGGTAGTAAGAAAAACAGGTATCCATTCTGATGAATACTAACTGAAATGAAATTTATTGGAAACAAAATCTGAGAGAACAAATAGAGAAACAGGATTTTGGAATTTTAGAGCACGACTTCAGAAATTCAAGAACCAAAAATCCTTGGGCCCTCACTCAAAAAAAAAAAAAAAAAACCTTCTGAGAATGTGCCCAGAATCCTCTATTGTTGAAATGAGGAATCACCAGGGGAAGAGTGAATAATTAGCCTAGCTTGCATTATGCCTCTATCCTTCATCCAGGGGTGGAGAGAAACCTAAAGGTGTCTTGTGCCTTAGTCTTCCTAAGAATGCAGCCCATAGGAGAAAGGTAGTTTTCAAATCAAAATCAGTGCAACTGTTAACAAAGAAGTGGAGGTGGATGTTGGAAGGCAAGAATAATGAGGGCTCTATAGCGGTGTTCTCTGTTGTCATGGTAGAGTCTTTTACAAGAGATTTGTGAGATTTGGAATCAAGTGTTCTGGGTTTGAATCATGGCACTACTACTGGGCATGTGGTTTGGGACATAACATAATCCTACCTGTTGGCTTTATCTGTGTGGATAACACTGGTACCTACCTTTTAGGTGTCTAGAATGGCATAGGAGAATAACTTCAATAATGCTAAGATATACATATCATCCACCAACCAATTAACAGGGTGATATATCAGTGGTTTTTAAAGATAATTTGAGAAATATTAAGATGGTAATGAATGCATAGTTTTACACAAAAGGAAATTAAGACAGGCTTTTTTTTTTTTTAAAGACTTTATAGCATCATGCAATGGATAGAACCATGGACTAAAGTCAGTTTGGCCCATGTCAGTGGCTTTCCTGGCATCCATTGTGATTGGCTGTATGACCATTTGAAAAAGACCACTTCATCTTCTTGGCTGATGCTGAAGTTGAGAGATGAAGCAGGGGGAAATAATGGATTAACCTTGCATGTTAACTTTCATGATTACAGAGCAGAGACATAGAATATTCATTCTATGTTCCTCTGCATTAGGTGACTTGGGCATCTTTCCAGTATAACACAAAGCAGTTGAAGCACTTCCCACAATTCACTTAATCCTCACAATGACCCTGTGAGGTAGGCTCTTTTATTTCCTTTTTGTAGCTAAAGAAACTGAGCCACAGAGAGCTAAGTAACTGGTGCAATTCCTTATCTAGAAGTGGCAGAGCTAGAATTCAAACCCAAGCCTTGTATAAGTATTACTTTTAACAACCTCTCATCATATGCAGATACTAGTCATTTATCCATTTCTGTATTCATTAGACTCCATGGGAGTTTTGAAAATGTGTAGACAGTTTGAATATTCTGCAAGAGTAATTGAAGAGTAGATGAATTTCAGTGGGAAATATTCTCAGAAGAAAAGCAATAGTAGGAGAGAAAGCAAATGAGCTGCTTTCCTCCTCCAACACTGCACACCCTACACACATTGCCTTTCAGTAGACAGATGTCTAATGCTTTCTTATGTTTATAGACTTTATGGATCAGCAATCTCTCATCTTCTACTTGAACTCTTTTGTAGGAAAGAAATTGCCTACTCAAATTGATTAAATTAATTATTGAGTAAATAAATAGATGTTCACAATCATTCTACAACAGAAACAAACAAAATTTTATTCCCAACATTTGGAAGGAGTTGAAAACTAAAACAGACTAGGCACCATGGAGATGCTTACTGTTTTGTAGGAATATGTATCTCAAGAGCACATACTCCTATATGGCCTTTTCTTAGGTCAAGGATCAAGGGTCAAGAGATGGATGTTAGGTAGAAAATTCAATTCTAGTCACCTGATTAAGAATGCACCAGCAACAGTCCTTCAGTGTCTAGCTCTGATTGAGGGCTCAGTTTTTTAGGAGGAGCGAGGCATTTCATGTAGCTTTGACGCTTCTCTTACAAATGTCCAAGATTCCTATGACATCAGCAAAAGCTCCATGGAATGTAAGGACAAACTCAGATGTAGATAACAGATTGGTTATGGGTCAGTGGTTTAAATAAGCTTTTGAAGAGATGTTGTTTGTATAAGAATGGATTCTTTTTCTGTATCACATTTATGAATTGACAATGATCTGGAAAGACAAAATCTGATGTGTTAAGACATTTTTGCAAACAGCATTAATCATGCCTCAGGGAAGAAATAATGCAGCAAGCCAGGATTGTAAATGTAGGAGTAATTCTACATTGAATAAAACCCTTTTGGTATATTTAAGACTCTGGAGGAGGGGGAAGAATAGTGATGTAGGCTATTCCCTCCACAACTAAACCACAAGAAACAACATTCACACCAATCCAAACATTCACTTATTCATAGGAGCACTGAAAAGCCGCACATACAATATGTTTAAACTTGGACCTTAAATTTTGTGGGTTTTTTTGTTGGGGAGGGAGAGCCCTATCTTGCAGCACTATCACAAGGAAAATTGTTTAGGTGTCACCCCTTCTTTGGAAGCCCTGGTCAGTGATTTAGGCATTTGACATGTGCGGTGATGATTCCTGATCTCCAATTTGTTTTGTTTTTCTGATATAATCCATCCAAAGAACATGTGCCCTACAAAGATTATTGGAGTAAACTCAATACCAAATCCAAAAATATCTTTGAGAGTTATAAGTATTTATCTTAGTTTGTTATCTGTTGCTATAACAGAATACCCAAGACTGGGTATTTGAAAAAGAAAAGAGGTTTGTGCAGCTGTTGGTACAACAGACTGGGAAGTTCAAGGATTGTTCTACTGTGTAGAGTGATGCTCATATTCTGCTTCATAGCATGGTGGAAGTTGGAAGGAGCAAGCAAGCTGTGCAGAAGAGGAAAAACTCAAGGGATGGCTTTGTTTTATAAAAGCCCACTCTTGCAGTAACTAACCCAGTCCCTTCAGGGGGAGAACCTAGTCACTGCCAAGAGAATTAACCCAGTCTCACAAGAAAGGATTTAATCCTTCATAAGTAATAACCATCTCTTTTTTTAAAAAATATTTATTTTTTAGTTGTAGGTGGATACAATATCTTTATTTTATTTTTATGTGGTGCTGAGGATTGAACCCAGTGCCTCCCGCATGCTAGGCGAGCACGCTACCACTGCACCATAACCCCAGCCCCAAGTAATAACCATCTCTTAAAGGCCTCACCTCCCAGCACCTCACAATGACAAATTTCAACATGTGTTTTAGTGGGAGCAAGTCATATTCAAACTAAAGCAGCATTTAAATGTTCCTTTAGAATTTCATCAAATCTACCATCCCAATATAGGAACAGATGGCAATCTTACATATTTTATCTGAAATCATTTTTTAAAAATCTGAAGTGTGTGCATGTGTGTGTGTGTGTGTGTGTGTGTGTGTGTTTGTATACATTCATTCCAAAAAACTTTTCTATACCAAGGCTAACCAATTGGGCTGGACTACGATGTAGCTTAGTGGTAGAGTCCTTGCCCAACATGCTCCACTGGGTTTGATTCCTAACACTGCAAAAGAAAAAAAATTAATAATAACAAGACTAACCAATCAAAGCGTCTCTGGAATGTCCATGCGTGATGACTTGACAGTTGTATAGAACCCAACCACTTCAACAATAACCACCACCATCAGATAGGAGGGCATGTCTGACTTACTATGATGTAAGAACTTCACATGCTCTGATTTATTTAATACTTTAAACATCCCTGCAGGATAGAAAAGATGACCCATTAATTTACAGATAAGAAAAATAAGGTATTGTAGTGCTTATTTGCAGAACGTCCCCAAATTGAGAAGAGTTGGAGCTGGATTTAATCCAGTAGCCCAGCTCTAAATCTGGCCTTTAATTACTGCTTTCCAGTCATTATTTCAGTTCAGTATTTATGAAGACCTGGTGTACATGGAATTCTGTTGTAGATGCCTGTGCTGTAGCCCATTCAGCCCAGGGGAAGCTACTGAGGGAGAAAGATGTGATTACAGAATTACATTAGCTCACTGATCAGAAGAACCTAGAACTAAGGAATTAACTCCTGGTAAAGTAGGAAAAGAAAAATTCTGTGAGGTGCCTTTTGATGCATGAGTAGGAGATTTGACAAATGATCGGAAAGAACGTGAGAAGCGTGCATACCTCAGAGCATAAAACTGCTGCTGGTCTTGGATACGGGTAGACTCCCTTCCAACATTTTTTCTCGCCCAGATTTTACACAAATGCTGAATTTTCATTGCTGGCTCTGAATTGAATCAACGTTTTCAAATTTGGGCTGAGATTTTAATCATGGGAATTGGAATATGATAAAAAGTAGGATAGATTTTGAGCATTTGTCTTTCTTTTTGCACATCAAAGACTTCCTTCTGCATCAAGTGAGAAAAATCCAGATGGATGGGGGTAAAAATGGTTGAAGGATCTGAAGATAAGAAAAGATATTTTAAAACAGGGCAAATGTTTCCTAAGTTCAATTTGTATGAAAGAGCAGTAGTAAGTCAATCAACACTTTTTTTTTTATCTTCTCATCATTCCTGAAGGATAGAGGAGGAGATCTTGCAGTATGTGATAGAAGACTAATATTTGGGTCATTACCATGTGCAAAGCACTGGTGTTTTGTAAGGCTTAATTTGAGTTATTCATTTAGCAACTTGATTCCATTAGCAATATTTTGCAGATGATAGTTAGACAACTAGTTAGTAGCAGAACTTAGATTCTATCCCAGGCTCCGTGGAGATGGACCCGTTTCAGGATTACTTAAGTTGAGCTTAAGGGCACCTAACATGGCCTAGTCACCATCTCTTCCAGATAGGTGACTTCCTTCTGTGAATCTTCAGATGATATTGAATGAGCACCTAAAAGGGCTACTTAGAGGGGCTGGGGTTGTGGCTCAGTGGTAGAGCGCTTGCCTCAGACGCATGAGGTACTAGGTTTGATCCTCAGCACCACCTAGAAAATTAAAAAAAAATAAAAAGGTTTTTAAAAAAAGGGCTACTTAGATGATAGAAAGCCTCTGAATACCCATACTTCTCTGTTTGTACAACTATATGAAGAGAGATATTAAAATCATTTTTTGAGTGTGTATGTGTTGAATAAATTTAAAGCCATTACCAAATTTAGGTTTGGACGATTATATCAAAGGAGTTTTTTTTTTAACTTTGAAATCTGATTATATGTCCTCAAAATAGAGAACAGGATATCTATGTCCTAGTTTAGAATTCTGGGAAACTTTGTAACTGAAGTTACAGAATTATATTTTGAAAGAGAAAGCCCAATTTATTTAATCTGCTTATTGCAGCTTTCCAAGATAAGATTTGTCAGAAGGCTAAAAAGTCTTGATCAGTTGCAAGTTCCTCTGAATGGGCATTTGGATTAATTATGATCCTTTCACTGATTAAATATGAGTGACTAATCTTTGGATATAGTAGGAAGAAACCATGAATATAATTGTTGAAAATGCAGGGATATGGAGGCAGATAATTCTTCTAATCATATAAAGTTAGGATTATGGTATCAGATTGTACCAGCTATTGTAACTTCAAGTTTTCTTAAAGTCTTGCAGTTTATTTAATCTGCGCATGGAAAACAAAAATTGTTAACAGCTATTTTGAAAGACAACATGGTCTTTTTGTAATTGTACCAACTATGAGTAACAAAGCAATCAGCATTTATTGAATACCCACTCTGTGTAAGACACAATGTTTGGAAGGAGAAAATGACTTGTGGCTAGAATTATTCTATTTAGTTTGCAGAGTCTGATTTATGAATAGGTAAGAACCTTTCTTTCACTAAATGAGTCAAAACTGCAATGAGTAACCCAGTTATTGGAGTCTATGGACTCATCAGACTGGGAGGGAACCCATTTAATCTCTCCCCTCTGGCTTTGTAATCTGCAGCATTCCTACTAAATGACTGCTTAGTCTTCCTGAATACTTCCTGCAATGAGTAATTTACTATATGCCAAAGCCACTCATGCATTTTTCTGTTTATTTTATTTTATTGTTACTGGGATGGAAGCTCTAAACTACAGTGCCAGTCCTTTTCATTTTTTGAGACAGGGCCCCACTGAGTTGCCTAGGCTGGCCTCTAATTTGTGATCTTCCTGCCTCAGCCTCCCAAATAGCTGGGATTACAGTCATGTGCCCTCATGCCCAACTAGCATTTTCAAATAGTTTGAAACACTAAAAATGTTATTCTTGCAACTTCTACCCATTGGTCCTAATTTTATTGCCCCCTCACTGTAATATTTCAAATATAGATTTATATATATTAAACCTTTGAAAAAGCCAAAGAAAAGAAATGCTTGAGAAATTATAATAGTGTTTAAAAAAACCAAATTGTTTCATATTCCCCTAGAAATAGTGTTCTAATGAATTACTAAAAAAAGAAAAATATAACTTTCAAAAGTCAAAACCAAATTTGCACTTTGAACCTGGATTTGAGGGTCATTAGAAAATGTGTATGTGCCCATTTAGCATTGATGATTAATTTTGATTATGCAAAGGAGAGTCATTAATTCAAAGATGTAGATTCCAACTGCACAGTTGCCATTCCATGTATTTCCACTACTTACTTGGTGAGCTCCTTACCTCTTCTGTTTCCTAACCAGTAATAATGGTACCTGCCTCATAGAATTGTATAGTTTGATAATATTTATGAAGTACTTAGCAAATGATCTAGTCTATAAACAATCCTCAATACAATCTCCATTCAACAAATATCTACTGATAACACATGTCAGGTATCTTATCTAAGAGTGATTGCAGAGATCACCCCATGGGAATAGATTGTCTGAGAAAGCAAAGTGTTACACATTTTCCCACACATTTTTCTGGCAAAAACCCAAAGAAAATAGTTTTCTCATGCTTTGGGGAGAGTGGTCATTAGTTTACAAACACTCTTTATTTACAAAACAGCATCACTTGGGAATAATTTGTTAATGTAACAGTTGTGATAATGAGAATATCCATGACATATTTTTCACATAACATACTCCTCATTAGAGATATTTTGCTTTACTCCTTAATATTCTTGAAAGATGCCAGATCAAAGAGTCCTTTATTAAACTCATTAAAGTTTTTCCTTTGACCAATTTTTAGACAAGCCTCTGTAGTGTGATGTTCACCTATCTTTTTGTTGCCTATAATGAGACTTAACTCTTCATAATATTTATGTATGTCACCTCTCTGTAGATTCATTTTGATACCTAATTATTATCTAAGCATCTCCCTTGTTAGAATAAAAAGTAAAGTTTATTCTACTTTTTTTTTTCTTTGTACCAAGGATCGAACCCAGGGCCACTTAAACACTAAACTGCATCCCCAGACCTTTTTATATTTCATTTTGAGACAGGGTGTTGCTAAGTTGCTTAGGAACTCATTAAGTTGCCTAGAATCTGTGATCCTCCTGTCTCAGACTCCCAAGTCACTGGTATTCCAGGCATGCACCATGCTACCTATCAAACTTTCTACTCTAGAAGTAAAAAAAAAACAAACAAATTTTAGACCATTTCACATTAAGCCTACCTTACCTTACTAGTCATTACTAATCCACCAGATAGTAAACAGGAGGATCAGCCAGTGCTTCCCTTTTTTTGGTTTTACCTTGAATGTCTCAAGCATTTGTGTGCAGCCCCTTATCCATTGTAGCTCTGACACATTCTGCTGGTGTAAATAGCGTTTTTCATCCCTTGGTAGTTAGGTTAGTAACACATTGTATTTGATACAGTGTTTTCCATACATGAATGGGTACAGAGTCTTCTGCTTTTTAAGCATCTCTGAAGACATCAGTTTATCCTAATGACTTGACCACTATCATTATAGATTCTTCTATGGTACTGATAAGTGCTTCTGCATTCCCCATTATGCCTAAATGTTACCTGTGTTTTGTCTCCATCCCTCAAAGATGAAACAGTGATAGAACAGAGTTACAGCAAGACCTTCAGCCAGTTTGTCCTAAGCCACCAAGCAGATCCTTCCCAGAGAGTGACAGCTCATCCTTCATCATGCATTTCAGTCTTGCTTCTGGATTTAACACAACACAAAAAACATGCAAATGCATTCAACTCAAAATGGAAACACATCCAACTTTGAGCTGCCTTCTCAGATATTTATCATTTCTCAACTTGATGCGAAGAATAGAGCATGCATATAATTTGTTCCTTACTCAGAATTAAGTCTTTTTGGAGTTAATTTAATAATTCAATCTGTGAAGAAAATGTTTGCTTAAATGATAGTATGTTGATTAGATCAAGAGAGGTACTGTCTTAGTTTGCTCCTGGGACTGCCTTAGACTGGGTAATTTGTGAACAACAGAAATTTGTTTCTCACAGTTCTGGAGGCTGGGAAGTCTAAGATGAATAGGCTGCAGATCTGGTTTCCAGTGAGGGTTGTTCTTGCTTCCAACACAATGTCTTCTTGCTGCATCATCATGTCATGGAAGGGGAGAAGGGCAACAGAGGACTAACAGACTCCCTCAAGCCCATTCATAAGGGCACTAGTCACCACCTAAAGGCCTCACCTCTTATATTACTATTGCATTACTTTTGCATTAGAGATGGAAGTTTGGCATAAATTTTGGATGGACATATAGATTTAAACCACAGCAGGCACTAATGTTGATGGGTGATGAAAATTATCCTCAATATTTAAATACTTTGTATGATAATCTTTATCTCAAACCTGAAAAAAATGTAACTTTTGTCTCTTTTTTTTTTTAAGAAAGAGTTGATTGACTATGGTCCTAATTTATTATGCCTTCCTATAGACCTGCTGTATGCAATGGGATTTGACTGCTCCTTCTGTCAAATGATGGGATTTTTTCCACCATTACTTGAGTGTGCACTGGCCTTGTGACTTACCAGTCCAACAGAATGTGGCACAAGTAGGCAGAGTAGCCATTTCCAGTACAGCTCTTAAGAGACCTTGTCTCCTTTTTACTTTATGTCATTGAACCCTGTACAGCAGCAATAACAAGCTCAGACTACCCCTGTAGACAAGAAGAGACCCAGGGCCCATCTAGTACCATCAGGACAGCCAGGAGCCAACCAAACACAAGACATGTGATTGACATCTTTCCTAGGACACTCACCCTCCACCCCTGAACCAGCTGACCACAGACTTGTGATTAAGCCCTAATAAATCATCTAAGCCTGTCTCAGGTCAGCAGAACCACCCACAGATTTCTGAGCAAAATTAAATGCATATTGCTCACCAATGAGTTTTGAGGATGTTTGTTATGCAGCAGTAGCTCTCGGATATGGGAGCTCTCTTCCTTTTACTTACCCCTCCTTGCTCGGCTACCTACTACACTGATGAGAAAAGGAAAGAAAATATTAAGTGCTTTCTTATGTATGGTCCCTTATGTACCTATTTTGTCTTTAAAGAATTTCAAGGGGACAGTTTTTATCTCCATTTACAGATAAGAAAACTGAAGCTCCAAAGAGGTCTTCTCCCAAGTCATTCTGACATTAAGTGGCAGTGCCAGAATCTGAGCCCAAGCTGGAAGCTTGTGTTCCTTCACTTTGCCCCCATTTTCATGCCCCCATTCTTTTTGATATTGATGTTTAGCAGTTGCCTTGAAAAATCCCTCAATTTTAAGCAGTCCTTATTAGATTCTGGGGAATCCCATAAAGCATCTAGTGAAGGATCTTTCCTTTTTATATCCATTCCATTTGGATCCAGCTGAAGTGATAGGAAGAATAACAAACCCTATTGCCCCTTCAAAACCAAAGTTCACTTCATCAAGGGATGTGTTCCATGCACTGCAAGATTAGATCAAAACAATACTAGTATCAACATCCTTCATGCTGTGTGACCAGCTTTGTCTTTGCAGCTCTCTTGCCATCCTCCCCGGTATCCACACTGATGCCTCATCCCCTTGTTCAGTGCTGCCTGTGCTGACTTTCTTGCTATCCCTTAGTTGTTCCACTGTTGACTCATTACTTCCGCTATTTCCTCTGCATGGAATTTTCTTCTCCCAGTTCCTTGAGAGGCTGATGAGTCAGGTCAAAGTTTAGCCCCCCATCTCAGAGGGGCCTTCCAAAGCCAGCCCCCACCACTGTGAACTATTTTACTTTCTTCATTTTACTTATTGCCATCTAATGTCGCTAGACATTTTCTAATAACCTTATTTAGTTATTATTTTTTTTCTTTTACCTCCAATACATAAACTCCATCAGTACAAAGACCTTTCCTTCATAGTTCACTGCTTTATCCTAGGGCTTTACATATACAAAAAACAAAAAGTATTTGTTAAAGGAATTGCCTAAAGCATTTTAGATGACTCAGTGGCAAGTTGGGACTTTGCCCATCATTACTCACACTCACCTGCTCCCTGATGCTCTACAACATACATCCACAATTCCAACACAGAATCCCAATGTGAGGTCATGTGAGGTCACCCTGGGGTTTGGATGCCATAGTTGGTTCAACTATAGAATATGATGAATCCTCCCTGTTTTGTTAGATTGTAAGTGTGAACTGATGATGGTACCCAGCTGCAATGGACAGTTTTGTGTCAACTTGTCTGGCCACAGGATACTCAAACATTGCTTCTGAGTGTGTTTGTGAAGGCATTTTCAGGTGAGATTAGCATTTGAATCCATGGACTCTCCAGTATGGGTGGGCAGCATCCAGTCCATGGAGAGTTTAAATAAACAAAATGTAGAGGAAGGTGGGGTAATCTCACCTCATCTTTGACTCTTGGACTGAGACACATCCTTAACTTCTCTGGTGCTCAAGCATTCAGGCTGAACAGAAACACAATATTGGATTTCCTAAGTCTTCAGCAAATAACAGACCATGGAATTTAG
This sequence comes from Xerus rutilus, assembly GCA_028644305.1. Classification (NCBI taxonomy): domain Eukaryota; kingdom Metazoa; phylum Chordata; class Mammalia; order Rodentia; family Sciuridae; genus Xerus; species Xerus rutilus. The sequence continues at coordinate 7,773,115 of CM053416.1, read as the reverse complement.
CCTTCAAATCATATGATCAAACACCTCATAATAAATCTCCTTTGATGTATACATACATGCATTTTTATATACATATATATACACACATGCATACACATACATGTGTATGTATGTATATATACCTATTATTTATATATTTTATATTATTTTGATATTAGATATTTATTTATTTTTTTTAATTTTTTTTTTTTAGTTGTTGATAGACCTTTATTTTATTTGTTTGTATGCGGTGCTGAGAATTGAACCCAGGGCCTCACGCATGCTAGGCAAGCGCTCTACCACTAAGCTACAACCCCAGCCTAGATATATTATTTATATATGGTATAGATGATGTATATGTATGTGCATGTTTACATGTAATCCCAAATTACCTAGAGTCAGTTTGCTGAACTTTTTTTTTTTTTTTTTTGGGCACCAGGGATTGAATCCAAAGGCTTGACCATTGAGCCACATCTCCAGAACCTTTGAGACAGGTTCTCATTAAGTTGCTTAGAGTCTCACTAAGTTGCTGAGGCTTGTTTTGAACTTGCTATCCTCCTGCCTCAGCCTCCTGAGCCAGAACCAACTCTAAGAATTCTCATTGTGCAGAGCTGGAATAATTTGAGTAAGAAAGTATGTAGTTTTATTGAAATTTTATATGTATATATATTAGTTGTAGATGGACACAAAGTCTTTATTTTATTTATTTTTATGTGGTGCTGAGGATTGAACTCAGTGCCTCACACGTGCTGGGCAAGCACTGTACCACTGAGCCACAACACCAGCCCCCCGTTTTTTCTTCTTAACTGGGGATCGAACCCAGGGGTGCTTGACCACTGAGCCACATTCCCATCCCTTTTTATTTTATTTTATTTTTTTATTTTATTTTTTTTTTTGGTACTGAGGATTGAACTCAGGGGTACTCGACCACTGAGCCACATCCTCAGCCCTATTTTGTGTTTTATGTAGAGACAGGGTCTGCTTAGCGCCTCGCCATTGCTGAGGCTGGCTTTGAACTCGTGATCCTCCTGTCTCAGCCTCCCAAAGTGCTGGGATTACAGGCTTGAGCCACCGCGCCCGGCTATTTTTTTATTTTTGAGACAGGGTCTCGCTAAGTTACCTAGGTCATTGCTAAGTTCCTGCCTCAAACTTGCAGTCCTCCTGCCCCAGCCTCCTGAGCCACTGGGATTACACGCATGCACCACCTGTCCTGGCAGTTTGCACCATGCAACCTCTGTCACACCTTCAGCTTTGCTGTCTTAAAGCAAAAGCAAAGAAAGTTTCTACCTGAAAGAGTGGATATGACTGTTCCAATAAAACTTTTTATTTATACAAAATAAGCAAATGGCCTGAGAGCCATCATTTACCAAATCCCTTCTCTAGAGCGACTTTGTCACTGTTGTCACAGTTTGCCTCTATCTAGCTCCTTTCTGCTTTGCCCTCATTCATCCATTTCATTAGGCTTAAGTCAAGTCTGGGCCTTCCTCAGATTTAGTCTTCTATTTCAACTCTGGTGGCCTGTCTCTCTCTTTCTTCCACTTGGAGCTCCCGCAGAGACCCTCTGAACTGTCCCTAAATCATCAGCACCATCTCTAGGATCATGCTTCTAGGAGCCAGGCTCTGTAGATAAGGAAACACATTTTTGCTTTGGGAAAATTTCTTAAGCACTCTCAAAATATACTGACTGTTCAGCTGGGTTTCTGCAAGCAGAGGGCTGGAAGCAGGAGACACAGGGTTTAAGGCTTTGTGCTCCTTTTTCAGGGTCTCCTGAGGCTTTCGTTCACACATTAGTTCTGCCTTTCTCCTGAAATCAGAGCATCACACACTGTACCATGTGGTCTGGCTGTAACTTTTGATCATATTTTCAGTTTCTTTTGGCTGCAAGCTTTGTTCTAGATTTTAACAAGCATTGCAGGAGCAGAAGCACTCTATCGTTTTATCATTTAATTCTCCATATCCTACTGGAGATAATGTTCAACAATAGCAGATATCCACTCTCCCCGGTGGATTCCCATCAACCATGCATGCATAAGGAGCAGCAGCGATCATTTAGCATGTATGCTTTTGGTTTTATTTTGTTTTTGTTTTCTCAAAGTCTGATTTCATCCTGATTTGGCAATTTGTTAGAGAAAGCACAAGCATACCTAGATGGAAAGGAATTGAAACATATAATTTGGTGGTGAAGCCTCTTTAAAAAAAAAAAAGAATTAAGAGATAAAATTAGGTCCAGGGCCTTGCAAGGAGGTGTGCTAGCGAGGGGACCTGAACTTCAGCTTCATTGTCTTTGCCGTGCCTCCCAGCCATGTAGGGCATGTTAGGAATCTATGGGTGTAGGGCGCAAGTCACACACTCCAGTTCCTGGAGGGGCTGAGCAAGTAATGTGAGGAAGTGAAGTGAGCTATGTACCTGCACTTTCATGGGGGACGGGAGGGAACTTGAACCCTGCCAAGAAAACCTGTACAAAGAGGACAGCTGCTATAACTCCCCAGCTAAATGTGGTCACATGGGAAGGAGAGCCCTGCATTGGCACAGCCTGGAGTTTCTTAAACCATTTAGACATATGCAGTTTTGTTTTTCTTTTTCTTTTAATTTGAAAGCTCCTAATTTTTTTAAAAAATGCACCAAATAAACATTTCTGTTGGGAATAAATTCAGTGAATTATACCTTGGGGCCTCTAAGATAGCTTTTATGTTTGTAAGATGTACAGAGTAATCTAAAATTGGAATGAATGAATCTTACATCTATTAAGATATAAGGCACTAAGCAACTCAGTGAGACCCTGTCTCTACATAAAACACAAAATAGGGCTGGTGATGTGGCTCAGTGGTCGAGTGCCCCTGAGTTCAATCTCCAGTACCAAAAAAAAAAGATATAGTTAAATATTGGTATATATTGACAGTCTAGCTTGTCAGAAGAGCCATGTGTCTCACTCAGCCCTCAAACCTGAAATACCTATCAGCAATCTAAGTCCTGCATTTTTAACATTGATATGGGTTTGAAAAGTCTGTTTTTCTTTCTTCTCAGGTAGATTCTAGTTGCTCATCTCAGTACTGATTCTTTCATTTACTTACTCTTCCACATGAAGGTAGCATGTTTCTTAGCACAGTGCCTGGCACATGAGGAAGCAATCAGTATATGTCTTTTGAATTAATTATGTAAATAAAGTTTAAAGGCACAGTGGTGCATGCCTGTAATCCCAGCTACTGAGGAGGCTAAGGTAGGAGGATTGCAAGTTCAAGGCCAATCTGGGCAAATTAGTGAGACCCTGATTCAAAATAAAATTTAAAAAGCTGGGAGCTCAGTGGTAGAGTGCCCCTGGATTCAATCCGCAGTACCACCAAAAAAAAAAAAAAAGTCTCTATGGATTGCCAATATTTGAATAGTAATAATAGCTCGCATTGTCATCATCTTGCTAAAAATGAATGCTTATATATGTGTCAGGCACTGCCTGAAGTTAATTGTTCATCATTAACATTACTTGTTATCCATAGAGGAACTTTCATTTGAAGTTTAAATTTGGAATTTTTAAAAAATTACGAAATAACTAAATAAGACCATCTCACAAACATGAAGTCAAACTAGGTAAAGTGCAATTTCAACAAGAGTATTTACTTTGTATTAACTAAATTTGGTTGAGATGTACTGTTTACTCATTAAATGCTGGAAACTACTAAATGTTAGGCTGCCTCCTTGGGTAAGCCAGTGAGGCAAGAGGTGGAGAGTTGAGACTGACTATCAATCTCCCAGAATGCTCATCTTCTATCTGCATGAAAACTGGAAGACTTTGGAAGCTGGTGGTATTTCAGGTTTGCTACCAAGGCACATGGTTCCAGAATTCCATTTATGCACAGGTGCATAGATTGGTAGACTATTTCAGAGATCTGCCAGCTTTTGAAGGCCCTCATCTGTTATCATACCCCGGGAGCAATTTCTCAGCAAAGCTGGCATGTAGGGACCATAACTACACCTGTTTTTCCCATATCCCCTGCTGAATTCTTGATTTTTTTTAACCTGTGAAAATTTTTAATAGTTTTGGTAAAACGGTTTGGAAATGACACTTTCCTCTCTGAGGAAAAGGAATAATCACTGGTACCCCCAACCAAGCCAATGAGTTAGAACCCCCATTTTTGCCAACTTTTTAAAATCTTATTTCCTTCATGATATATCTTAGCATCAAGACAAGAGTAAACAAAGATGTTAACAAATGATGATTCTTTAACTGGCTAGAGCTAAATGACCAAAGAACTAGAATGTATTGTTTACTTCCCAGAGAGCAAATGGATTCATAATGAAATCTTTTACAGGGTGTGCTGCTTCAGTTGGATGGCCATGATTAAGTGCTATGAAGCCAAAGAAACTATTTGGTTGATCAGAAAATGATCATATTTAGAATAATCTTTCTCATCTTTAAAATGACAGAGTTAGGCAGAGGTTATATAAAATCTCTTCCAGTATATTATCTTGCTTTGTGAAATTTGGCTTGCCCACATTTAAACTGTATCTTGTTGCAAGCAATAGACAGAATGTGATACCTTTTTGAGTTTTCAACTTTAGACAATTATGTTGCATATATGAATCCTATCATTGGAAGTTGGCAGTATGGGTCAAGTGGTGGAGACTTTAAAGTTGACAGGATCTTTAAGTTCAATCTTTATACATTACTGAGACATATTTGGAATTTGGGATGTAGGACTTTGTTTTTACAAAGCTATCACAAGCTGGTGCATACCTATAATCCCAGCTGCTCAGGAGGCTGAGGCAGGAAGATTGCAAGTTCAGGACCAGCCTCAGCAATTTAGCAAGGTCCCAAGCAACTTAGTAATAACCTGTCTCAAAAATAAATTATAAAGGACTGGGGATGTATTTCAGTGGTTAAGCACTCCTGGGTTCCATTCCCAGCACCAGAAAATAAATAAATACAATATAAAATAAAATTTTAAAAGCTACCATAAGGCATCTCTGTTTCAGTGGAAGAGATGCCATCCATTTTAGGGTTACTCTGTGCAAACTCATCCCCAGTCCCCCTGCTATGTCCAAGGTCATGTATTAAGTGTCTCTCCATTCATTAATCATGCCTTTTCCATTGTTTCTTTCAATGTTGATATGCCCTTTTTCCCCTCATGGTTGTACAATGTGATTTTTGAACTCAGTCACTAGAATTCTGCAGTCAAAATTGACAATGCAGAGTCTCTAAAATGGTGCAGATTAAAAATCCCCTAAAGCTGACCTATTATAGCTATCTCATTTTTCAAATAATGTTTAAAGTCAGAACGAAGTTTAGAAATATCAAAAGGTTTGCTTAAGGCAATGATTTCCAGACGTTTTGATATCATGGTGCAGAAAAAGTTGATGATCTTTGTAGGCCACACCAGACTGGGCTAACACTGAGGACTGTTATTGGCTCCTGCTGACCAGCTCAGGGGCTATAGTGGTAGTTGATCTTTTCTTGCTTTCCTGAAAGCCAAAAGATAAAGATCTTAAGTATATTTCAACTAGTTAATGGTGCATTTCATAATACCCCATTTGCAAAGCTTTGGCCTAAATTAAACCATTTATCAGAGCTACAGTAGCCCAGCCTATATTTGCTAAAGATAAAATGGTATTTATTGCCTCTTAAATTATAGGTAAAGTTGAGGCTTGATTCAGTGGGTGGAACTTCCTGTAGAACTTCATTCATTACCTCTCCTGGCTCTTGTCTCCCATTTATGTTGATGATAATCTTAGGATGGTAAATACTTCTGTAACGAAAAGGCTCTTTCCCAGAATTCTCTTAGAAATTCTTCTGACATCTGCTTGATTCTAAATGGAACATAAACCCATCCCTAAGCCAAGTACTATACTCAGGAGAAGGTGTTTCAGCAACCGCCTTAGGCCAAGGTCATGAGCTTGACCCTTGGGTTAGTATGAGTCTAAGCAAAATGTCAAGAAGACATCTCCCAACACTACACTACAATTACCAAAAGAAGGGAGAACGGGCAGCTGCTGGTAAAAATGACAGATGGTTTCTGCTGGGCTTTTTGATTCCCATATTACTGTGGTTTTTATTTTATATTGTATTATATTAGTTATGATATGTTGTTATTCTTTTTGTACATGTGTGTTTGTTTCAACACCTAATTTTTGGAGTATAATGGTTACATATACTAGAGCAATCCACTTTCTTTTTTGTAATAATTATAATTGCTGACATTCATTGGGATCTCCACGTGTGCCCTAAATAATTTAATATGCTTTATATATCTGAACACAATGCATCCAATAAGGGAGAATGATTTTCACAACCACAGTAGTGCTAATTGTGAAAATGTAATAGCCCAAGTTGTGCCTGGCCATTTTTAACATCAACAGTTTTAACTTTCACTAAGTCAAAATATTTATTTTAGCCAGGCATGGTGGCTCATGCCTGTAATCCCAGCACTTCGGG
>CM053416.1:7742573-7766612 GCA_028644305.1 Xerus rutilus | reverse complement strand
CTTAGAGAGTTCCTCCTCCAGACTCAGGTCCTTCTATATATATGCTAAGAGGCCCTTTGTCCTCCAAGGCTACAGGATGCATAGGGTGTGACTATTCTATTAGCATCTGCTACAGGGTGCATAGGGTATGACTATTCTTTTAGCATCCGGTAACTATGCTATTAGCATCCTGTGGCTACTCACAGGAATGCGGAACTTGTTACAAGATGGAACTATGGCCAAAGCTATATGATTGACAAACCTGATATTTGTTGCATATTATGTACTGAGGATGCACCCAGGCCAGCTCTCTCTCACACTAAGCAACTCAGTGAGACCCTGTCTCTACATAAAACACAAAATAGGGCTGGGGGTGTGGCTCCGTTGTCGAGTACCTCTGAGTCCAATTCCCGGTATCAAAAAAAAGAATATTTATTTTATTTTAGATTCTGCTTTTTATAAAAAATTGAAAGTGAATTTCCATATGGATTTGGGGATGCCATGCATCATGTCTTAGTTCATTTCCTGATGTTGTCACAGGAAACTGCAGAGTGAGAAATGTTTAAAGAGAGGAAATTTATTTCCCTCATTTCTGAAGTCTGAAAGTCCAGTAGGAAGATGGCAGCATTTGGTGGGGGCCTCATTGCTTTGTCTTAACTTGGCAGAGGACACCACAAAGAGAAGCAGATGAGATCAAGAGAAAGCCTAGGAAGCTGAACTCAGCCTTAGAATGACCCAGTCTGGAGATAACTAACCCACTTCTACTATAGCAGCATTAATCCATTCAGTTTGGAGCCTCCATGACCTAATCACTTCTCAAAGGTCTCACTTTCCAACACAAGCAGAGTGGCAATTAAATTTCAAAATCACATTTAAAGAGACCATTCAAACCATAGCAGCATCCTGTTATCAAGATTGTATATAGCCGGGCGCAGTGACACATGCCTATAATCCCAGTGGCTCAAGAGGCTAAGGCAGGAGGATCATGAGTTCAAAACCAGCCTCAGCAGCAAGACCCTAAGCAACTCATTGAAACTCTGTCCCTAAATAACATACAAAAGAGTGCTGGGGATGTGGCTCAGTGGTTAAGTGCCCCTGGGTTCAATCCCTGGTACCAAAAAATAATAATAAAATAAAAATAATTGTAAAAAAAAAAAATATATATATATATATATATATATATACGAAAAAATATTTTTTTTCTTTTTTATGGCTTTTGCATAAAATTGATCTGGATTAAAATTCTAATTTCTAGTAATGTTGGGAAAACTTCTGTCAGAGCAATTTACCTACCATAAACCATTATAAATCCTGGAAAGATTTTTTTTTTTTTAATTTAAAGGGACTGAAGATTGACCAACAGCAGGAAAAACATGAGGACTTGCTCCCTGGGAGAAGGAACACAGACCAATTGAGATCCATATTTAACTGGCTTTTTTCCTATAGGTACTCACAAGTGTTTCTGGTACAAAGCGGAATAAAGCTTAACAACAAAACAGCAACCCAAGTAAAGACAGAATAAAGGCATTCTCAAATATCAAAATTGGGAGAATTAATCCTGACCACCCAGAACTGGAAGAAAGGACAAATGATATGTATAAAAGTCATGATACCTAACAAAGATTTGAATCTTTCGAAGAAAACTAGGGAACCTAGAAATGTAAATAAGTGGGCAAATAGAAATAATTGTTTTTTTCTATTCTTAAATTCTTTCCATTATAATTGACTATTCAAAACAAAAAATAGCAATGTACTTTGGGTTTTAACATATTGTATTAGTCCATTAAGCATTACTATAACAAAATACCCTAAACTGGTTTATTATAAAGAAAACTGGTTTATCTTGATTCCTGGTTCTAGACCAAGTCAAGACATCACATCTAGTGATGACCTTCTTGCTGGCAGAGTACCAAGGTGGCACAGGGCATCACATGGCAGGAGACAGTGTACACTCAGGTGTATATGTATGTATCTCTCTTCGAGTCTCTCTTCTTTCCTTTTTTTTAAAACCACCAATATTCTTTGCTCATGAAGTTTCCACCTGATGACCTTATCCAATCTGAACACTTCTCAAAGACCCTACCTCTAAACACCATACTCAGATTTAGTTTCCACCCTTAAAATACCTCACAATGGAGATTATCTCAATATATGAGCCCTTGGGGGACACACGCAAACCATATCCAGGCCATAGCAGACATGAAAGAATAAAAATCATAGGAGTGGTAATTTCAATCATTCACTTATAACATTCTTAAATTGCAAATGTCCATTTGAAACAGTACCAAAACAATAAAACACTCAGTAATAAATTGAAAAAAATATGTACATGACCATTACCTGAAAATTTATAAAACATTCCTAGGAGAAATTAAAGAAAATACCAATAGCTGCAGAAACACAACCTGTTCAGAGTTTGAAAGGCATAATATTACTATCTTTGCGTTTTTTAAAATTTAATTTATTTAAATGCATTTCAAGTCATAGTACATATATATAACTCAATTTTTCCATTTCTCTGGTTGCAAACCAGATAGAATCACACCATTTGTGTCTTCATACATGCACCTAGGGTAGTGATGACCATCTCATTCAACCATCTTTACTACACCCCTTCCCCTTTCCCTCCTCCCACCTCCCCCCTCCTCCATTTCTCTTATGTTCCCCATTCCTACCCGCTGGGATTACAAGAGTGCACTACCATGCCCAGACTTCTGTGACATTCTTAAACAGCCAAAATTAACACATGTGGGTGCAAATCTCAACCATGATTGGAGGGGTTAGGTTAACTAAAAGGAAAATTTTGAGGGGAGATGGAAATACTCCTCATCTTATTTTGATGGTTACATACGTGTCAAAGTTTATCAAGACTTTTTTTTTCTCTTTAATTTCTTAAAATGTATTTGTAGTGTTAGGGATGGAAGCTCAGGTCTTGAATATGCAAGGCAAGCACTTTACCACTGAACTACATCCAGAGCCCTTGAGCCTTGTTTTCTTTCCTTTTCTTTTCTTTTTTTTGGTACAGGGATTGAACTCAAGGGCACTCGACCACTGAGCCACATCCCCAGCCCTATTTTGTGTTTTATGTAGAGACAGGGTCTCATTGAGTTGCTTAGCGCCTCACCGTTGCTAAGGTTGGCTTTGAACTTGGCGATTCTCTTGTCTCAGCCTCCTAAAGTGCTGGGATCACAGGCATGCGCCACCACACTTGGCTGAGCCTTGTTCTTGAAACCTGTTTATGATATATAAATTATTCCTTAATTAAAAAAAAAACAAAAACAGATTTAGTATCAAATCTTGACTCTGTCATTTTCTATAAGGGCCATTATCCAGTGATTAAATTCTTTATGCTTCAGATATGCCATCTATAAATCACCTATATAAAAGACTTATTTTGAAGATTAAATGAGACAAAGTACTTGGTACCTGAGGCAGAGTAAATAATCAATATAAGTAGCTGCTGCTATGATTTTTATTTATTATCATCTTTATCATCATTCACACATGTGTTCAGGTAGAGAACACAGTAGTTTACTAAACACTAAACGTATTTTAAAAATCCAAGAGAAAATAGATTAAAATAACTTGTCAGATTTATAGATATAGTTATTTATATCAAGTGTAGTTATTTTTTAATCACACAATTCAGAAAACTTTATTTATATATTATTACTCTAGACAAATATAGGCTCCCACAAACCTCTCACTTCTTTCTATTTTATATTTGTGCATAATAATTGTACTTAATGGTAGGAGTTGTTATATATTTATATTTGTACACTATAAAATGATATAATTTGGCCAATATCATTCCCCAGTATTTCCTCTTTTCCTCTCCTCCTTCCTCTTGGTCCATTTCCTGTATTCTACTGATCTCCCTTTGATTTTCATGAGATTATCCCTGATCCCCATTTTTTCTTCCTTTTTCCTCTTTAGCTTCACATATGAGGGCAAAGGTAACAACCCTTGACCTAAGTTTGGCTTATTTTGCTGAACATAATGTTCACAAGTTCCATCCACTTTTTTGCAAATGACATAATTCCATGCTTCTTTATGGCTGAATAAAACTTTATTTTGTATACCTACAACACTTTTTAATCCATTCATTCTTTGATGGACACCTAGAATTTCTCACTTTTTAATGTGCTATCCTCTTAGGCTTCTGCCAGATCTCACTCTATTCATCTCAGTTCATCTTTCTTTTTTCACATCTGCTGCTATCCTCCTCTCTTCTTCTGTTGGAATTTTTAGGTAACCATAGCACTTGGCTCAGTAGGCTACTCTGAGGAACAGTGTGTTGTAGTGCCCAAGCTTGGTGAACCAAGGTGCTGGTAATGGCAGCATCATTTTTTCCTTGACCTGCATCAGAAGCACAATAGTAAGTCTAAGTTTTTATTTTGGGATGTATACATTCTTTGCTCATGGAGCTCATGGTCTGCTCAATGAGTGACCTCATTTAATTGTATGTTAAACATTTATGTATATTTATAAGTACATCACTTGGAATAAAACTTCTGTAGCTTTCTTGAAATTATCAAAATGGTTTTGTGACCTCTCTCAAAAGATTAATTACACCTCTTCTGAAGTTATTTCCCACAGGGAGTTTTTATCCCAAGTAGTTACTCAGTTTTAAAAAAATAAAACCAAAAGGACTCTAGATCAAATTTATAAATGTGAGTGCACCATCTGTAAAACTATTTGCATTTCTTTGTTGTACTTTTTTTTTTAGCTTTTTTAATTTCTTCATCATTTCTTATATTGAAGGTAAATGAGAAAGGAGAAGCAAAATCTTGTCAACATTATTTTTTGCAGAATAATTCCATGTGTTATCAGCCAAGTACCTAGAGATAATTAGGAAATATGAGTAGGAAGCATTTTGAGTGCTTATCTTTAAAAGTTCATTGTTACATTCAAAAAAATGTATTAATAAAATAGAAGTGGACTCTTACAAGGGAAATGAAAATGGATGTAGAGGTAAAAAAAAAAAAAAAGAACATAATTTTAAAAATTCTTTAATCACCAAAGTGGAAAATGCTGACATAGACAAATTACCACATTAGGATCAGATTGCTTCCTGAATTTGCCACTTGAAAAATCTGTGGAAATTAACAAGGAATTAGCCATCTGCATGTGTTACAATATAGATATAGTTGCATGTGATAGACCAAAAATAGCACAATAATCAAGAGTTTAGTATCTGTCTTACTAATGTCTGAGAAGCTCTGTCTGAAAGTCCTCAGGGGCCCTGCTAATTCTGTCTTCTCTGCCATCTCACAAGCATTTCCCTGGCTTGCAAGAATCAAGATGGTGTACCACCATGTCTGCCTTCCAACCAGAGGAAGAAAATGGAAAGCATGGAGAATACTTTCCTTTTAAGGACATAGCCAGAGGTTGTAGACATCCTTGTGCTCACATCTCTTAGTCAAAAGGAAGCTGCATGGGTGCCAAATGAGGCTGGGAAATGTAGTTCTCACTCGTTTTTTTTTTTTTAATTTTGTTTTAGTTGTTGGTGGATTTTTATTTTATTCATTTATTATTTATATGTGGTGCTGAGGATCAAACCTAGTGCCTCATGCATGCTAAGCAAGCACTCTACCACTGAGCTACAGCCCCAGCCCATTCATTCTTTTTGATTAAATGCTTAGCTAATCGTCTGCAAAACAAGAGGAATGTGGACGCTATTGGAACAACATATTTGAAACTAGATACCCCTGAAAAATTAAACCTGTAAAGAGTAGGAGAAAAGCAAAACAAACAAACAAGTATACATATATACATGCAAATAAGCAAAATGGAAAAATCTCAGAAGATTCTTAGTCCTACATGCAATTTCCTTCAGCGAATTATGTCATTCCTTGTAATTTTTAATGTCTGTGATTGGGATCCTGAGGCTACAATTTTTCTTTTCTACTTTGAAAGGATGTATTTAAAAGTAGTTGAAAGAGGGCTGGGGCTGTAGCTCAGCTGTAGAGCGCTTGCCTCGCATGCGTGAGTCCTTGGGTTCGATCCTCAGCACCACATACAAAGCAATAAAATAAAGACATTGTGTCCATCCACAACTAAAAAAATATTAAATAAATAAATAAATAAATAAATAAAAGTAGTTAAAAGAAAGTAAAAATATTAATATTTAATTGTACATAGTTTGCTTTAATAATTAAGTATTTGTGTAAAAAGTAAACATTTACCTACATATATTTTTTAAGTTGCAAACTGGTATGAATTTTTAAAGTCCTTGCATGGTGGACATTTGTCAAGTGACAGTGATTCTAGTTTATATGTGACCTCAATACATAATGAACTTGATTAGAAGTCAGAAGAGCCAGTTATGGAAACTTAAGAAAAGGAAGATGGAGAGATGATCAGTATGGCTCAAACTGAAATACAGGGTGAAAGGTGGAAGATTCAAAGAGGAGAGGTTGAGTTGGGTTAGACTGTGAAGTACCATCTAAACCTTGATAAGAATTTTGAATATTATTCTGTAAGCAATTAGGAGACACAAAGTGAATTTTATGTTATTAGGTCTTTACTAATGATAGACTGAAAGGGATGTGACCAGGGTTCATGCAATTCAACAAGGGACTATTCAAAGTGTGACAAATCAGGAAGAATTTTAATAATTTTAATGAAGAGTAAAAGGAGTGGTTCATTTATTGAGAAAAATATCCTGGGCTAGGAGTCAAGTTAAGTTACTCTCTCAAATGCTCTTTTTCAATAGCGATAGCATGGGGATATCATGAAAATATACTAAATGCCCTTCAAATTTCATATATACCAGTCATTTGAATCAGTGTTATGCTATCATTAAAAAGTAAGTAGTAGTTATATTAGAGGTCTGTGTTGGCCTGTTATGGTACTTGCATTTTTGTTGTGATACTTCTTGTTAGCGTACTATTATAGGCCACTGAATATTTAATTCATGTTCAGAAACAATGGCCAAAACCATTGACCACCATTCAGTTCTATGCCCAGATATTCTTTCTACCCAGTGAATCCAATAGGTGTGCCTAACCCTGTGATGGATACTACAAGTATAATGACTCCCCCAAAATATCCCCTGTCAACTGGGGTTTAAGGCCTTTATTTCCATTGAATCCATTAAAAATCATAGAAGTAATCTGCTATAGAAAGCACATATCAAACATTGTTTTTGTTGCTGGCTCTGAGGCCCAAAACGGATGAATCAACTTCATTAGCCAGAGAACAAAGCCTTTATTGTTTTATTTAATTATTAGACGTTAAGTAAATAGAGGGTTGGGACACAGGGAATTTACTCTCTGTTTCCCCAATATCCCACCTCTCAAGAAAAAGAAAAAAATCTATTCATCCATCCATTCACCCTGGAAGATGACAGATGTGTGATATTAAATTCTAATTGTTTCCTGGGTGGCTTTTGATGGTGAAGGACAGTGGTGAAGATCCAGTAAGAAGGAGAATGTGTTATAGAGAGGCCAATGCTTTAACTCTGAGCTTCCCAGGGTTATGAGGCTAGTATGAGATGGTTATGCTGTTCCCATTTGGAAGATGTTCCTTGAGAAGGACAAAGTTGTTGGCCTATTGTCCCCACTGCCCTCAGGTTCTTCTGGATACAGAGCCACACAACATCCCCGAAAACTTCCAACAGAGAATGGTCTGCAGATGGTCTAGTCTGTGTTCATAGTCTACTGGTGCTCTGCTGTGGGAATTTTCACCTACTATAAGCCCACACTCTGACAGACTGACAGATGATACAGAGCAAAGCTCTTTTAAAATGTTTGAGTAGAGGATAAAGTTCAGTATTGTTCAACAGGCCCAGTGTATTTAAATGAAGTTGAAATTGACAGAATTGAGAACATGGGAAATTTCTCATAAAAATCTAGATTTCTGAGCCGGGTACAGTGGCGCAAGCCTGTAATCCCAGCACTTTGGGAGGCCGAGACAGGAGAATCACGAGTTCAAAGCCAGCCTCAGCAATGGTGAGGCGCTAAGCAACTCAGTGAGACCCTGTCTCTACATAAAACACAAAATAGGGCTGGGAGTGTGGCTCAGTGGTCGAGTGCCCCTGAGTTCAATCTTCAGTACCAAAAAAAAAAAAAAAAAAAATCTAGATTTCTGGCTATTCGAGGAAAAAGTGAGAGTTAACTCTTCTGGAACAGTCCTGGGAATAAAAGCAACTGGCTGAATTTGGGGAGTAGATGGCTCTGTAGATAAGCACTGCATTTCTTTTTTTTTGTTGTTACTGGAGATTGAACTCAGGGGCACTCGACCACTGAGCCACATCCTCAGCCCTATTTTGTGTTTTATGTAGAGACAGGGTCTCACTGAGTTGCTTAGCGCCTCACCGTTGCTGAGGCTGGCTTTGAACTCAGGATTCTCCGTCTCAGCCTCCCTAAGTGCTGGCATTACAGGCTAGTCCTGCATTTCTTACCTCACATATTTCACATTACTTTCTCTTTTAAAATTCCAACCTCCTTCATTCGCATTAACCTTGCTTAAATTATATTAGCTTTAGTAAATAGTATAGGATCTCCAACTTGTATCCCCTTTCATAGGAAATAATCAAGTAATAACAATGATGATATTCAAATTTCTGTATCATGTAGCAGTTGCCAGATATTATTCTAAGCATTTTACACACTTAATTGAATTATTGTAGCATCTTTATGAGGAAGTTACCATTCTTGTTCCCACTTTATAGCTGGAGAAATGGAGGCACAAAAAGTTAAGTAATTTGCCCAAGCTCATAGCACTAGTCTGTGTTGAAGGAAGGATTCCAGCACAAACATTTAGACGGCAAAGTGGGGGCTTTTACACCTTCCTGAATAACCTCTCATGCATCTATCTGTGGCCTTTGTTCACCATCTCAGGGCAGATTGATGAGACACACCCATTCCCAGTACCTTGCAAAGATTTCCTGGACCCTGTGTACAAAGTCTCTCAAAAATTGCTTTGAGCTGGGCATGACGGCACAGGCCTATAATCCCAGAGGCTCGGAAGGCTGAGGCAAGTTCATGGCCAGCCTTGGCAACTCAGTGACATATAATAAAATAAAATAAAAAGGGCTGGGAATGTGGCTCAGTGGTTGAACACCTCTGGGTTCAAACCCCAGTATGCGCCCTGCCCCTCCCCTGAAAAATTGCCTGGAATGCTCACTTGTTCATTCTAAAATAGAAATTCGTGGAAACTGAGAATTGAGTTGTTTCATATTCCCTTTGTGTGATGAGTGATAAAATCAGAACATGAAAATTGAAATTGTCCTGCATTCCTGTAGTCCAACAAATGGTGGCTCCTGCATGCTCCTGAAAGTGATAGTGTGCATGGGCAAACTGCTGGGGGACAGGATGCAGGCAGGCAGGCTCACTGCCTTCTCTCTTCACCCCCCACCCCCGCCCCCAAGCACACTGGAACTGGAAATTCCAGGGTGGGAAGAACACTCCTTCCTTGTGCACCAAAACTATCCTGTGGGGCTCTCTTGGCACAGTTGTTTCACAGCCTGTCAGCAAGGCTGTATCAGGAACAGGGCCAGCTTCATGGGTGTGTGACCTGCGCAGTCTGGCAAGACCCCATGATGGAAGAAGGCCCTCTGCCTGGCTTAACATTCTGCTACTGCTTAAAAGTCTTAATTTTTTTAAAGGTTTCCATTTGCATTTTGCTCTGGGCCTCACACCTTTTATACCTAGTCAGATCAGGAGGCAGCGTCTTTCAAGATATTGCTCTAAAAGACCAGCAGGTTTACCTATTCTGCTTGCTGAACACCCAGCATGGCACCTCCCATGCTGTATGCACTTGGTAAACATTAGTTAAAGGGTGCTCAGGATATAGGCTCTAGATGAGCAAATGTTTTCTTATTGGGCCATGTTTTAGTCTGTTTTCAGTTGCTATAACAAAATACTTGAGACTGTGTAATTTATAAAGAATAGAAGTTTATGTGGGTCACAGTTCTAGAGACTGGGAAGAGCATCGGGTGAGGGACTTCTTGCTCCATCACAACATCATGGAGGAATCACCTGGCAAGGCAGAGCAAGCATGATAGCTTGGGTCTCTCTTCCTCTTTTTATAAAGCCACTGCTGCCGTCATGGGAGCCCCACCATTATGACCTCATCTAATCTTAATAGCCCACCTAAGATGTGAATTCCAAATATCATTACCATATTAATTTGATGAGTAAATTCCCAGCACATGAAATTTTGTTCTTTATAGCAGGCCAAATAGTACATATTTTTGTTTTTCTCAATCATATTGTTCAATTCTACTACTGTGGCTCAAAAGCACCTATGGTAACAGAGTAAAGAGAGAGTGTATGGGCTGGGTTTATAGCTCAGTGCCTAGCAAGCATGAAGCCCTGGGTTCGATCCTCAGCACTGCACAAAAATAAATAAATAAAATACTGGATTGTGTCCATCTACAACTTAAAGAAAAGTGTGTGTAGTTGAGTTGCAGTAAAACTTCATCTACACAGATAAATAGTGGACTGAATTTGGCTGACAGGTTGTAGTTTGCTGATCTCTCATGTAAAGTCTGACTCCTTAAATTCAACCTGACTCCATCATTTACTCTGTGACTTTGGGCAAATTACTTATCCTGTCTGTGCTTCTGTTTATTTTTCTGAAAAACTGAGATAATGGGAGTGCTTCCCTCCAGAGCAGTTGTGAGTATTAAATGAGATAATGCATAAAACAGTACAGCTCAATACATGGTCTTGAAATACTGGAACTATTACTTCAATAATCATTACAAGTAACTTCTTGATTTCAGAGCTCTGTGCAGTTTGCAGATGATAGATATGTAGAAGACACTTTTGTCAAATCCTTTGCTAGAAAGTCTTGAGTCTTTTAAATACCCCAAGTTTGCCAGGCATGATGGTGTATACCTGTAATTCCAGCAGCTTGGGAGGCTGAGGCAGGAGGATCACAAGTTCGAGGTCAGCGTCCATAATTTGGCAAGGTGCTAGGTAACTTAGCAAGACCTTGTCTCAGAATAAAATATAAAAAGGGATGGGGATATGCCTCAGTGGTTCAGCACCACTGGGTTTAATCTCTAATACCAATAAATAAATACCCTAAGTGAATGAACTTTTCCCCCTCTTCCCTTGCAAATATATCACAGTAAGAACATTTTAGTCTTAACAGAGAATGGAATTCAGTGGAATTAGTCAACAAAAAGGCAAAATATCCAGCATATATGCTTTTAAAAATCTATCATCTTTGAACTTCAGCTTTTGATCTGTAAAATAATGAAGAAAAGGTGAGGGAGCTACACTAGAATAACTCCCAAGGCCTTTTTTTAATTGGAGAAGCTGCATGGTGTAAACATTGAGCTCTTGGGCCGTGACTACATTAGTCTCTAATTCTCATCGCTAGGTGTTCTTAGCTTGGTGGTCCTCCATCAGGGCACAGAGGGGCCATTGCCTCTCCATCTCCTAAACTAAAAAGGTCACACCATGTCCTCTTTGGTTGTTGGATCCTTCCTACATCAAATAAGGAGTCAACACATTGCCTTGACGACCCAAACATGATTTTGAGTTAAAACTGACATATTGCAAAAAAGAGTGCTCAAAATTTTTCCCATTTTAATTATGTGATCTGGCAACACCATTGGTTTGCTTCGCAATTTTCAGATCAAAACAACAACAACAAAAACATAGCCTGAAAAAAATTATTCTGCTCATCCAAGATACTTAAACCACAAATCTGTTTATAGAAGGCATGATGGAGACAAGTTAGTTGGGTGCAATTTCTAGCAGAGCATCGCGCTTTCTCCCTTGAAGACACTATTGAGAAGTGTGAGAAGTGTGTAATTTCCTCATGATTAACATGGGTGCCATCTGGATCCCACATAGCACCCCAAACAGCAATGAATGGCGCCCTCGCTAGATTAGTGTAACAGCTCCCACAGGGTTTCTGTTACCACGCTTGGATATCGCCCATGGTGTGTTTCTGCACAGAGCTGCACAAACCATCCTGCAAATCTGCATATCAAACCATGCCACTCCCCTGTTTAAATTGTTGCATTGGCACTCAGAAGAAATGCACATCTCTGCTCAGGCAGCTGTTCTGATGCACATGTTCCTATTTGACCCCTGAAGGAATGTCTTAACCTGCCTCTGCTTCAGGTTGAGGGCCTTCTCCCCATGCATCCTGCCTCAGCATACCACGCTCTCCCCTCCCCCAGCTGCCGCCTGGCAGTTTCCTCTGTTTCAAACCACCAGAGCTTCACAAGTCATTGCCATTGTATTTATTCTTCAGCACTGAGCTCAACTATCATATAAGACTTATTTCCCTAGGAAATTCTGAATTTCATTCCTTCATTTATATTCCCTGGCTACAAAGAGACTACTACAAAATAGGGGATTGTCTAGTTCAGCCTAGCCCCTAGAACATGGCCTGATGTATATTAGGTGTTCAATAATATTTATTGAATGAGTAAATGAATAAGATCATTTCTTTTTGTCATTTGTTCAAAGAAACATATTAATCAAACAGCGTAGCATGCCAGCTCACAGTTTTATCACATAAGTATCAGAGACAAAGCTGGATGTCTACCAGAGAATACACATAAGGTTTTCTGTCATTTTGCTGTGTTGAAAAGCTCCCAGGACATCATGGTGCAGAATCCATTTAAGGAACATGATAACTGCTTTATCTGTGAAACTACAGATTCCCCAGCCACACACACCTTAAGTGAAATCAAGTTCCAAATCAAAGTTGTTCAAGACACTACTTAACATGTCCTAAGAAATATTCTAGGCCCAGGACATGCAAAGAAGTTTATGTATGCTGCTCATTCTGGAGGAATACATCATCTAGTAAAAGAATTGAGATTGTTCCGTAAGTAAACTGCAATCTGATAAATTTTCTTGTTCAAAATTACTGAGAGAACATAAAACAGAGGGGTTGAGTTTCTCAGGGACATTTGAGAAGTCTTGAGTGGGTAGCTAGGTCCCAAAAGGCAAGTGGCATTTGATGGGCAGAAAAGAAGAGAAAGCCTGGTATAGTTTAAACATGAGGTTCCCTCACCCCAAAAGCTCAGGTTTTAGATAATGGAAGAAAGTTCAGAGGTGAATGATTGAGTTATGAGAGGATTAACCAAATTAGTGCATTCATCCACTTGAATTAAATGGATGGAAACTGTAGGCAAGCAGGGTGTGGCTGGAGGAACTGAGTCATTGGGCGCATGACTTTGGGACTTATATTTTGTCCCTGGTTAATGAAGCTTGCTGTGCTTCCTGGTGGCCATGTCCCGAGCTGCTTTCCTCCACTGTGCTCCTCTGCCAGGATGTTCTACCTCACCTGGAGTCTAGAGCAATGGAGTTGACCTCTGTCGACCTTGGACTGCATCTCTGAAACTGTGAGCCAAAATATACTTCTCCTCCTCTAGGCTGTACTTGGCAGATGTTTTGGTCACAGTGACAAAAAAAGCTGACTAAAACAAAGCCCTTTCAGACAATGATTTTCTTCAGATATATGAAATTAAATTCTTTATGGCATTCTCTTTCCCATTTCCCAACTCTAACTACAATGTTCATGCTACAGAGTAAGGCAGGGCAATCCTCAGTGAATCCACAGATGCTTACTTTTCTGGAGAGCTCTAAGCCAAGGGAATTTTCCAGTAAGGTGAATTTAGGTAAAGGACGAATAAGAATAATCTCGGGCTGGAGTTGTGGCTCAGTGGTGGAGTACTTGCCTAGCACGTGTGAGGCACTAGGTTCGATCCTCAACACCACATAAAATAAATAAAGGTATTACATTTAAAAAATAATAATCTTCTCTGTGGAAGCCCTCTTGACTAACAGGCATGTGTGCATTCCTAGAAGGAAGTGTCCCTTTGGTTGCTTCATTGTCCGCATATTGACAATTTTATACCCCAACAATATCCATGAAGAAATTCTACAGGGATGTCGTGACTACTTCAGATCAAAAGAACTTTTTTGATAAAAAGCAACCTGAGATTTTTTTGGGGGGGAGGGGGTACTGAGTATTGAACTCAGGGGCACTCAACCACTGAGCCACATTTCCAGCCCTATTTTGTGTTTTATGTAGAGATAGGGTCTCGCCGAGTTGCTTAGCACCTCGCCATTGCTGAGGCTGGCTTTGAACTTATGATTCTCCTGTCTCAGCATCTCTAAGTGCTGGGATTACAGGCTTGCGCCACTGCGCCCAGTTTAGCTTTGCTTCTTAAAATCTCAGGTTGCAGCTGAGCGAGGTGTTCAATACTCAGTACCCCTCACCAAAAAAGAAGCAGAGCTGATCTCTCCAAAAAGCCTTTCAAACTTTTTATTCCATACAAATAACTTGGGAAGTTCAATACCTCCCAAGGATGACATTCTTTAAAGAGAGAATCTGCTTTTGCTCTAATTTTGCTTCTGCTCTTTTTCTCTTTCTCCCACAAGTATTTTGAAAGGTCTGAGCCATGAAAAGTATAAATTGTTCACATTTATCATATGAAGCAATTTATTCATGTCCAACTGACCTTGAATAGAAACCTAGCTATACCAAGCAAATTTTATTCCTAATTTATAACTGACAAAAGTAATGACTGCTCTTGCTGAACCATTCCTGGGAGTGTGGACCAGGCCTTAAGCATCTTACTTGTCCACCCCTAGTCTCTTCCACAAATTCTATCACAATTCCATGAACTTTTTATTTAAATTTCACTCATTAGCCTTAAAAGAGATTCCTACACTGAATGGTTGTGTTAGTCAGCTTTGTGTCGCTGTGACCAGTACACCCAACAAGAACAACTTAGAGGAAGAAATGTTTATTAAGGCTTGTGGTTCGTGGTTGGGTGGCTCATTTCTTTGAGCCTAGTGAGGCACAACATCATGGTGGAACGGTGTGGCAGAGGAAGGCTGCTCAGTTTATGATAGCCAAGATGTAGAGAGAGTTCCACTCACCAGAGACAAAATATGAACCCCAAAATCATGCTCCCTGTGATGTACTTCCTCCAGTCACACCCAACCTGCCTATGGTCACCACCCAGTATAGTAATCTCTTCAAATTATTAATCCAACAAGTGGGTTAATCCACTGATGAGGTTACTGCTCTCATAATCTAGTCATCACCTCTGATCATTCCTGCATTATCTTTCATGTAAGCTTTTAGGGCATACCTCGAATGCAAACTACATAACTATGGTTAAAGTTTGCAAAATTTTTATTCTTTGTTTTTTCCTTCTTTTCCAAACTGGGTGACTGGCCCTAAGAGAATGGAAAGGGTAATTTGCAGTCTCTTTCATACCTCTCCTTCACACTCAGCAGTTCTAAGTGATTGAACCATGCATGTATGGTTCACTGTGCTAGGCTCTTGATTTAATCCTTACACACTCCGGACTTAAAAGAGACGTAATATTTGCATATTTTTTTCAGTTATGGCCGTCCAGGCCTAGAGAAGTATAGTAGCTTGTAAATTACACCCAGCATTCACATAGTCTGATTCTAAAGTCCATGTGTAACAGTGGTCCCTTCACCTTCTGAATATAGCCTTCATTGCTCTAAGGTTTATTTTATTTATTTACTTTTTAAATGTTTTTTCTCTCCTCCTCTCTCCCCCTCCCTAACAGGATAGGGAGACAGTGTTATCTTTTCTTCCCCTAGTTAATAGCCCTTGAACACACCCACTACAGGAAGGAGATACCTGCTGAGGATCTGGGAAATGAATATCTCCCAAATTAACAAGTGAATCCTAACGTAATCTCCAGGAGCCCCAGGACCACCTACCAGAGCACACCTGAAATGTAACCCTTGAAGTCCCTTTAAAACTCCCCTGTCTCTCCTGATCTAGAGACTCACAACCTTTAGGATAGGAGTCCCCTGTGTTTCTCCTTTGCTAGAAAAGCAATAAACTTTCTTTTTCCTTTTTCTCAAAACCATGTCTTCGTTATTAAATTTGCATTGATTGGCATTGGGAACAGGGACCTAGCATTCCATTATACATGATTTAACCCCTGTATTTATTTTAGTCAGCCTTTTTACTGCTGTGACCAAAAGATCTGACAAGAAGAATTTAGAAGAGGGAAAGTTTATTTGGCACTCATGGGTTTTGAGGTCTCAGTCCCTAGATGGCCAACTCCATTGCTCTGGGCCCAAGATGAGGCAGAACGTCATGGTGGAAGAGTGTGGTGGAAGAAAGCAACCAGGAAGCAGAAAGAGAGCTCTGATCACCAGGGACAAAATATAAACACCAAAGGCATGCCCCCAATGACCTATCTTCTTTAGCCACACCCTATTTGCCTACACTTACTATCTAGTAAATCCATATCATTGGATTAATCCACTTATTGGGTTACAATTCTCATCATCTAATCATTTCACCTCTGAACATTTTGCATTGTCTCACACTTGAACTTTTTGGGGACACCTCACATCTAAACCATAATAGCACTATAGGTTTTCTTGTTTAGCATTCTTTAAGTTTAAGCCTTATTTTCTCTCTCTCTTTTTCTCTGACCTATCATTGTCCTATTTCTTAGCTAGCAAAACTGGAAGACTGGAAATCCCAATTTAAATGAGACATTACCAATTTTTAAATGGCAACCACTAATTAAAATATTTTTAAAACAAAATATTAACAAATGGTTCCTGCAGGCTGAGTTTCAACTGTGGGCCACTTGTTCACCATTTGTTTAAACAATAGGTCTAGGAATGTCTTCCAAAGCCTATCATCTCCTTCCGATTTGTTTCGAGGAAATCTGTGCTGTAAACTCTGAGTGTATCATTGCCACTTTAAGAATGAAGAATCAGAAGGAAGCAAGAAACTGGAATTAGAGATGAAACTAGATTCTCTGTTTCTGTGGGTGTTGGGGTTTGTGCAGGCTGCAGGCCTCTGCAGAGGAGAAAGCCCATTTTTGTGTTTGCAGCTAGACACAGCAGGTGATGCCTGCTGGTGACAGCCTCAGGGCTGAAGCCTGAAAAAGTGGTGCCGAGCAAAGGAGGAGCAGCCTGCAGCATGTTGCAGCTCTTGGTGTCCTTATGCCTGTAATCCCAGGATTTAGGAAGGCTGAGACAGGAGAATTGTGAGTTCAAAGCCAGCCTTAGCAACAGCGAGGCGCTAAGCAACTCAGTGAGACCCTGTCTCTACATAAAACACAAAATAGGACTGGGGATGTGGCTCAGTGGTCGAGTGCCCCTGAGTTCAATTCCCTGTACCACAAAAAAAAAAAAAAAACCCTAGTAACTCATTGCCAATTTCCTTTTGGGTTCTTGTCTAGCAAATTTGAACAATAAAATCCAAAGACACCAAAAACTTGGTCATTGTTCCTGATGCCAATCCAATAATAAGGATGTGGTTTTGAAAAAAGAAGAAAATCTTATTGCTTTGAGAGAAAAGGAGAAACACAGGGGACATCCCTGTCCCAAAGGCTGTGAATCTGCCCATCAGGGGCAATGAGGGATTTCAAAATTCCCTGTCCAAGGTTGTAATTCACTTGTTAATTTGGGAGATTAATTTGGTGTCATCTCTAAGTCTGAATTACTCTGTTGCTGTGGTGGGTGTGTGCTCAAGGACTGATGACTCTGCCTAGGATGGGGAAAGGTAATACCATTTCCCCTGAGATTAGGGAGGAGGAGAGGCGAAGGAGCAGAGAGAGAGAAAGAGAAAGAAACATGTCCATTTAAAAAATAAGTTGTAGTGGCAGAGCAGCAAGGGCTGTATTCAAAGCATAAAGTGGACCTCTGTCACAACAAGAGGAGGAGATTGAACTCCTGAGATGGGTGAGGGACCTGTTAGCAGTATACTGTCTAGGAGCACTAGGCTAGGGACTTACTTGATTTGGGGGTAGGACCATTGCCCAACATCTACTTTAAAAAGGCTTGATGGAGTTTTGAGGCTGTTGTCTGATGGCCTTTGAGTTTTAATCCTTCCTGTAACTCCCATCTGGGTTCACCCCCACCTTCCATTTCCCTGTCCCTCTGGGACAAAGGGGTTAGCTTCCTGGAGTGGTCTTTACATCTGAAAAAGGCCTTGATGGGGCCCATTACTCTAACTGACTGACATTTTACTCTCTATTCTAATTCAACAAGATGACAAAAAGTTGATTGAGGGAAGGTGGGGGTCAGAAGAATGCTATCAGGGCTGCTGGAGCAGAAAGGAAAGCTTGTGTACATGTGGCAACCCAAGGTGAGGGCAGAAAATCCCATGATTTTTTTCCCCCATGTTTAGAAATTTAATAAACTAATTAGAGACAGGAATTATAAAATACTTAATAATGTACTAAAAGCTTTATATGGATTGTCTAATCCTCACAACAGTCCATGAGAAAGGCAATATTGCAATCTCCATTTTACAGAAAAGAAAGTTGGAGGACAGAGAGGTTAAGTAACTTCCATGAAGTCACACAGTGTTAAGGCTACAATTTCAACCCATATAAATCCAGTCCCAGACTCAGTAATTATAACTACATACGTGGCTACTTTTCCATGCTGTAAGGTTAATATTCAAAAGGTACTTAAAAATTAAATGTTTATTTCAAAAATATGTTCAGAGATCGAATCAGTGTTTTAAACTCATCTAACGTTTTCTTATTCTTTTGGCAAAGATGAATTTACTTCACTGTGCTAGCAGGAGTATAGATAGACATTTATTTCGAGGATTTTATTTTTCAAAAGTGATGAACACATGCTGATTTATAGACCCTTATCTGGTTGTCCTATGAGCCACCACATTAAGTTGTACAAAGTGGAAATAAAGCTGCTGCTGATCAGCCTATGGATTCCAATATTTAAAGACAAATATCTAATTCCAGTTTGAATTCTATGTTTTTTTTGTTTTTGTTATTTGTTTTTTGTTTTGTTTTGTTTTTTGTTAGAGTATTTCACCAGCAGGACCAACAGTGGTTGCTGGATAAATTTCACAGTTTTTAAATGTTTTACATTATTTAGTTTGAGAAGTAGAGGCTCCAACACCTTCAGGCTGTAGAGAGGAGCCATAGGCCTCACAGGATGGTTAAAAACAAATTGGTCTCAGCGGTTGGAGGTGCTCACAGCACTGCCCTAGCACCCTCCATGTGAGAAAGCTTCTGGTCAGTATGGTTTCTAAAAGTGGCAGAAAGCTGGTCCCCTCCCCCACACGTGGAGGTCCCTGCAGGTCCCTTCACTTGATTTGTTGATAAAGAACTAGACCAGAAAAGGCACCTGTCTTTCTGTGTAAAGCAAGTTAAAAGCAACTGTTGCAATCTGGTTTCCTGCAGCATCCTTGTGTCTGTGGTTCAGGCTAAAAGTATCCTGAGCATCAGCCTCAGAGACTTTAACATTCAGACTCTACCAGTTATTAGTTAAGTGGCCTCTTGGAGTTAGGGGGAGCATCTCCTTAAGCCAGGAAGTGCTGTGACAACCAAGTGAATAACTGAAAAGTATTTCATCTTAGGTACACTTCTGAATGTACTAAGCTGACTCCGTTTAGCTTCGTTTTACCATCTGTAAAGTGCAGGCGATCAGCTGGGCAAATGTGTTTATGGCTGCCACAGAGCTCCATCAATGCATTGATCCATTCCTCCATCAATGCAGCATTATTAGGTAACTTAATAAGATCACTTATGTTCATTGGATATATGAGGATTGTGTTTAGAGATTGGAGGCAATGTTCAAATTTACCTTTCAAATCGCTTGTATTCCTCTAGCAGGCACATTTTCCAAAGGAGCAGTCAGCTTGATACTTGTGAATTTCACCCCAGGGGTAGGGTCACATTTGGACTCCTCCTATGTTAGCAAAGTGTCAAAAATGATATAGCCCAGCAACCTCCCTACTTGACTGGAACATTTTGGCTATCCTTGAACATTTTTTGAGTGGAAACTTTGTCAGTCCAGACTTTTGATCTGCCTTGACTTTTAAGTGAGGAAAACTGAAGTATCTCTTTGTGCAGTTTGCTTACTAAAAAAACAAACTTATGCTTACATATACCATGCTCTTTTGTAAGAGTTTCAGTAATTGTACTTAAGCATTTCTATCATTTGCATATTATTATTATCCACATCTTACTCACGAGCATCAGTGGGAAAGAAAGGATAAATACCTTTGTTTTTCTGCCCCAGAAGAAAGCAAATGGATTCCATGAACTTGAGAGAGGGCTCTAGGATTAGGATTTTCCCTGATTACAGATATTTGGACCCCAGAGAAAGGGATGATGCTTAACTTAAAAGTTACATCCACTCAATGCAAATAATAGCGATAGAGAGACAGAATGAATGCATATTTTACCCAGGTGGCCCACTGTTGTGCAAAATGCTCTCTGAGTGTGTGGAGGGAGGGCAGGCAGAGCTCAAGGAAGGTGAAAGGGACCTGTTCTCTGTTTTGCTGTCCTGCTACAGCTGTACTTGCTTCCTTCAGTACAGAGCATGCAGGGCTGTCTTTCTTTCTTCCTTCCTAAGCAGTCTCAACTCTTCTTGTTTTCGTTTTCTGAAAATGGCCCCGCTGAGAAGGTGCAAACCTTTTGATGGCATTATCCTCTTAATCCTCCTATGGGCCCTGGGAGGCCAAGCAAGGTTGCAGGGAAGGATATCCAGCCATCTAATGCTTCTTTGGGGAGACTCAGCAGGACAATGGTCAGTGCTGGCCGGGGTGACTTAATCCCTACTCCAGGGGAGCTTGTGAACCTGTAAGTGCATTTCCACGATAATGAAGTTGCAAAGTGGTTTTTTTAAAAAAAAGGGGAGAGAAAAATCCTGATATCCCTCACCATAATGAAATGACCAAATAAAGACATAGTAGATATAATACTACAGTAGGAAAAAAAATGAGTCCATTGTTCAAGGAGAAAAATATCCGAAATAGAGGTTCAAGCCAGAGCTATTACAACCCACTTCTTCTGACTAGAAATTGAAGGATTCAGCACAGCAAAGTGTTACTTTTCAAAAGAAAGCATTTCGTTTGAATACACCATGCTCGACAATCACCTAAATGATTGCATGAAATTACAAGAGCTGGACTTGAAAAATAAAATCATGTCACGGAACGAGGAGTTTCTCAGTGTAGGTAGAGGTTTCTGGAAATTGCTTTTTGCAAGGCAGCCCAAGTGACATCAGAAAGAATTGTTTGTGTGTGACCAGGATTTTACCCAGAAATTACATGCAACAAACAAATCTCCTTGAATTAGCAATGCCTGAACACTGTTATTACTCACCCTTGAAGACCTTATATAGGGAAAACAAAGTGCCCACTCTTTTTTTTAACTGAACAAAACATTTTCTGTTTTATTTTTCAACACAGCAAACAAGATTTTGGGTATCAATTTAATCTAACCCAGGAAAACATTTATTTTAATTCCAATCCAAACAGAAACTGGGTATTGTATCATGTTTCAAGTTGGCAAAAGTATTTGAACCTGAACTCAGAAATCACATTGGCTTCTGAAGTTGGGATAATTCATATTTTTCAACAACCTCCAGGATTTCTCCTAAGTATTCTCAAACAAGTTTTATTCTGCATTTAAATGTAACATTATTTAATGGCCACTGCCCTAGCCTTTTCACTTTAGGGTTGAAAGGAGACCCTGCAAAATTTTAATGGGCCATCTATTTTAGTTTGTAACAGCAGTTGGCAAGTTTTTATACAGAGTGGAAACTTGTGCTGAGATTGCTCTCTGGTGTTTTTGTAAGTTGTTTCAAAGAACCTCAAGTTAACTACTTTTGTGCATTTGAAATTTGTGGTTAATGGTCTTTATTTATTTATTTATTTTTCCTTTTTGCATCAAAGACAAACAAAAGAAAAGTGGTCTATTGTTTTTTTGTTTTTGTTTTTGGCTTTTTTTGTGGTAAATTGAAACACACAGATTGATACTGATTACAGGAAAGCAAAGGCTCCACATGGAAAGTTTGCTATGGCTTGAACATGATTAGTCCCCTCTGAAAACCCAGGCTTGAGTTTAAGACCCATGGTGAGATGTTAAGCAGGTGAAAACTCAATGGGATTTTGGTGTTCAGGGTTGGAGCCTGTGGCAGGTGATTTGGATTAGGTAAGAGCAGTAGAGTGGAGCCACAGTGATTGACTCCTTTATAAGAAGCGGGTGGGGAGTGGGGAAGCTTAGAACTTGGCTCAGTCCAGAGGCATTCACTCAGTGTGTGGGAGGCCCTGAGTTCTGTCCTGGCACCAAGAATTTTAAAAATTAAAATAAAAAAAAATAAAAACGATAAGACGACGTATACGCAGTATGTTTGCTCCTTATCCCTGCCTGTCCCTGTGCCATTTGGGGACTCTGTCAGAAAGAAGATAATCAGCAAAGGCCAAACCCTTGACCTGGGACTCACAAAACCGTAAGCCAAGATAATCTTTTCTAATAATTTACCAAGTCTTTGTTGTGTTTTTAATAACAGAAAATAGAGGAGTCAAAGACAAATGTCTTGACAACTATTGATTGGGCTGAACTTAATCATCTTTGGTTGGTAGAAGCTAAAAAATGTGGACTAAAGATTTTAATAACAAAGCTAAGAGTTTTCTGTTGCCACTAATGAAACCAACATGTTGCTACTACAGAAGCTTCTTGGAGCTAGTTGTTTTCTGGGATTGGTTAGTGAGAAAGTTGCATCCATTGGTATTCTGAAAAGGAGTTGTGAGTTAGAGACTTAGAATTTTACTTTAGTGATTGCAACTTTGGTAGAAAAGAATTTTACTTTTGTGATTGCTACTCCAGGAAAAGAATGGAGTAGAGGGCCTTGGATGATTTTCACTGGGCACAGAGACTATGAAGCTGTCTCAAAAAATAGGAAGGACTAGGGATGTAGCTCAGTGGTAAAGCTTCCCCAGGTTAAATTCCTAGTCCCAAAATAATAATAAAACACATTAAAATCTTCAATTATTAATGAAGAAACTGGAGAGAAGTTACAATAAGTTCAGAGGAGTATCCCAAAAGTGTGCCTATGTAGCAGATGAGGAATATTGAAATGAACTTTAGATAGAAAATTGGCTTGGTCGGGGGAGGTCCACTGACCCTCCACCAGACAATTTATTTGCACGTTGTTAGACAAGAATTATTTTTTTCTTGAGGTCTGTTATCTACAACTTAGGGAGTTGTAAAATAGCTCGGAAGTAATGACTCAGGCCCCATGGAATCAGATACCCGCAGGGCTGTGCCCTCAAGGAGGTGTGTTTACCAGGGAAGCACATAACCTTATCCCTGCATGTTGGAGTCCATGAGGCTTTCTGCTCATGAAAATGAACAGAAAATTTAAAAGAAAAAAAATTCCAATGTCAACAGATTTAAACGAGAGCCAAAATGGACACACTAATGTTCTTTCCTATCTTGACCTTCAGAAATTCCACCAGACCATGACCTGTTGTGTCTTGCTTTTCAAGCCCAGGGGTGCTCGAGCAATCCTTGACGCACATTAGAGTCACCTGGGTAGCTTTACAGACCATTAGAGTCACCTGGGTAGCTTTACAGACCAAAAAACGTGATGCGTGGATCCCATCCCTAAAGTTCTTGTTTAATTGTTCCAAGTTTGCCTCCTGTGTCTTTTTTTAAAAAAGCGATCCCAAGTGATTTCAATAGGCAGCCATGGGTTGGCCTCCTGTTTTTTTTTTTTTGTTGTTTGTTTTTTTGGTGGTTCTGGGGATTGAACCCATGGCCGTGTACATGGAAGGCAAGCACTCTATCAACTGAGCTAAATCCCAGCCCCTTTGTCTTGTTTTTTTTTTTGGCACCGGGGATTGAACTCAGGGGCACTCGACCACTGAATCACATCCCCAGCCCTATTCTTTTGTGTTTTATGTAGAGACAGGGTCTCACTGAGTTGCTTAGTGCCTTGCCATTGCTGAGGCTGGCTTTGAACTCACGATTCTCCTGTCTCAGCCTCCCTAAGTGCTGGGATTACAGGCTTGCGCCACCGCGCCCGGCTGTCTTGTTTTTTTTTTAAAGAGATCCCAGGTGATTCCAATGTGCAGCCATGGCTAAGAACATTTGCTTTAAAGAGTACTACTTCCAGCCAGCTGATTTAGGAAAGGTTGAAAAAGCAAAGGTCTTTGGGGGTCAGACTGGTGATGTAAATGCATGATGATCCTGCTTCTTCTAGTTGTTCAAATTAAAGACGATTTTTCTGCTGGCTAAGGAAGACAGGTCTATGAGCAGATTGCGCTGGGTTGACATTTGGCTACTCT
>CM053416.1:7731901-7742073 GCA_028644305.1 Xerus rutilus | reverse complement strand
GAAATAGCTGTGGAGTAAGGGTCAAGAGTTCTTGATCACTGTCTTAGCATTGCTGTAAACTGTATAGTGTCAGACAAATCAACTTGATTTCCAAGGTCCATTCTCTTCATCTGTAAAATGGACCAGCACCCAACTTCTGCCAGACTCGTGTGGTATTTGGTGGTATTCAAGTAAGAAAGGAGATGGGGCTGGGGATGGAACTCTGGTAGAGCACGTGCTTAACATACACACCCTGGGTTCAGTCCCCAGCACCACAAAATCAATAAATTTTTTTTTAAAAACTTCAGCAGTAGTAAAACTACTTATTCTGGGGGAAGACATTACATTAGTGAAAGAACCAATAAAAAACTGACTTCTTTTTTTTATTGTCCAGGGTAGAGAATGATAATTGGTTTGACTGCTGTGGGTACTGGAGCCACAGGGAAAACCAGTGACTGTAAAACATTACCCAATTTCTTACTTCTTGTTCAGGGAAAGCAGCAGCTTGCCTTCCAAAGGCTTCCTGCATCTGAGCACATTCTTGATTAACCCACTCATGACCTGCCAAGATACCAGCTGTTGAGAAGAACTTGATGTTCCCTGTTGGGATTTTGGTTGTAAGCTAAGCTCAGAGCATTCACTGTCTCGGAAAGAATTAAAAAAGGGAAGTAGTTTTATTGGTATGTTTTCCTGTGCGAGCAAGTGGGATGGTTGTCTTTTGTGCTGATTTCTCTATTCTAGGCAACTAAAAAACTGACTGAAACATGGCAGTTGTTTAGTAAAGAGATATATATGTGTGTGTCTGTGTGTGTGTGTATATATATACATATACACACACACGCATATGTATATATAAATATCTTATGTGGTGCTGAGGATCGAACCCAGTGCCTCACATGTTCGAGGCAAGCGCTCTGCCACTGAGCCACAACTCCAGCCCAATATATATATATATATATATATATATATATTTTAATGAATGGATGAATATATGAAAAAACAAGAAAGTAACTCACAGCCTAACATCATAAAGTGAAAGTATCCAACCAGGAATCCCAGAAAGATGTGTTTTTGTTTTGTTTTGTATGGGTATTCAATCCAGGGACACTTTACTACTGAGCCACATCTCCAGCTCCTTTTTAATATTTTATTTAGAGATTGGGTCTCACTAAATTATTTAGGACCTCACTAAATTGCTGAGGTAGGCTTTTTATTCCTCCTGCCTCAGCCTCCCGAGCCTCTGGGATTACCAGTGTGCACCACCATGCCTGGCTCCAAAAGCTTAATTTCAACCTTGGCTTGGAGGCTGACCTGGCTTCATCCTCTTTTTGGACTAGTTTCATCATCTTAGTAATGGTAGGCTTGTGCTGAGCCGCCTTTTTGTTCTTAGGGTCAAAAGTCAAGTCACCTAGAATGCACATGCTTTTGTCCAAGATCACTTTAAGCCTCCACATGTTCAAAGTATAATGCAAATACTTGTCAGGCCAAATGATGTCACTGAATGTCCTGAACACATTTAACTGAGACTTTCCATCTGACATTTCTTGGCTTATATGGTGGACTAACTCCTTAATAGCATGTGTGTAGATAGTGCCTGAGTTGTGTTCTGAATCAGATCTGTGGTCCTCCAAAGTAAATTGTTTTTCTTCTTTTTATTTTGTGGTGCTAGGAATTGAACCTAAGGACACTACCACTGAGCTACATACTCAGCCCTTGTTATTTTTATTTGGAGACAGGTATTGCTAAATTGCCCAGTCTGGCCTTGAATTTGTAATCTTTCTTCCTCAGCCTCCTGAGTTGCTGGAATTATAGGTGTGCACTACCACGCCCAGCTCAAGGACAGGGTTTCTCTCAGCATCCTGGGCAATCCAAAATCAATCCCACCTGTCTAACCACTGGGCTGCATTATACTTTGCTGTGGCCAGACTCATCTTTCCATGGTCCTCAAAATTCCCCCTACATTCTAGCTGCTGATTGTTCTCTTGGAGCATTTATCCTCATTTCTTTTATTCCTTCTCCCATTTTTATTTTCTTTTTTAAAATTTTTTAGTTGTAGGTGTACAGAATATCTTTATTTTATTTTTTATGTGGTGCTGAGGATCAAACCCAGTGCCTCACGGATGCTAGGTGAGCATGCTACCATTGCGCTATAACCCCAGCCCTCCTTCTCCCATTTTAATTCAGATGGATATGAATGCCTCAAAGATAATGCAGAGTAAGCAGCTGAGGAAGAGCAAGAACCTAAACTACTTAACTTTCAGGTTTGCGACAAGTGTACCTACATCACCAAAATCTTTGCTCAGCCTTCTCACAACCCCAATTACTATTTCTAATTTCCATGTGGTGATTTACCGTCTTCCTGTTTGTCTCCTTTTCTCACTACTGGTCTTGACCACAAATCTGTGCAGGTCCTGGTTGTTCCCTTTCGTCAGCATCTCTTTTGCAAATGAGGCTTCTTTGGATCTGTCTATGGCTTTGGCTTTTTGACTTTTTAAATATATTCAAGCATTTTCTCACCTCTTTATATTAAGCTGGGAATTCTTTGATGGCAAACATCATTTAGGACTATATTTAATTGCAAAGAACAGAAAACAAACTGCAGAATGCTGATGCAAAAAGGTGTTCGTGTTTTCTCACGTATCAGGAAATAGGTGGTTGCTGACACTCTTTCTTTTGCTCAATGATACATGAAGTCAGGGACTATGATTCTAACCATTTTTCTGGTTTACCAGTTTTAAGGAGTTTTCATCTTTTTGCTTACGGCCTAGTGGTGTCAAGAGGACAGTAATAGCTCCAGACATCATAACATACACAAGACTGCCGGAAAAGCCACACTAGTGTCTCTCTCTTCCCCCTACCCTCTCTCCATGGGAGCAGAAGTTTTCCCAGAATGGTTTGGTTTCCTACAACTTTCTACCTGCTCCATGGGTCATGTTGTCATTCCTACTTGAACAGAGACTGAAGGAAGGAAAGAGCTGGCCCATTTGGCTGTGATCAGTGATAAGCTGTTGCTTGGGACTGTGCACCTGGCCACTCTAAGCAAATCCAGGAATCTACTAGCAATCACCCAAAGGGAGACAGCAGTCAGTCTTAACCTGAAATGACCTTGACCTTTCACATTTCACCTTATTGTTTCTTCTAAATATCCTTCCTTCCCCAGATAGGAAACATCTCATCTGGAATTGAATTTCTTTCATAAAGACTGATTCCTCTAATAACAAGTATGTCCATTTATCCTCCTCTCTTAGTTTGCAAAGTGTATAAGGACAAGAACACTGTTTCATCATTTACTTCGAACTACTGGAAAATGAAATTTCTTGCACTACTCTGCAGTTAAGTTTGTGGTTTGGAGTGAGTGACTTCAGAATGCCTGTTTCTTTTTACCTCATTGGGTGGGATGGCCCTCGAATGTGTTAGAATATAGTATGTGATGTATAGATTGAACTAGGTAAGAGCCAATCTTTCCACTGTGATTGGTGTCACTGGATCTCAGTTTTTTAGTTATTTTAATAGTTATCTCTATTTTAGTTATTTTGCTTATATTTGTTGGTCCATTGAGACAAAATCCTTCAGAAGGGCTGGAGATGGAGCTTATTGGCAGAGTGCCTGCCTAGCATGGGTTCAATCACCAGCAACACACAGTCCTGCAGAAGCTTGCACATCCTGGTCTCAAAATTTGGAGCACTGAATTGGCATATCCAAATAATAGACCTAATCATCAGTAGAAGAATTTTGTATAGAAGCTCTTGCTGGACTGAGTTGCAAACTGTAAATTGTTTGCTCTTGTTTCTACTTTTTAGATGGAGAAGAATGCATAACCACTTGAGAGAGAGAGGTATTCTATTGGAAACAATCTGTGCTGTGACTCCTAAGATTCCACTGGCTCAGATTCTTCCCTGCCATGGGCAGACAGAAAACTGACCAGTTTTTACCTCCATATCAAGAAGCAGATTGATTTGGGAGGACTCAGATTCTTTCCATTATCTCAGCAGCTTGCACCTTCTCCAGCCACTGAAAATGGATTTTCTCAGCCAAAGCTGAGACACCATGAATGGAGTTGTCTTTTCCATGACATGGCATTATTTGCAACATTTATGCTGAGACTGTCCAGTTCCATGTGTTTGCACCCCACAGAAGTGTGAATTAGTTGGGCAATGGCAAGACTAATAGAAATAGTGAAACTCCAAGTACATTTCACAGGCACATGAAATGCCCTCAAAAGGTAGATTCATAAAATTTGCTGTTGGAAAAAATACTTTCTCAAATACAGCTTGCTCACATACTGTGGTGATCAAATAGCATCAGAATTGTCAGAGAGGGCAAGCCAAATTCACTACGAGAGACTAAAATGGAATAGAGAATGAATTTGTATTCAATAGGACAACAGCTTGGTATGTAAATCTGATTATATGTGCTGAGTTATCATTATTGAAAATAGTTTTTGAGAGCTGATATATGAAAATCATTATTGAGAACTGATTCATGAGCATCAAGGTGTGTGTCCATGGTGTGAATCAGTCCATTCCTTGTTGGCAGAAACAGGACATGCATAATTTTCTCACAATGACACATTTCTGGCATTGCATCATTGGTCTGAACTGAATGCTCCAGTTGAAGTCATCTATATACAATATAGTGAAGTTCTAAACTTGCCACATTCTCTTACAGGTCTGATGCAAATGCAGTGATTATCTTTGCAGCAGGTACAACCCAAGCCTTCCAAGAGCAGATCAAAACAGCATGTTTATCTCTCTTCGTGTTTACCAATCTTCTTTCCCTTTTGTGTTTTAGCTTTAGGAATATGTTCATTCCCATTACTGCGTTAATAGCCCATATCCCCCTTCTGTAGAGTTGTTTGATTTTGCTCACCTGTGGGCAGTTCTCTATAAGACAGGGTGAGCGTCTCAATTCTGCAATCATGAAACACCATGCATCGGTTCCCACGGTGAGCGCTCCATCCCAGAATGCAGGCCGCCCCTTCACTAATCACAGCTCCAAATGGAGTTTGCTCTCATTTGCTTAATCACTCAGCTGTAATTGAATCCTGATAGGAAGTTGGGTTTCCATCCAGAATGATTCCCCTTCTGCTGAGAAGGTGGTCATTTCTCCTTACCAGCAGCCCTAGGACGTTTTGCAGATGGTGTCATTCCTCCCTATTACATAATGCCATCGGACTTGGAGGAATAATGGCATAGTGTCCATTTCCCAGAGAAGCCTTCCCTGCTGCTGTCTCTCTGCATCACTATGTGCTTTATAACAAAGCATAGTGATCCCTCTTTCCTACCATTTCACCATCCTAAGGGCTCTCTAAAAGTGTTTGGCTAGAATATCCACACACAACTACTACTTCCTGGGCTGGTTCCAACTTACATGGAGGCATCTAAGCCAGTATTTCTCAAAATCGGCTCCCACCCCTGGCCACCTTAGCAGTTTCAGCAAAGTGAAGCTGCCCAGACGAGCAGCATCAGCATCACATTGGGAATTAAGCTACAACATAAGTTATTTGGAGAGAGACATATATTCAAACCATAGTGCCTGCACTCGAGGGTCAGGGAGTTAACCTCCACCTCCCCAAAGAAGTTGTTGGTGTATGTTAAAAGCACCAGAAAGCCGGGCGCGGTGGTGCAAGCCTGTAATCCCAGCACTTAGGGAGGCTGAGATAGGAGAATTGCGAGTTCAAAGCCAGCCTCAGCATTGGCGAGGTGCTAAGCAACTCAGTGAGACCCTGTCTCTACATAAAACACAAAATAGGGCTGGGGATGTGGCTCAGTGGTCCAGTGCCCCTGAGTTCAATCCCCAGTACCAAACAAAACAAAACAAAAAAAACACCAGAATAATTCACAGACATTTGAGGGGAGATACTTTTAGGTAATATAAATGATTGGTTTCTCAGTTTCCCATACTAATTTTCACATTCCTCAGTAGACCTTGCAAACAGCCATTATTACTGCAATGTTCTAATGTTCTATGTCCATTATTTCCTCTGTATTTATTACTTGGAATTGTTTTGTAAGGAAGCATCATTCATTATTTACTAGTGCTAGCATTTTTTCTTGGTATGGCTTCAGAGATATGTCTTTTATTCTTTGTGTTGTTTATAGTGAGTTAGCCTTGCTCTTACCAACCTCTTTCAGGTGGGCGCCTGTGTCCTGATACAGACCTAGCATGCACTCTCTCTCCTTTTTTGTATATGTATTATTTCTTGACTGATGATCCAGGCTCATTTTGTGTGTGCCTTACACTAGTTTTTAAATTAATCATTCTTTCAAGGAGATGTGGCTTATTTTTGTTGAAAAATGTTATTGCAAACCATGAACTGGGCACGTTGTACATTTGCTGCCATGATGTGTCATAGCATCTAGGCCTTTTGGGATGGTTTTGGATGTATGCTGATGCATGTATGCAAACTTCTGAAACTCGAGTTTGTACTGATTTCTGACTCTAACTGAACACCACATGGCTCATTCTAGCTTTATCCCTTTGCTTGTGTCTAAACTTTTTCTGACCATGAGAACTCTGCCTTCCATTATCTGCAATTGACTTTTTCAGCTTAGGTGTAGAAAAATGCATTTAGTAATCATTCCCACTTTTGAATGAACCAACAGTTACTGTGTGTGTTTGAGTAGTGTTATGGTTTACACATGATGTTTCCCAAAAGCTCCTGTGTGAGATGATGTCGGAAAGTTTAGAGGTGAAATGATTGGGTTATGACAGTCTTAACCTAATCAGTGCATTGATCCCCTGATAGGGAACTGCTGGGTGGTGACCATGGGCAGGTAGAGTATGGCTGGCAGAGGTAGGTGACTGAGTGGGAGGCGTGACTTTGAAGTATATATTTTGTCCTTGATGAGCAGAGCTCTGTCTGCTTCCTGGTAGCCATGTTCTAAGCTGCTTTCCTCTGCCACACCCTCCTGCTATGATGCTGTGCCTCACCTTGGGCACAGAATTAATGGACTGGCTATGGACTGAGACCTCGGAAACTGAATGTCAAACTTTTCCTCCTTCAAAATTGTTTTTTGTTAGGTGGTGGTTGCAGTAATGACAAAACTGATTTAAAAAAACAAGCAGAATTCTCTTATGGAATAATTTTTTCTTCTTTTTTTTAACATGTTGAATTATGAATTGCTTCCATTTTTAGTAATGAAGTTGCTGTAAACATACATTCACATTTGTGTAAACAGAAGTTTTCAAAACACTTGACTAAAAACCTAGGATAAAAACTACATATAATAACTGTTTAATGGGTGACTTTAAATTCTCCTACAAGCAATGATTGAACATTCCTGTTTCTCTGAATCTTCTCCAGCATTTGGTCTTGTTAGTTTAATGTTTTTTTATTATTCTGTTTCTACATAGTGGTATATTACTGTTTTTTTTAAATATCTTTATTTTTTTATGTGGTGCTGAGGATCGAACCCAGAGCCTCATGCATGCAAAGCAAGCGCTCTATCGCTGAGCCACAATCCCAGCCCCATTTTTTCTTAGATTTTTTTTTTTTAGTTGTAGATGGATTCAATATCTTTTATTTTATTTATTTTTATGTGTTGCTGAGGATCGAACCCAGTGACTCACGCATGCAAGGCAAGCTCTCTACCACTGAGGCCCAGCCCATTGTTTTTTTTAATTGATTCTTTTTAGCTATACATGACAGTAGAAATCATTTTGATAAAATTATACAAGTATATGTTATATCTTATTCTAATTAGGACCCCATTGTGGATATACATTATGGTGGGATTCACTTAGGTATTTTCTATATGTACATAAGAAAATCATGTCAGATTTATTCCACTATCTTTCCTATTCCTATTAATTTTCATTCTCCATTTCTTCATGAAATATTTTATTAAGTATGTTTTGTAGTGCTCGCTTTCTAGTTGTGAATTCTTTTTAACTTTTGTTTAGTGTGGAATTTTTTTGCTGCATCTTCAAATCTAAAGCTTAATTTTGCTGAATATAGTATTCTTTTTTTAAAATTTATTTAAATGCATTTCAAGTCATAGTACATATATAAAGCTCAATTTTTCCATTTCTCTGGTTGCAAACCAGATAGTCACACCATTTGTGTCTTCATACTGCACCAAGGGTAGTGATGACCATCTCAATCAACCATCTTTGCTATACCCATTCCCCTTTCCCCCCCCACCTCCTCCCTGCCCCATCCAGAGTTCCTCCATTTCTCCTATGTTCCCCATTCCCACCCCCCTTATGTATCAGCATCCACTAATCAGAGACAACATTCGGCATTTGGTTTTTTGGGATTGGCTTACTTCACTAAGCATAATGTTCTCTAATTCCATCCATTTGCCTGCAAATGCCATAATTTTATTCTTTTATTGCTGAATAATATTCCCTTATGTATATGTATCACAGTTTCTTTATCCATTCATCTGTTGAAGGGCATCTTCTTTGCTTCGACAGTTTTGCAATTGTGAATTGAGCTGCTATAAACATTGAAGTGGCTGCGTTACTGTGGTATGCTGTTTTTAAGTCTTTAGGGTATAAGCCAAGGAGTGGAATAGCTGGATCAAATGGTGGTTCCATTCCAAGTTTTTAAGGAATCTCCATACTGCTTTCCAGATTAGTTGCACCAGTTTGCAGTCCCACCAGCAATGTTTGAGTGTGCCTTTTTTACCATATCCTCACCACTTATTGTTGCTGGTATTTTGGATAGCTGCCATTCTGACTGGGGTGAGATGAAATCTGAGAGTAGTTTTGATTTGCATTTCTCTAATTGCTAGAGACGTTAGACATTTCTTCATATATTTGTTTATTGATTGTATATCATCTTCTGAGAGGTTTCTATATTCAGCTCCTTAGCCCATTTATTGATTGGGTTGTTTTTTTGGTGTTAAGGTTTTTGAGTTCTTTATATATCCTGGAGAACAGTGCTCTATCTGATGTGTGTGTGGCAAAAATTTGCTTTCAGAATGTAGGCTCTCTGTTCACCTCCTTGATAGTTTCTTTTGCTGAGAAGAAGCTTTTTAGTTTGTCTATCCCATTTATTCTTGCTTTTATTTCTTGTGCTCTAGGAGTCTTGTTAAGGAATTTGGGGCCTAATCCAACGTGATGAAGATTTGGACCTACTTTCTCCTAAATTAGCCGCAGGGTCTCTGGTCTAATTCCTAGGTCTTTGATCCACTTTGGAGTTGAGTTTTGTGCATGGTAAGAGATAGGAGTTTAGTTTCATTTTACTACATATGGATTTCCAGTTTTCCCAGCACCATTTGTTGAAAAGGCTATCTTTTCTCCAATGTATGTTTTTGGCACCTTTGTCTAGTATGAGATAGCTGTACTTACGTGCATTACTCTGTGTCTTCTATTCTGTACCATTGGTGTACATGTCTATTTTGGTGCAAGTACCATGCCATTTTTGTTACTATAGCTTTGTAGTAAAGTTTAAGGTGTGGTATTGTGATGCCTCCTGCTTTACTCTTGTTGCTCAGAATTGCTTTGGCTATTCTGGGTCTCTTATTTTTCCAAATGAATTTCATGATTGTCTTTTCTATTTCTATAAGAAAGGCCTTTGGGATTTTAATTGGGATTGCATTGAATCTGTATAGTGCTTTGGGTAGTATGGCCATTTTAATAATACTGATTCTGCCTATCCAAGAACATGGAAGGTCTTTCCATCTTCTAAGATCATCTTCAATTTCTTTCTTTAGTGTCTTGTAATTTTCTTTGTAGAGATCTTTCACCTCTTTTGTTAAATTGATTCCCAAGTATTTTATTTTTTTGGAGGCTATTGTGAATGGAGTAGTTTTCCTAATTTCTCTTTCAGAGGACTCATTGCTGATGTATAGAAATGCATTTGACTTATGGATATTGATTTTATGTCCTGCAACTTTGCTGAATTAATTTATCAGTTCTAGAAGTTTTCTGGTGGAATTTTTTGGATCCTCTAAGTATAGGATGTTGTCTGCAGATAATGATAGTTTGAATTCTTCTTTTCTGATTCATATCCCTTTAATTTCTTTCAGATGTCTGATTGCTCTGGCTAGAGTTTCAAGGACTATATTGAATAAGAGTGGTGAGAGAGGGCATCCCTGTCTTGTTCCAGTTTTTAGAGGGAATGCTTCCAATTTTTCTCCATTTAGGATGATATTGGCTTTAGGCTTAGCATAGATTGCTTTACCAATGTTGAGATATGTTCCTACTATCCCTAGTTTTCTCTAGTGTTTTGAACATGAAAG
>CM053416.1:7691947-7731801 GCA_028644305.1 Xerus rutilus | reverse complement strand
TCTGTAAGTCTATTGATGTGATGGATTACGTTTATTGATTTCCGTATGTTGAACCAACCTTGCATCCCTGGAATGAACTCAACTTGATCATGGTGCACTAGTTTTTAAATATGCTTTTGTATGTGATTTGCCAAAATTTTATTGAATTTTTGCATCTATATTCATCAGGGATATTGGTCTGAAATTTTCCTTTTTTGACGTATCTCTGTCTGGTTTTGGAATCAAGGTGATACTAGCCTTATAGAATGAGTTTGGAAAGGTTCTTTCCCTTTCTATTTCATGGAATAATTTGAGGAGTATTGGAGTTCTTCTTTGTAGGTCTTGCAGAACTCGGCTGAGAATCCATCTGGTCCGGGGCTTTTCTGGTTGGAAGGCTCTTGATGGCCTCTTCTATTTCCTGGCTTGTAATTGATCTGTTTAAGTCATGAATGTCCTCCTGGTTCGGTTTGGGTAGGTCATATGTGTCTAGGAATTTGTTGGTGTCTTCAGGGTTTTCCATTTTACTGGAATATAAGTTTTCAAAATAGTTTGATTATCCTCTGTATTTCAGCAGGGTCTGTTGTGATATTTCCTTTTTCATCACAAATTTTGGTAATTTGGGTTTTCTCTCTCCTTTTTGTTAGGGTAGCTAAGGGTTTGTCAATTTTGTTTATTTTTTGCTACCTGGGGGGCCCTGCATGTACACACACACACACACACACACACACACGAGTGAAATTCCTGCGGGGGATGATGAGCCCTAAAATGATGTCAAGAAGCTGGCTGTGAGATGGTATTTCCACTACTTCAAGCTCTGGTCCTGGACAGACTAGCACAGAGGAGTCCGTCTAGGCCGCCATCTTTGAACCGAATCCTGAATATAGTATTCTTGATTTGCATCCGTTCTCTTTCAGAGCTTGGTATATTTTATTCCAAGACCACTTAGCTTTTAGAGTCTGGGTTGAAAAATCAGCTGAAGTCTGGATTGATTTACCTTTAAATATGACCATTTGTTTTTCTTTAGCAATCTTTAAAACTCTATCCTTATTCTGTATGTTAGGCATTTTCATAATGTGTCTTAGAGTGGGTCTGTTATAACTTTGTATATTTGGAGTTCTATGTGAGTCCTGTATTTGATTTTCCATTTTATTCTTAAGGTAAGGGAAATTTTCTGATATTATTTCATTGAAAAGATTGTATATTCCTTTAGTCTGTATTTCAGAGCATTCATATACCCTGATGGCATCTTAAATTTGGGCTTTTCATGTTATCTCATATTTCTTTTCTTTTTTTCGTGGTTTTAGGGATTGAACTTGGAGCCTTGTGCCTACGAGGCAAGCACTCTACCTAAACTGAGCTGTATCCCTAGCTCTGTTATCTCATATTTCTTGAAAAATCTGTTCATGGATTTAAAAAACAACAAAACTCTTTTTTATAATTGTTTATTATCATCTTTTTATGTGGTGCTGAGCATTGAACCAAGTGCTTCACACATGCTAGGCAAGTGCTCTACCATTGAGCCACCACCCCAGCCTTGTTCATGGGTTCTTAACATCTTTTCTCCATGGGCAACATTATTTTCAAGATTACCTGTTTTGTCTTTGTTGCCTGAAACTCAGTCTTCCCAGTGGTTGCACCAGTTGGTTATGCTTTTAATTGAATTTTTAATTTGTTTTATCGATTCTTTCCTTTAGAGAATTTCTGATTCTTATTCAGAATCTCTACTTATTTAAGTGATCTTTCACTTCTTGTATTTTCTCCCTGATTTTACTTAAGTCATCTTTTACCTTGTAAAATGAACTTTCTAAATTTCATCTCTGACATTTCTTCCATTGTGGTATCAGTGGAGTCTGATGTTGAGGTATTCTGTATTATATGGGATGGTTTGTTTCCTTGGTTTTTCATATTGTCTGTGTGTCTACCCATCTATATGGATGGATCTGAAGCAGCAGAGTTTCTACCCTATGTCTCTACAGGTTACTAGTACCTCCCAGATTAGTGGGTAGGCTAATAATAGCAACAACCTATACAAACAATATACAGCAATAGACTAGGTACTTAGTTCCTATTATGACATCTACAATGTTAATTGACTCAATAAGCAGAAATGGTAGTGTCAGCAATTTTCATCAGTAAAAGCAGTAAATAATCATGTTTTATGTCTGGCATAAAATCAAATAAAAGGTGTTGTCTACGCATCTCACCATATTATTGCTATAGCATTGGTGTTGGGAGCTGCTTAATGTAAACCAATTACTGTTAAGAATTTTAAGGATAAAGTTGATTAAGAGGAAAGAAGAGAGGAGGGCAGAAAAGTGTGACTTAAAGGGATGGCTAGGGCAAACGTTGCAATCAATGTAGGATGTGTTGGTTATGAGGAAGGAGAAAAAGTAAAAATTTAAAGGAAAAGTGAAAGAACAGTAGAATTTGGCTGTTAGCAAAAGAGAGGGAAAGAGTAGTGAAAAAGACAACACAAAACAAAATCAAAATATACTTATCAAAAACCCTAACCCTTAGAAAACAGATCAATGAAAAATAACTACCTTCAAAAGAAGTGGGGGTGGCAGAGCCACTGAGTACTGTCACACCCACCCTTAAATTCCTGACCCAGTGTAACTGGCCTTGTGAGCCCCTCAGGTTTGCTAGACTCGGCTAAGTCACTGTAGGCTCAGATCAGATCGCGCGGTACCTGGGATCTGAGTTCCCAGGTCCCACCGCGCCGCACAGGCGCAGTGCAGGATGGCTCCTGGCTCCGCACGCCCGCCTCGCCTTTGGCATTTTGGCGTGTCTCTTGTGGGTCCATTCGCTAAGTCCAGCCGCCTCTGGCTTGGCCAGGACCGGCTGCTCCTCCAGTCTTAGGACTGTCTGCGCTAAGGCTGTTCGTGGTTTTTCTCAGCTTTTTCCATCTTGTGTGGTAATCTCACTGCTCCTGCCAGCAGCTTATCTTTAATTTTGTCCTTGCCTCATTTCATGTACCCAAACTTTCTATTTTTCTAAGGCTCTTTGTCCAGTATTGAATATTAGTGAAATTCCTTTTTCACCCACCTCGGGGACAAACAGCATACATGCTGCTTCAGTCTGGGTAGCCAAGCCCGGAAACGCTGCTCCTCCTAATCCGCCATTTTGCGTCTCCAGCTCTCTCGGGTTTTAATCCACATTTCTCCTGTGAGTGATGCGGAGCAGCTTACCATATGCTCATTTATCATTTTAATATCATTTTTTAAAAGTATGAATTCAGATATTTGCCCGTTTTCTTTATTTTTGTTGGTTTGAGTTATATATTCTGCATGCGAATTCAGTATCAGATATGTGATTTTATCCCAGTCTCATGATTTATTAATACT
This sequence comes from Xerus rutilus, assembly GCA_028644305.1. Lineage (NCBI taxonomy): Eukaryota > Metazoa > Chordata > Mammalia > Rodentia > Sciuridae > Xerus > Xerus rutilus. Next base: position 7,728,478 of record CM053416.1, on the reverse strand, counting down.
CTTTTTAAAATTTTGTGTGTATATATATACATAATACGTTTATTATATATATGGTTGTAGATGGACACAATGCCTTTATTTTTATGTGGTGTTGAGGGTCAAACCCAGTGCCTCACACATGCTAGGCAAACACACTACCACTGAGCTAAGGCTGCAGCTCTTAATACTGCCTTTTGCAGAAAAAAAGTTTTAAATTTTCACAAGATCCACTGTGTCTTTTTTCTTTATATATTGTACTTTTGATGTCAGATTAAAAAATTGTTCATCTAGATTCCCCTTTGTTTTCTTCTAAGTTTTCTAACTTTGTGTTTTACAATTGGGTATATCATCAATTTAGTTAATTTTTGTATAGATTATTAGGTATTTGTCAAAATTCATTATTTCTGCATGTGAATATCCATTTTAGCATCATTTGAGGAACACACTTTTTTGATTTCCTTTGTACTTTTCCTCAGTCAGCTGATGGTAGTTGTTCTGGTCTATATCTGAGTCTATTTTTTCCTGTTCACTTAAGTGTCTATAATTTTATAAATACTGTACTGTCTTGAATATTGTAGGTTTTTATTAAGTCTTGGACTTGGGTTCTGTGAGACTCCAATTTTTTTTTTTTTTTTTTTGGTAGTACTGAGTATTGAATCCAAGGCACTGAGCTATATCTGTAGTTTTTTTGTTTTGGGGCACAGGGTCTCACTGAATTGTTGAGATTGACTTCAAATTTATGATCCTCTTACCTCATCTCCTGAGCTGCTGGGATTACAAGCTTGTATGATCATGTGGCTTCCAATTTTTTTTTTTTTTTCAGAATTTTTTCTCCTAGGCTAGTTCTTTTGTCTTTTCATGTAAATGTAGAATTAGCTGTTGAAATCAACAAAAGACATAGAAAGTTCACTGAGATTTTGATTGTAGTTGTGTTGTACTTATGTATGATATTGGGGAGAATTTGAGATTAGCCATGTTTTTATGGTTTTTAGCCATGCAAATTCTCCATGCTTTCATATATAAGGACTCCATATTTTGGTAGTGGTGTTTGTGAATGGCATTTTTCTTATAATTTAAATTGATCCTTGCTAATGTACAGTACCTGCTTGACTTTTGTACATTGAGTTCATATACTGCCACTTTGCTTAATTCTAGTATTTGGAAATGTTTGGTACGGTTTTTTTTGAAGGGGAAGGTGTGGGGGAGTCAGTGATTTCTACACAATTATGTCATCTGCCAATGGAAACAGCTTTATTTTTTCTTGTCCAAACTATGCTCCTTTTATTTGTGTTTCCCTTATCCTGTAGAATGTTGAAGAAGAGAAGATAACCTTACCTAACTAACCTGCTTATGGTCTCTTACTATTAATTATGATTCTGCCTATAGGCTTTTTGTAGATGCCTGTTACACTAAAAAAGTTCGCTTTTAACCTTAGTTTGTGGTTTTTACGTTGAATGAATAGTAAATTTTGTTCGGTGCTTTTCCTGCATGTATTGAGAAGATTATGTGGATTTTCTTAGTCTGTAAACATGAGTTATAATGACTGATTTTTCAAATCATGACTCAGCCTCATCTTCCTTGAATGAAATGCACTCAGTCATAATTATTACAATTTCTTTGTATATTACTGGATTTCTTGATATTTTCAAGGACTTTTGCACATAAGCAAATGAATAAAATTGATCTGAAATTTTCTTAAAAAACTAAATTGGTTTTATTTCAACAAACTGCATATTTTTGGAGATTATGCATTTTTGTTTTAGAACATTTGGAATGTATGAAGAATTTTATAAATTAATTTAAGAAACTTTACTAGATTATAGGATCTGAAGATAACTTTAAAAAATGTTTCCTGAAAATAACTTCACATGATATTATTCTGGCTAATTCAAGATATTAACATGTCTCACATATTCACCAAAGTACATTGTTCACTTTTTTGCCTCATGCCAGTTATTGGCATGATAAAAGAGATCAACTACTTTAATAATTTTGAAAATTTCTTTTTTTTTTTTTTTTTTTTTAATATTTATTTATTTTTTTAGTTGTAGGTGGACAGAATATCTTTATTTTATTTTTATGTGGTGCTGAGGATCGAACCCAGTGCCTCACGCATGCTAGGCGAGCACGCTACCACTGCGCCATAACCCCAGCCCCCTTGAAAATTTCTTTGTAAATATTTTTGTCTCCAAAAAATAGTTGCTAAGTTCAGATCTTTCACAGTTCATACCAATTTACATAACAGTGTATCAACTACTTGTACAAAGTCATAGCCTTTTATAGCTCTAAAAATAAAGGAAACTTATTAGATGCAGGTCTTTACCCCTCTGTAAGTTAAACTTACATAAACTTAGTATTTCTCTTTTCTGTATACCAGTTGTGCAAATTATAAAAAGAGGCAACTGAATAAAGTTACATCCCTTCTTACATGTAATTAAGGAAATGGAGTTCAGGTCTTTTACATGTTAGAGTAAATCTTACCAAGCCTATCAGTGAATATTAATTTACTTTTCATATTTAATGGTCATATATACCTTTGAAATTTAACACACACTCTTTTTTAGAATTTAGCAAACATCTGAACAACTAAAATTAGTTTGGAGCCACATACATTTTGAGGAGAAAAGTCATGAAACTACTCAGGGAGCTCTTTGTAATTTAAGATATCTGCTGCAGAGGTGGGAGACAGGACCTGGTGATAGGTCTCGGCCAGATCTTCAGTGGCAGGATCCAGGTTGATATTGGCAGCAAAGCTCTCTGGGAACTTTTCCAGTTCCTGCTAGTGTACCTGCTTCATCTTTTTCACGAGCTATCATGTTTAGGGACACTGTTTTCCCCTCCTGTCATTCTTGTGGCCTAGTTCCTTGTGCCTCAAATGCAGATCTATAGTTTTTTTGTTCAAGATGGTCACATTGTATCTGCTGGTGCTCATTTGTGGATCCTCCATGATGTTGAATAGCAGGTATGAATCCAAGTTTGGTGGCAGCTATAATATCGGCTCAAGCCTCCTAGCAGGTCACAGATCTTTAGCCAGTCCTGGCCACTGTGCTCTATTACTGTATTTTACTTTTTACTGTTATAATTATCTATTTTAGGACATAATTCTAAACTCATGGAATGAGTCATGCTCTCCCTTCTATTTCCTGAGAGAGGTTCTGTTGATTATTTCTTCCTTCATTGTTTGGACTTCATGGATGGAACCATCTGAGTCTGAATCTTCTTTTTGGATATTGTATGTTTGTTTAAACTGTGAATTTGGTATTTTTAATTTATACAAGGCTTTACATACACATTTAGTCTTAATCCAGTTATGATAATTTGTGTATTTCAAAGAGTTCTTCCATTTAATTTTATATAGCTGAATTCATTGGCTTTGTTATTTGTAATACCCTCTTATTAGCTTTTACTATCCATGGATAAGGTCTACAGTGTTCTGTTTCATTCCTAATAGTCATTTGCCATCCCTCCCATTTTGATCAACCTTTCAAAAGATTTGTAAATTTTTACTGATATTTGCAAAATGGTAACTTTTGATTTTGTTGTTTTTCTTTTATTTTACTGTTTTCAAATTCATTGACTTTTGCTTTAATTTTTATTATATCTTTCTGCCATTTTTGGATATTTTTCACCCTTTCTCTTAAAGTAGAAGTTCAGATTGCTGATTTCAGTTGTTTTCTAATATAAACATATAATGTCGATTTCCTTTTGAACACTCCTTTAGCTATAATATGCGAATTTGATATGTTGTAGTTTCATTTTCAGTTACTTCACAGTGCTTTCAAATTTCCTTGGATACTTTCTTTTGGACTCAGGGGTCATTTAATAGTATGTTATTTAGTATCCAAGTATTTGGATTTTCCTGTTACCTTTGTTATTAATTTCTGTGAACCTGTTATGGTCTGAGAACATACTTGGTATGATTTCTAATTTTAAGGTTTTTTTTTTTCCCCTGTAATGGCCCTTATGTAGTCTGTCACAGTGAATGTTCCGTTTGTACTTGTGACTGTGTGGATTGCTATAGAGATGTCAGTTAGGTCAAGTTGATTGATAGCATTATTAGCTATATTTTGAAGCAGGACTACAGGTGATGTCATGCACTCGGAAGGTTAGGGCCACATACAGCTAACACTAATTGACAGTAAAGTGTAATAGAGGCTAAATTTGGAGTTCAAGTTCATGTTTCCTGTGTTAATGGAAACCTAGTAACATCCAACCAATGCAAAGTGTAAACTTGCTAATTTCAGATGTCTGGCTTTTCTCTTGTCCCTACCTCTAAGTCTTCTGCCCCTTGAATGACTTTCTAGTCTTTCCCACAAATATATTCTCTACATCTTTCACCTACACTTGCCTTTCCTAAAGTGTGTTTTACAAAATATTACCCATTGGAACAATCACTAAGCAGGAGGTGGAGTAGGAAAAAGTTTACCAATTGCTTAGTAACCTGTTGCCTATTTCCTCACTTTAAAATTCATAATATCAGTTAATATTATAATTATTACTCTGTGACATATGGAGTAAAAAATCCTTATAGTCCTCCTTTTCCAGAAGATCAAATGTGTAATACTAAGTACCTTACAAGATTTTTTTTTAAATATTTTTTTTAGTTGTAGATGGACACATTATCTTTATTTATTTTTATGTGGTACTGAGAATTGAACCCAGTGCCTCACACATGTGAGGCAGGCACTCTACCACTGAGCCACAATCCCAGCCCCCTTACAAGATTTTTAAGAGGATAAAATGAGATAGCATAAGGTAAACATTTAATAATGGTGCAGGCGCACTGTGAGATATAGTAGTTGATGTTCTTGTTTTTCTTTTAGATTTATTCCTTTGGAACTGAGCTTTGAAAATTAAGATTGGTAAGAAAGAAATAAAATTTACCAAGAATCCCAAAACCAGAAAACTTAGAAAAACAAGAGCTTTAGGTGTTCCATTTTTCTTTATTATTTTAGTGTGACATAACACATTTGTTTTAAAGACTTTCTCCCACCTGCCCACTTTGTCTGCCACTGTATGCCTACCTCCTCAGAATTAACATGACTGGTATTCTTAGGCATAATTAAACATTTACAAGTGCACTGCATAGAGAGGGAGGTTGTACAGCCCTTTGTCAAGTGCATGAACTATGAGCAATAGACTTAATGATGTCTTATGCCTTCCCAAGCCACGTAAGTCACCAAGGAAGTGCTGTGCATTCAGAATCCCCTCCTCATCTACCTTCCCTTGTTCCTTTCATATCTCTGTGGGAACTTAATTGATACTCTGCTTTCTTTTCTTGAACAGGTGGGCTCTGCATTGCCCAGTCCGTGAGAATCCCCCAAGAGCGCAAAGACAGGACCATTGACTTTGATAGGATTATCAAACAGCTCCTGGACACCCCCAACTCCAGGGCCGTCGTGATTTTTGCCAACGATGAGGATATAAAGTAAGGATTATTGATGAAATGTGTTCATATGCATGTTGCAGCTCTAGGAGACAGAAAGACCAGGATGCTGACAGAGGAAAAAGACAGCATAGGATCAAAGCCATAAGGACACAGTGGCAACAACTGTGCCCACTTTCTACTCCCTCACAGGGAGCTGTGCTCAGCTGTGGAGATAGCAGCATGTTGGTGTTCTGTCTTTTCTATTAGAAAATAAATATATTTAGTTATTAAAAAGAAGAACACACACTAGACTTTTTAAAGCATTCCAAATATAGCAGGTTTATACCAAAGAATATCCTGTTACTGTTAGAAAAGTCTAATAAGTCTACTTTATTGACAATGCCTTAAGCTCTTAGGTTCAGAACAAAACTTATACTACTTGAGGATTCAGGAATCCACTTTTTCCTTCTTCTGTCCTTATTTCCTCTTCCTCAGTCTAAAAAAAGCTACTTATAATCTTCCCTTTTTTCCTAGTTCCTTGGATTTGTAGCCAAACCATGTAGAACCAGTCTTTCTAGAATATGGTGTCCCCTGCTTCCTTTCCCAATCACTCCCAATCTGGTCCAGGATTTTTATTTTTATCTTTGTAGCATAAATGGTAATTGTACCTAATGCAAAAAGTAAAATAACTCTGTAAATATCCAAGCTAAAATGTAAAATGCAGTCTAGTCTCTTAGCTCTTGTTAGATCATTCTAGAGAGACTGTGTTTGTGCTTATGTTCCTGTTTTTAAATATAATACACTGTATACCTATTCTGTGCCTTGAATGTCTTAGGCTTTTGTCACTGAGGATCTCAGTACCTGATAGATGTATTCTATATAGCCATGCAGAATTTTATTTTACACATATAATTCAATTTATTTAAATGCCCCCTTGTTGATTGACATTTAAGTTTGATTAATAGACTTTTACAATTATAAATGTGGAATAAACAACCTTTTCCACAAATCTGTATGCACAGATATGAATATATAAATATGTAAAATTATATAATATATTTATATGTAAACTTTGATGTAAACATTTTTGGGAACATTGTTCATATATATAAAATATAATACAAACATATTATGTATTTATCTTATGAGAATTTATAAGATAGCCAGGTCAGTAGTGCATGCTTATCTCAGCAGCTTGGGAGGCTGAGGCAGGAGGATCACAAGTTCAAGGCCAGTTCAGCAACTCAGCGAGACCCTATCTCTAAATAAAAATATTAAAAAGATTAAAAAGGGCTGGGGAGGTAGCTCAATAGTTAAGCACCCCTGGGTTCAATCCTTGGTACTCCCCCCACAAAAAAATGAATTCCTTGAAGTGAAAATACTAGGATAAAGATGTGTCCCTTAAATTACTGTCTCCCAGAGACATTCCAGTTTACTCTTCACTAATGTAAAATAGCTGTTTTTAAATCATTGTCTATCATGGAGTTCAAAATTATATATCATTGAATTTGAAGATTAATAGCTTTTATTGGGTAAAGTTGTAGCACTCAAGGCCTGCGGATGTAGCTCAGTGGTAGAGTGCTTATCATGCATGTATGAGGCCCTTTGTTTGATCCCAGGATGGGGGGGTGAGGGGAGAGACAGAGCCAGTCCACTATTACAATGTATTTGGATCTGTGCACTGTCAGTACCTGGCCGTCTGCACTCTCTTCTGCCCCTGCTCTGTAGTCTATGTACTACCCGGAATCCATCCTGAGACAAACCTCTGATTGCAGGTGGGCAACAGGACTGAAACATGGAAGAGTATTAAACTTGAACCTGAGAATAGTCCACTACTTAGATGGGCACTGTCCCACCTTGGGCAAGTTCCTCCCAGTAACTCCCAACTTCTTGGGTCCTCAGTTTTCCCATGAGTACAGTGAATATCCTTTTAAGGTGCTATTTACATTTCCCTCCTCCCAGGTCTTCATACCTTCTCTTCCACCTACCCAGAATGCATTTCCTTCCCTCCTTCATCCCTAGTGCCAGTTGTAGTGTTGGTTTGTCATGGAGATTTCGTGGAACAGTAACTGGAAAATTTGTTATAATAGTTCACTTGCTTAGTTTATGCCAATAGTGCAGTGTTCTATCTTTGGATGACTAAATTAGTGTGAATGTTCTCTAGTAACTTGTAAACATTATTAGCATAGAGATAATGCTTACCTTGACTGATTTTTGTATCTTTAATACCTGTCCTAGTACATGGACCATAGTTGATTCTCAATGAATGGCATTGGATGAATGAAAGAAATACCTAGTCTGGTGCCAGGACTTCAGGACTGAAGTACAAACTTTTCTTTCTGATCTTCAAGATTATTTAAAATGTCCCACTGTAACATTTTAGACCTCACTGACAGTCACCCGATTCTCCGCCTCAAATGCATCTCCATCATGGTGTTCGTTCATGGTGTATTTTCTCTCTCTGATGAATCCATATCTGTTCTTCCAGGTCTCTTTCATACATGCTTGGGAAATATTTCTTACTACACTTAAATATATCCTCTCTCTTTCCATAGAAAATTTTGGTTGTGTTGCTCTTAGGATATTTTCTTCCCTTTGCGTTTTAGTTATTTTTGAGATTCTGCATCTTGTCTTTGTGCTCCACTTTTTTTCCACACTATTATTAACTTCCTTAATTATCTCATAAATCCTTCCCATACCTATCTCACACATTTGTTAAATTTGTATCACATTGGTAAGGTATGGCCTCATGTTTATTTTAAATGCACTCAGCACATACAAGATGCACTGCAGATACCTCTGTTGACTGATGGGTTCTGATACTTTTGACCTGTAGGCAGTGTGTGAGTTTATTCTGGATGTAGAATGAATGTAGTCTACTCAATAATTATGTTCATTCTTTTAATGTTTCAGTCTGTGCATTGAGTATTACTGGATATTGTGATTCATTGTAGTGACAGCAGTCAGTTTTTGAGCATGGTAATAAAAGTGAAGTTCATATATATTTCTTCCAAAATGTGATCTTAGAAGCACGGGTGTCTGAAGAGTACAGATCACCTACAATGTTTGTTATTTCTTGTTTTGGAAGCTTTACACTGCAGATGGGAGATGTTGAGATTTCTTGGAACATTAACTTCAAATACTTGATCTGAGAATAGCAATAAGAAGACATTAGTATCTAAATTCTGAAGCTAAGTGCTAAATCATTCAGAGTATTGATCATTTGGATTTTAGGCAACAGTGAAATCTTTTTCTGAAATACTGTTCTGATTATAAAAGTAACATTTTCATTGTAAATCCATTGGAAAATAAAAGCTTTTTCTTTTTTTTGTATCGCAGATTCAACCCAGAGCCGCTTAACCACTGAGCCACATCCCCAGCCCATTTTATTTTTTGAGACAGTCTCACTGAACTGCTTAGGGCCTAAGTTGCTGAGGCTGGCCTCAAATTTGTGATCCTCTTGCCTAAGCCTCCAAAGTTTCTGGGATTATAGGTATGCACCACTGTGCCTACCCTATTTTAACTATTGAAGATTTTTTCTGGTCTTACTTGTATAATGAGCTGATTATTAATTTTAAATATTGTATATTAATTTCTCTTCAGTTAGATAGGATTGAGGTCACTTAGATCTCTCCTAACTTCTCAATATATTCTATCAGATATTCATTTCATAAAAATCAGTGTTTATTATGCTTATGTAAATGTCATGCACTATAGCATCAAGTCTTTTTTCCATTATGTGACTTACATTTTAGAAAAATCTTTTTTTTTGAATTAACATGACAATGTTTTCTTATTTGTGTTCCTATTTTAATATTTTCTGTTGATCTCATAAGTCTACTACTTATACGTAGACTTTTTATAAAAAGTCTAGCTGGGCGCAGTGGCACAAGCCTATAATCCTAGCACTTAGGGAGGCTGAGACTGGAGAATCGCGAGTTCAAAGCCAGCCCCAGCAATGGTGAGGTGCTAAGCAAGTCAGTGAGACCCTGTCTCTACATAAAACACAAAATAGGGCTGGGGATGTGGCTCAGTGGTCAAGTGCCCCAAGTCCAATCTCCCGTACCAAAAAAAAAAAAAAAAAAAATCTGAGCCGGTTCTGGTGGTGCGTACCTGTAATCCCAGTGGCTCAGGAGGCTGAGACAGGAGAATTGTGAGTTCAAAGCCAGCCTCAGCAATTACAAGGCACTAAGCAACTCAGTGAGACCCTATCTCTAAATAAAATACAAAATAGGGCTGGAGATGCAGCTGAGTGGTCATGTACCCCTGATTTTAATCTCCGGTACCAAAAAAAAAAAAATCTAATTTTCATTATTTTTCCTGCACACATCCTCCCTGAAATCTCCATCATTCTCTTAATTTGGACCAGTTACTGTTATAGTAAGAGTTGCCAACTCTCACACTTTCTCTTGCTTGTTCTTTCACTCATGTGTAAGTCTCTCTTTCATTCTTTATCCTGGTTCTGTAGTAATTTTTTTTTTTTTTTTTTTTTTTTTTTGGTACTAGGGTTTGAACTAAGGGGCCCTCAACCACTGAGTCACATCCCCAGCCCTATTTTGTGTTTTATGTAGAGACAGGGTCTCACTGACTTGCTTAGCACCTCGCTGTTGCTGAGGTTGGCTTTGAATTTACGATTCTCCTGTCTCACCCTCCCTGAGTGCTGGGATTACAGGCTTGCGCCACCATGCCCAGCTAGTAATTTTTATTCTTGGTTTATTTTCTCATATCCTTGGAGCACATCCTCTAATAACTTTTTCAAAAGAGTAAATTAAAACATCTTTGTGTGTTTAATGCCTGAAACTGTTTTTATACTGACTACATTTAATTAGTAATTGGGATTTTAAGATGTTCTCTCATGTATTTTTTCTTTTAAATAACCTTTTTTTAATGCCTTTGTTTTATTTTTTTTTTAATGTGATGCTGAGGATTGGCCCAGTGCCTTACATGTACTAGGCAAGTGCTCTAACACTGAGCCACAACCCTAGCCCCTCATATATATATTTTTAAATACACCATATCTACCCTATAAATGGTTTACAGCAGATATCTATAGGGATTTAAAGAGAATTTCATACTTATAGAGATTGTGATATTCTGGTTTAGCATGGAAAAACCTATAAGACCCACTGCGCATGTAAATTCTCTTTGCATTAGGATTTTTAAAAAAATTTTTTTTAGTTGTTGATGGATCTTTATTTTATTCATTTATTATTTATACGTGGTGCTGAGGATCGAACCCAGTGCCTCATGCATGCTAGGCAAGCGCTCTACCACTGAGATACAGCCCTGGATTTTTTGTTTTTTAATATTAGAGTTTTAGATTAAACAATTTTAACCTGAAAATTTAGAGTCAATGCATCATTGCTTGCTCATCCTCCTTTTTTTTTTTTTGCCATTAAACAATTGATCTTTTTATCTCTCTGCACATTTCCTAATTTTCTTTCAGAATGATTTCAGAATATTCATTATTTTCAGGCATGTTGAATTTTTGTAATATGCTTTATTTTTCCCCATTTTTACACTAGTTGATCTTTCTTATTTTGGAAATTGATGCCTTTAAATTTCTTGGCTTTTTCTTCCTTAAAAATGCATCAAAATTAAAAAGTTAAAATTATTTAAATTAAAATTAATAAAATTATTTTCTCCACACATTTCTTCTACAAATGTTACTTGGATATAGGCCTTCCTATATCTGTTCTTTAACACTTTTTTCTTTTTCTTTTTTTTTTTTTGGTACCAGGGATTGAACTGCTGAGCCACATCCCCAGCCCTATTTTGTATTTTTTTTAGAGGCAGGGTCTCACTGAGTTGCTTAGTGCCTTGCCATTAGTGAGACTAGCTTTGAACTTGTGATTCTCCTGACTTGCCCTCCCAAAGTGCTGGGATTACAGGTGTGTGCCACCATGCCTGGCTTCTTGTTTATTTTTCAAACTTTTGGTTATTTTACTTTCTGCAGAGTTTTCTAAACTTTTCCCTTTATTTCTTCAAACATAATTTTGATTTCATATTTTTTTAAGAACTACTTCATAGTGTCACTGTTTCATCTTGCTGGTTACACTTGTGAAAATTTTCAATTAAATGTATTTGTTATTTCGTGCTTTTCATATATTATCTCTTCCCCATAGCACACCAATGTCTTTTTCCTTGTCAATTTTTCTGTTTTTGTTTAGGAGATTTTCTGTAGTTACGGGAACTTCAGGCCATTCACATTTCATTTAGGTACTGAGATCCTCCACTGTGTACCTGGGCTATGCTTATCAGCTAAGGGTTCCCAGTGGAATGACAATTGGTCATTCTGTTGAGGGATTTCCTCTAAGTCAGTATCTTGGGTCTTTCCTCTAAGATGGTTCAGAACTTTCCAGAAAAACTTTTTACCCTTGCTTATAGTGTTCTTTAAGCAGAAGTTGAATATTCCCTGATGTGTCTTACCATTTTAGTACTTAATATACTGACTTGTAGACATTTCTTCCCATCCTTACCTCAGTGGTTTATTTTTGTCATATAATTTTATTTATTTATTTATATTTTCATAGTACATTATAGTCATACATAATATTTGAATTCATTTTGGCAAAATTGTACATGCAGGGAATTTGTTTTACTTCATTTCATTCCCAGGATTCCCCACCTTGCCCTTCCCTTCTCCTCCCCCCTGTTCTCTTCACTCTACCCTATTGGTTTTCCTTTCATTCATTTAGTTTTTAATTGAAGTTTTATTAGATATACCTAAAGGTGGAATTCACTGTGGTATACTTACAAATGTACATGGCATGATTTTGTTAAATTTATTCTTCTGTATTTCCTCCCCTTCTCTGTTCTTCCTTCCTCTCTCTCAATCTCTTCCTCCCTCTCAATCTCTTCTTCCTACTCCACTGATCTTCCCTACAGCTTTGAAATTTCATTCCCCCACACATCTTTTCCTTATTTTGTTCCAGCTTCCACATGAAAGAAAACATTCGATTCTTGATTTTCCACGTGTAGCTTATTTCACTTAACACGATATTCTCCAGTTCCATCCATTTACTGGGAAATGCAGTAATTTTGTCTTTCCTTATGAGTGAACTCTGTCATATATATATGCAATATTTTGTTTACCCTTCATCTGTTGACAGACTTCTGAGTTGATTCCATGATTTGGCTATTGTCAATTATGCTGCTATAAATGATATGGCTGTATCACTACACTATGCAGATTTCAGTTCTTTTACATAAATGCAAAGGAGTGGGGGTTATATGGTGCTTCATTTCCAGTTTTTAAAGGAATCTCCATGCTGCTTTCCAGAAAGGTTGCACTAATTTATAGTCATGTTTAATGTAACTCTTATTTATTAAGTGTTCACAATATCAGAATCCTTGCTTAGATTTCTTTTTAAGAAAATTACCATTCCTTTTCCTGTCTAGAAGAAAGAAGAAATGAGCTGGCTTTTTGTCATTTTGTGTACATGCTTTTAGTCAGTCCTTTTGTGTTTAATTTTGTACTTCTGGAAACTGCAAGCCCTGTAAGGCAAACAAGTCATTTTGTTCTGTTGTGTTACCCATCAGAGGATCTTTAGTTGTACTTTATGTTCTGAAAACACGATTACTTCCCATCCCTCTTCTCTTCTTCCAAAAATACTAGTGTAATGACTTTCTTTAATAACTAGTTTTCTTATTCTTTCATCTACTCTTATTGTGTTTGTTATTTATAAAGTAGTTTAATCCATAAATATAGATTATAACTTTTTCATGTTTAATATGGAATTGTTTATTTTAATAAATACTATAAGAACTTTGACTTATGTGGACATGTTGATTTCTTGAAATGACATTTCCCACTAACTGAATGGAAATCCTCATTTCTTCAGCCCCAAGTGTATGCTAAAAAAAAAAAAGCCCAAATAGGATATGAATTTGGTATCTTGTTCTAATTTATATTCCCATCCTTTATGATATATGTGAATATGTATCTCCAGCTTTTTGGGCATTTATATTTCTTTATCATTTGATTTTGTTAATGTCCTTTGCCTATTTCACTTGAGATGCTTTGACATTTTTATTACTGGTTTGCAGAATCTCTTAATATATTAGGCATATAAATCCTTTGCCATGCTTTTTTTGTCTTTAGTTTACTTTTTGAGAAGGAATAGCTTGCTTTCCTTCTACTTGATTTTGAATATGCTTATGTTCAGCTTCTTTTATTTATTATTAATATACCTTTTTATGTTCCTTTCCACAGGCAAATCCTTGCAGCAGCCAAAAGAGCTGACCAAGTAGGCCATTTTCTTTGGGTGGGATCAGACAGCTGGGGATCCAAAATAAACCCTCTACATCAGCATGAAGATATTGCAGAAGGAGCCATTACCATCCAGCCCAAGAGAGCCACTGTAGAAGGTAAGTGTTTTGTCAGCAGTAGGATATGCCGAGAGTGAGAGTGTGGTTGATGCTGTGTTCCACTGCCAAAGCCTGCATCTCTTTGAGGGTTGGTGTTCGCACATAATTTATGTAGGCTGGTATTCAACTTGTCGCCATGCAATGCAAATGAATCCACACACCTGGTCTGTTCTTTGAGTTGACATTCCTGTTCTGTAGTGATGATATTGTTTTCATCATATTGCAATTAGCATATATTGTTTTTTATGGGACGAGAGCTTTCTGAGAGGAGAGCATTAACATTAACAAGAAGTGAAATAATAATGCATCCAAGTGTGTATTAAGTGTGCTGCCTTTTCAGAGAACATTTTCCCTTTGTAATTTATCCTTTACTTCCTTAGCGGAAAAATTACAGGAATCATTTTCCCCTTTTCCTTTCCAGGTTCCTTGCAGATTCAGGAGCTCTGATTAGGAGCACATTACTCTTAGCAGGCCTCAGGGTCACCTTGCTTTCCTAGTTCTCTTTTATTCTCACTCTGTCTTTTTCTTGCTTTCTTACATTTATTCCCTCCTTTTACTCTGTCCTTGCTGCTACAAAGATTTTTGGAGAGATACGAGTGTTAGGAAATGGTAATGAGCAGTGAGATGTGAACCAGTAACATAGCAGGGAAAAGGGTTTCTTTGAATTGCTTTCTTTTTTTTTTTTTTTTAAATCCCAAAGACACCGACAAATTTTTTTTTTAATGTTTATTTTTTAGTTGTAGGTGACAGAATATCTTTATTTTTTATTTTTATATGGTGCTGAGGGTCGAACCCAGTGCCTTATGCGTGCTAGGCGAGCACGCTACCACTGTGCCATAATCCCAGCCCCTTGACTTGCTTTCAATGAACAATCAAGTAACTTGTAGAACAACAGGTGTACATACCCTGCCCCCCCTTCCAGTACATAAGAGAGAAACAAAGGGAGCCAATTCAAAAATACGTCAAATATAAAAGATCAATTAGGCTAACTTATGATAGGGTCTGCTGAGGGCACTGTAAGATAGGATTTATGGTCATAGGTTTCTCTGTATTTCAGGAGGGAAATTTCTTTAATAGCACAGGCTTACTAAGATGAAGTCTGTCCCATCATTGACCCCACCACCCATAAGAACACAGGATTGTCCTGTAGATAAAGCTTCCCTGAATATCTTGGTTGCCATAACAGTTCCAGAAAGGACCAAATAGGGTCAAAAACTCCCCTATCCGATGCGAGGTAAACATCTGATTGGTAAAGACTGCAGAAGGTGGAACCTAGTTCTCCTAGAAAATATCAAAGAGCAACAAATTAGAAAATACCATGGCTTCCTTTGTCATTTCCTGCTCGGAGATAACAGACAACACAGTCTCTCTTGAGAGTGCTCTGCTTGAGCCTTATTTTACTTTCACCTATAAAAAAAATTCTCTTGCTTGACTTTTTGCATCACACTTTAAATTTTCTTTCGTTGGGACACAAGAACTGAGGTGCTTCAGCTCAACATGTTCTTTTGACACCAGCAGGAAAAGGTGTTTATTGGCATCCTTCTGACCTGACATAACATGCTGATTACAATTTGTTTTATTTAATTTTAAAAGGAAAGTTATTTCTAAAATAAAACACCATGTCAAGAGAAAGGAACTCCTCTGCAAATATCCTGCTTTGTATCTCTTTTCTGGTGGTGCAGGTCCCCAAAGATTTCTTAAAACATGCTTTGCACAATGATTGAACTCCTTCCTTTTGCTCAAAGGACATCCAATATTTGCATTCTTTTCTCTTCTTCCTTCACTCTAATTAAGTATTCTCCCTAGAAGGTTTCCTGCTCTGTGTAGGCTTTTTAAAACAAATCACTATTCCCTTTGTACGTTATCAGGAGGAGATAGACCCCATGAGTCACCGATGTTTTCATTGGGAGATTTTGAATAAAGTCCATTCCCTAATACATGTCCAGAGCAGATTGCCTATCTTACAATGTAGACCAATACATTTGTAGATAGGTAACAAGAATAATAGATGTGGATTTTAACCATCTAGTCTCCTTTTTACTCCAATACATTTCCATTATGTTCCTTGCTCTTGATAGGAGGCAAGAAAACAAGTGATGGAGACACCCTCAAAGCATACAGAATTGAGAGAAGGTGTCAGAAAAGTCAGGGAGTCTTTAAGAGCAGGATGATGAGGAGGGTGAAGACTCCTTAGAGATTGTAGTATATGAGGTGAAGACTGGGAGGTCATCTGGAGACAATGAGAAGAAGGCTGCAAGTATGTGGGCACAGAGGATTGAAAGGGAAGACATAATAGGGGACCTGCCAATCATTCATTCTGCACCATAGTCCTAAATTGTAACCATCTTGAAATAATTTCAGTTTTTAAAAATGTTCTTGTTTATAAGACATTAGAAAGACTCCTCTCTCAGCCAGGCATGGTGGCTCACGCCTGTAATCTTAGCACTTTGGGAGGCTGAGACAGGAGAATCACCAGTTCAAAGCCAGCTTCAGCAACAGCTTAGGTGCTAAGCAACTCAGTGAGACCATGTCTTTAAATAAAACACAAAAATAGGGCTGGTGATGTGGCCCAGTGGTCAAGTACCCCTGAGTTCAATCCTCAGTACAAAAAAAAAAAAAAAATCCTCTACTAGATGACTAGTCGTGACTGTACTATCTGGCTGATTGATTTCTGTACATCCTTTAGGGTCTTTGCTTAGATATTAATTTTGCATGGAAACCATGTCAGTCAGATTTTGGTCATTGTAACAAAATAACTGAGATAATCACCTTATAAATAGAAAAATGTTATTTTTGGTTCATAGTTTTAAAGGTTTCAGTCCATTGTTGATTGGCACCATTGCTTTGGGCCCTGGATGGGGCAACACATCATGGTAGGAGCACAAGGGAGAGTATACTCTTGATGACCAGGAAGCAGAAAAAAAGAGGAAGAGCCAGGTTCCCATAACCTACTTCAAGAGCACACTCACAATGGCCTAAAGACCTCCCATTAGGCCTGCTTCTTAAAGTTTTCCACCCTGGGGAACAAGCCATTAATATAGAGCCTTTAGGAGGCATTCAAGAGCCAAATTATAGCACCATCTGAGGTCATCACACTCCATTCCAATCTTGGCTGGTAGCTCCTTATCCTGCATTTCCTGTGTCCCACATGTCCCCCATGATTGTAATTACCTCATTACTTATCTCCCTCTCTGAAAATCTGTTATGTACCCTTGTACCACTAGCATTCAGTTCTTTGCCTGGGTATTGCAATACTCAAACCAAAATTTTTAGGTGGTTGTGTGTCTGGATGGATCAGGAATCACACATCAGATAAGGGACTGACAAATTAGGGCTTATAAGTAGGCCAGAGTTGCATAGCTAAGGGTCCTGAAAATCACAATGAGTTTGTATTTTATTCTGAAAGTCAACTGAATATGTATGTGAGATGTGATCTGAAGGTCTTACCAGGCTCACTCCGATGACTGTGGAGAGGTAGAAGGTAAGGATTTGGCATGAGTTGAGGCAAACCAACAAATTACAGGGTCTCGGCTGTGAGCCTCTCCTCCTAAGCTCTAGATACCACATATTGTGCCCATATTCCATGGCTACCAACCCAAGTGCATGGTATTTTAGGAAATTACTAGTTATGTGAAAGGTTTTATAAATACTTGAAAGAAAATGCTATTTTCATATATAACATGGGAATATGCAAGTTTACCAAATCGGACACATAATAGCATCCTAAACTGATAAGGAAAGAAGGGAAAAAAAAGTCCTCGACAATGAAATGGATAAGAAATGTTTTCATTATTAAAAGTAATGTTGAGATGCATGGAATAGCAACTATTTCGTGGAAAACTTTCCCACTCAGAGAAAAATGAATATTTTCATGTGACCATGTAGAAAAGGCCATAATTTCTGTCCAGCCATACTGTCAATTACAAGGAGAATCAAGTTTCTTTCAATTTCATAGCAGATAGAATGTTAAGATTGAAGCAATGCTTTTACAGTGTAACTCATAAAGTAGAGAAAGAAATAGATCTTAGTTAAGCTGTGGCCTCTGACCAAAGCTGTGGAACAGTTAAACTATAAATGGAGCATATTCTATAAGGGCAAGTAAGTTTTTCTACCCTACCTTGAGCCCTCCCCCTCCACTTTATTTTTTCTATCTTGTGGATGTTCTGTATTGGGTCATGCTGAAATGGCACATTCTGCAACCTTCATAATACATCCCCTATCTTTGAGTTAAATACTTCATTGAAAGGTAAAAAGCTAATTAATAATTCACATTATTACTCTTCAGAGTCATATTTTGAGCATGTTCATCCAACATCTGGATTTCTGGCTGGCATTTTCTGTATGTGCATAAACATGACAAATTGTTTTGGGCTGAATTGTGAGCAAGTACACTGTTTCTGTGAAAGTAGCTTGTTATCTCTTTTTATCTTCTGTGTTTATTTTCCATTTATAGAAAATGAAGAATCAGTGTTTTTCTTAGCCAAAGGTGGTGTTTCTACTCCTCTTCTCAGTTTAATGATAACTGAAGCCAAGCCCTGCAATGGTCAGCTGTAGTCCCACTGGCTGACCAGTATTCATGGTGGATCTAATGAATATCTCCAGAACTTGGCAGCTCTCCTCTAGCTCCTGAGCCAAAGCACTTGTGTAACTTTTAGTTTGTGTGTTTTCTGATGAGCCAAGGAATCCCTGGCATTTTCCTCACTCATGTGTTGCCCATTAACTAGAACACACATAATCCTCTTTAGTCCTTGCATTCTCAGAGCAAAATATTCCCAAATCACCTTCAACTCGTCACTGTCCAAAATGCTTTGCTTCTCTGAGAGTAGGCAGTCCTACGTGTCCTTTGCTTAGAGCCAGCAGAGGTCATGAACCAGCAATTTTTCATCAGTGCCATGATCATTAACGTTAGGAAGCTAGTGTAATGAAGGGTGGATTCTCAAAGCTAACTCTAATGGCTCTCAAAATTGGTGGTGGTTTTCCAGTGGGCCTGTAGAATAGCTTGCTGCCTGAATTAAATCTACAGTATGTGAAGCAATAGACAAAAACAACAAAAACCAAAATTCTACCCAGCATTTTAAAAAGTCAGCTTTATAGAAGAGGATTTCATGATTTTACTCAAGATCTCAAGATCAAATGCTTTATTTTTCAAAAAATTAGAAAGCTCAAATCTGTGAAGATCTGAACCAAAGTATTTCTGGTTCTAATTTAGATATTCTGTATCGTATCCTTCCTTAATTACCTGGAATATACCACATGTCAGTTTTGTTAGGTGACTGGGAGAAAACACAAAGAAGAAAAAAATACTGCCTTAGTTCACAATGATGTTTTGAACCAAGTCGTGTTTCTTTGGGGCCTAGAAGCTTGTTTAATAAGGATGCAGTGAGATACTGTACATTCATTGTCATGACAATTTCTTAATTCTTTCTATAAATGTTCATGTTATAAGCTCCAGCAATGTCCCAGGCGCATGTGTGTATATCTACAGAGATGTAGCAGATCACAAACTACATCACTTGTAGACCAGGTCTGGCATCTAATATGAAAAAGACAGATGATAATAAAGAATATAAATAAGAAAATCCCTTAATAGGATAATTACCATAAAGCACTTTTCCTTAAGGACCAGCATGCCAATAGCGGAGATACAAAGAAAGAAGGGTCAGGAAGCCAGGACACATTGGGGGTCACCATAAAGATTTGAAGGATGTGAATGTAGGTCAGTAGCTTAAGCATCTCCAGACTTTTCTAGATTTTAGTGCATACTCAAATTAGATTTTTTTCTGCCTAAAATCTCTCATTTCCCTATTTTTTATTGACTTGGAAAATATTTTTTCTCAAAAGCAAATTATTATTAATTCATTCATTCATTTTGTGCTGTGGATCAAACGCAGAGCCTTATGCATGCTAAGTAAGTGCTCTGTCACTGAGCCACATCCCCGCTCTCATGGATGATTTTTAAAGACTACCTTGCTTTTTACAGAAAGACTTGGTCCACACTGTCCCTCCCAAAGCAAAATCATGGCACCCACAGTCAAAAACATGTCATGGACTCACTTTACAGGAAACGGTATATTGATTTATATGCTTACGCAGTGCTCACAACTAGGATCTGAATCACTTTGAGGACAGCGCCATCAGTCCTTTGGTTCTTTGTCACACTCTGTCTTTATCCATGAATCCCTGGCTTTTTTACAAGAGGACCTGTAAAGAAT
Source organism: Xerus rutilus (assembly GCA_028644305.1). NCBI lineage: Eukaryota > Metazoa > Chordata > Mammalia > Rodentia > Sciuridae > Xerus > Xerus rutilus. The sequence goes on along the minus strand of CM053416.1, from coordinate 7,708,549 downwards.
ATGCAGAGGGATGCTTATGTGTATAAATTCAAAGTATTTTTCTGGATGGGGAAAATATTCATCCAAAAAGGTGTTTCTCATTTGGAGGGGCTTCCTGTGCAGGGTCGGGGTGATGGCTCGATTGTGGTTTGTTGAGATGTTATAAGAATTCACGGAAAGGCTCTCCCTGACTCCCCAGAGTACAGAGAAGGCTCTCTGTCTTAGACATCCTTGTGTTAACTTCTTTCTAGACTGTGCTGCCTCTTCTAACAGAGTAGCCTGAGAAAGCAAGGATGAAAAAAAGGACATCTCTGTAGGGGTGATGCCATCTTATTTTTTTCAATTAATTAATTTGTTATATTTAGGTTTATGTGATAGCAGAGTGCAGTTTGATTCATTGTACACAGATGGAGGATAACATTTCATTTCTCTGATTGTATGTGATGTAGAATCACAACCTACATGCAGTCATACATAAAGCTAGGGCTATGTCTGTCAGTCATATTCCACCACCTTTACTGTCCCCATGCCCCCTCCCTCCCTTCTACCTAGGTGAACAGAGTTCCTCCATTGTTCCCATGTCCTCTCCCCTATTATGGATCAGCATCCACTTATCAACAAGTACATTTGGCATTTGGTTTTCTGAGATTGGCTTACTTCACTTAGAATGATATTCTCCAATTGCATTTGTTTACCTGCAAATGCCATAATTTATTCTTTTGTTGCTGAGTAATATTCTTTATCCATTCATCTGCTGAAGGGCATCTAGGTTGGTTCCACAGTTTAGCTATTGTAAATTGAGCTGCTATAAACATTGAAGTGCCTGCGTCACTGTAGTATGCTGTTTTTAAGTCTTCTGGGTATAAACCAAGGAGTGGGATAACTGGATCAAATGGTGGTTCCATTCCAAGTTTTCTAAGGAACCTCCATACTGCTTTCCAGATTGATTGTACCAATTTGCAGTTCCACCAGCAATGTATGAGCATGCCTTTTCCCCCACAAACTCGCCAACACTTGTTGATTGTATTCTTGATAATTGCTATTCTGACTGGCGTGAGATGAAATCTTAGGGTAGTTTTGATTTGCATTTCTCTGATTGCTAGAGATGTTGACCATTTTTTCATATGTCTGTTGATCGATTGTATATCTTCTGTGAAGTTCGTGTTCAGCTCCTTGGCCCATTTATTGATTGGTTTTTTTTTTTTTTTTTTTGGTACTAAGTTATTTGAGTTCTTTATATATCCTGGAGCTTAGTGCTCTATCAGATGTGCATGTGCCAAATATTTGTTCCCAGAATGTTGGCTCTCTGTTCACTTCATTGATTCTTTAACTGAGAAGAAGCTTTTTAGTTTGAATCCATATCCTGCTACTTTGCTGAAATCATTTATTAATTCTAGAAGTTTTCTGGTAGAATTTTTTGATCCTCTAAATATAGAATCATGTTATCTGCAAATGAGTTTGAGTTCTTCTTTTCCTATTCATATCCCTTTAATTTCTTTCATCTAATTGCTCTGGCTAGTGTTTCAAGGACTGTGTTGAATAGCAGTGGTGAAAGAGGGCATCCCTGTCTTGTTCCCATTTTTTAGAGGGAATGTTTCCATTTTTCTCCATTTAGGATGATGTTGGCCTTGGGTTTAGCATAGAGAGCTTTTACAAATTTGAGGTATGTTCCTCCTATCCCTAGTTTTTCTAGTGTTTTGAACATAAAAGGATGCTGTATTTTTCAAATGCTTTCTCTGCATCAATTGATAAAATCATATGATTCTTATCTTTAAGTATGTTGATGTGATGTATTATGTTTATTGATTTCTCTATGTTGAACCAACCTTGCATTCCTGGAATGAACCCCACTTGATCATGGTGCACTATTTTGATGTTTTTGTATGCAATTAGCCAGAATTGTTTTGAGAATTTTTGCATCTATGTTCATCAGGGATATTGGTGTGAAATTTTCTTTCTTTGATGTGTCTCTGTCTGGTTTTGGAATCAGGGTGATACTTGCCTCATAGAATGAGTTTGGAAGGGTTCCCTCCTTTTCTATTTCATGAAATAGTTTTAGGAGCATTGGTATTAATTCTTCTTTGAAGGTCTTGTAGAACTCAGCTGAGAATCTATCTGGACCTGGACTTTTCTTGATTGGCAGGCTCTTGATGGCATCTTCTATTTCCTTGCTTGAAATTGATCTGTTTAAGTTGTGTATGTCCTCTTGGTTAAGTTTGGGTAGGTCATATGCCTCTAGAAATTTGTCGGTGTCTTCAGAGTTTTTTATTTTACTGGAGTATAAATTTTCAAAATAGTTTCTAATTATATCCTCTGTATTTCAGTAGTGTCGGTCATGATATGTCCTTTTTCATCACAAATTTTAGTAATTTGGGTTTTCTCCCTCCTTTTCATTAGGGTGGCTAAGGGTTTGTCAATTTTATTTATTTTTTCAAAGAACTAGCTTTGTTTTGTCAATTTTTTTGAATTGTATCAATTTCATTGATTTCAGCCCTGATTTTGATTATTTCCTGTCTTGTACTACTTTTGGTGTCGATTTGTTCTTCCTTTTCTAAGGCTTTGAGATGAAGAGTCAATTCATTTATTTGTTAACTTTCATTTCTAATAAATGAGCTTAATGCAATGAAGCTTCCTCTTAGCACTGCCTTCATGGTATCCCAGAGATTTTGATACATTGTATCAGTTTTCATTTGCCTCTAAGAATTTTTTTTCTCTCTTCCCTGATGTCTTCTGTTATCCATGCCTCCTTCAATAGCATATTATTAAGTTTCCATGTGTTGCAGTAGTTTCTATTTTTTAATCTGTCATTGATTTCTAACTTTATTCCATTGTGGTCAGATAAGATGCAGGGTAGTATCTCTATTTTTTTGTATTTGCTAAGACTGGATTTGTGACATAACATATGATCTATTTTCAAAAAGGATACATGCACTGCTGAGAAAAAAGTGCATTCGCTCGTTGATGGATGGAACACTCTATATATGTCTGTTAAGTCTAAATTATTGATAGTTTCATTGAGATCTATGGTTTCTTTATTTAGTTTTGTTTGGAAGATTTATCCAATGGCGAGAGAGCTGTGTTAAGGTCTCTAAGTATTATTGTGTTGTGGTCTATTTGATTCTTGTATTTGAGAAGGATTTGTTTGATATATGTAGAAGCCCCATTTGGGGCATAAGATATTTATAATTGTTATGTCTTGTTGATGTATGATTCCCTTAAGAAGTATGAAATGACCTTCTTTATCTTTTTCACCATCTTTGGTTTGAAGTCCACTTTATTTGATATGAGGATGGAAACTCCTGCTTGTTTGCAGGGTGCATGTGAGTGATACGGTTTTCCCCACCCTTTCACTTTCAGTCTGTGGATGTCTTTTCCTGTGAGATGAGTCTCTTGAAGACAGCATATTGTTGGGTCTTTTTTTTTAATCTAGTCTGTCAGTCTATGTCTTTTAATTGGTGTATTTAGGCCATTCACATTCAAGGTTATTATTGAAATATGATTTGTAATCCCGGTCATTATGATTTATTTTTGGTTTTTACTTTGACTTGTTTTCTCTTTTGAATGGTCTTTCCTTTAGTGTAATTCCTGTCTTTCTATATTTTCATTGTTGATTATCATTTCCTCTTCATGGAATATTTTGCCAAGAATGCTGTATAGTGCAGGCTTTCTTGATGTAAATTCTTCTAACTTCTGTTTATCATGGAAGTTTATTTCCTTATCAAATCTGAAGCTCAATTTTGCTGGATTCTTGGTTGGCATCCATTTTCTTTCAGAGCTTGATATATGTTTTAGGGTCTGGGTTGAAAAATCTGCTGAGATCCGAATTGGTCTCCCCTTATATGTAATCTGGTTCCTCTCTCTTGTAGTCTTTAAAATACTACCCTTATTCTGTATGATGGGCATTTTTGTTATAATGTGCCTTGGTGTAGATCTGTTGAAATTTTGTACATTTAGTGTCCTGTAAGCCTCTTGTATTTGATTTTCCAATTGATTTTTCATGTTTGGGAAATTTTCTGATATTATTTCATGTAAGAGATTGTGCATTCCTTTGGTTTGAAATTCTTTGCCTTCTTCTTTCCCAATAAATCTTAGATTTGTTCTTTTGATGCTGTCACATATTTCTTGTATGTTCTGTTCATGATTTTTTACCATTTTTACTGTATGGTCAAGTTTATTTTCAAGGTTGTATATTTTGTCTTCATTATCCAAGGTTCTGTCTTCCAGGTGATCTAGTCTGCTGGTGATGCTTTCTGTTGAGTTTTTTATTTGGTTTATTGTTTCCTTCATTTCAAGAATTTGATTGTTTTTTTTTCCACAATCTCTAGCTCTTAAAGTAATCTTTTACTACTTTTAATTGCTCTCTTATCTCTTTGTTAGTATGATCAATGGTTGCCTTTATTTGCTCTCCTATTTCTTTGTTGGATTGATCAATTTTTGCATGTTTTTGCTCACTTATTCTTTAATTTACAGATCATTTTAATTATGTACATTCTGAATTCTTTCTCTGACATGTCATTAGCTGTGTTGTCAATTGATTCTGTTACAGTGGTATCAAAGTTTATTTGGGGCACTTTCTTCCCTTGTTTTTTCATTTTGATTGTGTATCCTCCTTTCTTGCACAACCAATCTGTGGTATTGCAGTTTCTATCCTATAATCTTGTATTGATACTCCAGATTACCTGTATCTCAACTTGGAGCTACTTCCGGTCCCCCAGATGAACACTACTTCCACTAAAGTTGGTGGCAGAGGTAGTGGACATACCTCAAGAGGGCAGTGGGAGTGGCCTTGGCTGGGCTCCTGTGGCGGTGCCTGAGGGCTGTTTTGTGCCCTTTATTGTGCTCCTGCCAGTGAGCAGGAACTCTGGAATGGAACTGGGGCAAGCCCAGGCCTTACTTAGGCAGGGTCACAAGCAGGAGAGTCTGTGTGTGACCCTTACCGTGATTGTGGGCTCCCCTGTGGCTGGCAGCTAGCAGTCTCTGTTCTCCCCTTGGCTGGACACTTGTGGAGTTTCCTGAGGGCAGTTTTTGGCCCTCTGCCACACTCCTGCCGGTCAGCAGAACTCTGGAGTGGAACTGGGGCAGGCCCCGGCCTCACTTGGGTGGGGCCTCCTCACACAGTGGTCTCTGCAGCGACTGTTACTGTGAGTGTGGCCTCCCCTATGGCTGGCAGCTAGCAGTCTCCGGTCTCCCCTTGGCTGGACACCTATAGAGTTTCCTGAGGGCAGTTTTGGGCCCTCTGTCTCGTTACTGCTGGTCCGCAGGAACTCTGGAGCAGAACTCTTACTTTTAATCTTGCGATGTTTAGAGATTTTTGGCCTTGAGCAAGTGTTAAGGAATGCAGAGAAATTTACAACCTAGGTAAATAGGGAGATTTGAGAATAATTGTTTTCTTTTATATATATATATACACATATATCTCTTTCCCAAATTTTGAGACATGCTGTCTCCTATAAAATAATACAATAGATGTTCTCTTCACCAATTTCTTTCAACTGGCCAATGAACATTTTTGCATTAGTAAATACATAAACCAAAAAGAAGCTGTGTATTCTTTTTGTGATGTACTATCTATTGCCCCAAAGCACTGAACACTCATAGCTCATAGACTGATCTGTAGTATTTCCTACCAGCAGGATTTTTGGCTACCAAGAATTCACTCTATTATTTCCAAATCACTTTATTTCAATAGTATGTGTTACTATAATTATTTAATGTACTTAAAATTATATCAAATGAGTGGACAAGAGAAAGAGAGAATGTTGTTTTAGAGAAAATGAATGAGTGCTTTAAAAACCTTGAGTAAGTTTGTCACTGTTAATCATGGACAAGACAATAGTAAAATATCGGAGAGTAATCTTGAATACTAAAAAATATGTTGCAAGTAGGTTGCCATGCAGGTACTTTCAAGGTTTCATTTCACTTGTATGTGTATGATCCCAGGAACTCAGGAAGCTGAGGCAGGAGCATCACAAGTTCAAGGCCAGCCTCAGCAACTTAGCAATGCTCTATCTCCAAAAAAAAAAGGGTCTGGGAATGTAGCTCATTGGTAGAGCACCCCTGGGTTCAGTCTCCAATGTGTGCAAAAAAGATTTGATGATGATGCTCATCTTGGTTTTATCCAGCTATACAGTAAAGGATGGATATAAAACAATGACATTGTTAGAAAAGAAGTTAAAGAATAAGAAATAGAAAGGAAGCCAGGGCCAGGTACAATCTAAAATCTGAAACTAATTTTTTTTTTTTTAAATGTGCATGTCAGGAGTGGTAACTGGGACTTAATGACAGATTCAGATAACCTTGAGAAATGTAAGTGAACTATCTGGCTACCCTCTAGAAATTGAATTGACAACTGAGCAGACTTTGGAAGGAGAACTTCTTCTTCAAAATTTATTCTGATTAGGTATTCATGACAGCAGAATGCATTTTGATTCATTGTACACAAATGGAGCGCAACTTTTCATTTCTCTGGGTGTACACAATATAGAGTTAACCATATGGGCAGTCATACATGAACCTAGGGCATTGTTGTCCATTGCATTCCATCATCTTTCCTGCCCCCATGTCTTGTCTCCTCCCTTCCCTCCCCTTTGACTAAAGTTCCATTCTTCCCATGCCCCCTCCTCCATTATGGATCAGCATCCACTTATGAGAGAGAACATTCGGCCTTTGCTTTTTGGGGATTGGCTTACTTCACTTAGCGTGATGTTCTCCAACTCCATCCATTTACTTGCAAATGCCATAATTTTATTCTCCTTTAATGCTGAGTAATATTCCATTGTGTATATATACCTCAGTTTCTTTTTCCATTCATCTATTGAAGGGTGTCTAGGTTGGTTCCACAGTTTAGCTACGGTGAATTGAGCTGCTATAAACATTGAAGTGGCTGCATCACTGTAGTATGCTGTTTTAAGTCCTTTGGGTGTGGACCAAAGAGTGGGATAGCTGGGTCAAATGGTGGTTCCATTCCAAGTTTTCTAAGGAATCTCCATATTGCTTTCCATATTAGTTGCACCAATTTGCAGTCCCACCAGCAATGTATGAGTGTGCCCTTTCCCCCACATCCTCGCCAACATTTGTTGTTGTTTGTATTGTTAATAACTGCCATTCTGCCTGGCTTCAGATGAAATCGTGTTTTTTTTTTTTTCAAATATTTAGTTTTTGATGCATCTTTATTTTATTCATTTGTTATTTATATGTGGTGCTGAGGATTGAAACCAGTGCCTCACGCATGCTAGGCAAGCACTGTGCCACTGAGCTATAGCCCCAGCTCCAAATCTTAGAATAGTTTTGACTTGCATTTCTCTATTTGCTAGAGATGTTGAACATTTTTTTGTATGTTTGTTGATCAGTTGTATATCTTCTTAGAAGTGTCTGTTCAGCTCCTTAGCCCATTTATCGATTGGGTTGTTTGGTTTTTTTGGTGTTAAGTTTTTTGAGTTCTTTATATATCCTGGAGATCAGTGCTCCATCTGATGTGCATGTGGCAAAAATTTGCTCCCATAATTTAGGTTCCCTGTTCACCTCATTGATTCTTTTGCTGAGAAGAAACTTTTTAATGTGAATCCATCCACTTTATTGATTCTTGCTTTTATTTTTGCACTTTAGAAGTCTTGTTAAGGAAGTCAGGGCCTAATTTGATGTGATGAAGTTTTGGGCCTACTTTTTCCTCGATTAGGTATAAGGTCTTTGGTCTAATTCCTAGGTCCCACTGTTGAAGAGCATATCTTTTTTCCAATGTATGTTTCTGGCACCTTTGTCTAGTATGAGATCATTGTATTTATGTGGGTTTGTCTCTTTATCTTCTATACCATTGGCCTACATGTCTAGTTTGGTGCCAATACCATGCCATCTTTTTTACTATAGCTTTGTAATATAGTTTAAGGTCTGGTATTGTGATGCCTCCCACTTCACCCTTCTTGCTAAGGATTGCTTTGGCTATTCTGGGTCTCTGTTTTTCCAAATGAATTTCATGATTGCTTTTTCTGTTTCTATGAAGAATAATGTTGAGATTTTAATTGGAATTGCATTGAATCTGTATAGTGCTTTGGGTAGTATAGCCATTTAGACAATATTAATTCTGCCTATCCAAGAGCATGAAAGATTTTTTCCATCTTCTAAGGTCTTCTTCAATTTCTTTCTTTAGTGTCCTGTAGTTTTCATTGTAGAGGTCTTTCACCTCTTTTGTTAAAATGATTCCCAAGTTTTTTATTTTTTGGGGGGGCTATTGTAAATGAGGTAGTTTTCCTAATTTCTCTTTCAGAGGATTCATCACTGATGTATAGAAATGCAATTGATTTATGGGTATTGAGTTTATATCCTGTTACTTTACTGAATTCATTTATTCTAGAAATTTTCTGGTGGAGTTTTTTGGATCCTCTAAGAATCATATCAGCAAATAATCATAGTTTTAGTTCTTTTCCTATTTGTATTTCTTTGATTTCTTTCATCTCTCTAATTGCTCTGGCTAGAGTTTCAAAGACTGTGTTGAATGGCAGTGGTGCAAGAGAGCATCCCTGTCTTGTTCTTCATTTTAGAGGGAATACCTCCAATTTTTTCCACATTTATGATGATGTTGGCCTTCGATTTTGCATAGATAGCTTTTAGAATGTTGAGGTATGTACCTATTATCCCTAGTTTTTTAGTGTTTTGAACATGAAGAGGTACTGTAGTTTGTCAAATGCTGTCTCAGCATCTATAGAGATAATCATATGATTCTTGTCTTTATTGCTGTGATGAATTGTGTTTATTGATTTTCATATGTTGATTCAACCTTGCATACCTGGGGTGAAACCCACTTGATTGTGGTGCACTATATTTTTAGTATGTTTTTGTATGCGATCTGCAAGAATTTTATGAAGAATTTTTGCATCAATGTTCATCAGGGATACTGGTCTGAGGTTTTCTTTCTTTGATGTGTCTTTATCTGGTTTTGGAGTCAGGATGATACTAGACTCATAGAATGAATGTGGAAGTGTTCTGGAGGAAAAACTTACTAAAGGAAGAATAACAGAATGAGGCTAAACCAGGAAGAAAGTCTTAGTCAGCAGAAAGAGACAACTGTCTTCCCTCTTCCAAGACCAGCACCTGTGGGTTTCAGACATGAGTTGTATAGGGTGCTGAGAGACCAAACGTAAAAATTAATCTTTAGGTTTTGGGATATATCTCAGTGGTAGAGAGCTTGCCTAGCAAGCTACAAGTGAGCAAGAATGGAGAATATCCCAGACATCTGAACACTGTGAAATACCTTACTTTAGAATCACCTGTGGCCAAAGAAAAATTGCCCTGAGACCTGTCCAAAACCTGCTTTTCTTTCTCATTCAAAACATTAGTTATGTACTTCCCTCATCACCCAGAGCATGAAAACAACTTATATCTCTCTTCATCATATAAGACTGTGCTAACTTGGTTTCCCTCTTTTTGCAAGCAGTGGGCCATTCCAGGAGCCTCTGGGCTGCAAAGAAGAATAGCAAGTGGAGTAAAAGGTGCAATTAGTTTGGATCAAATGTGAGCAATAAGACAGGAAGTGCTTGGAACTATTTAATCCAAGGCTGAGGATGAACATAAACCAGTAGTGAGAATTTAAAGGGCCATTAAGTTAGCCAAATGGATGGCTGGAGGAAAAGTCATTTATACAAATTGGGAGGGTGAAAGGGCTTCTTTAATGTTCTTTCACAAAAATTAGATGCTTTTTAATATGTCTTCATTTGGAAAAATGGAGGAAAAACTTCAAAGTAAGAGATGAGTGTATTTCAGGCCCAGTATGTTCATCATATTAGGTGTGTACTGTAGGTTAATTGGAATTTTAAAATTAAAATGACCTTCTAACTATATGTTAAAACTTTTTTTTTCCCTGCCCAGTGTTTCCAGAGACCAAGTGTACTGTCCCATTTGTAATTTGATGCAGAAAATCACTTCCTAGCCTTGTAGTACTTCATTCTTTTTAATATTGCTAAGAGAAGACTGCTTTTTTCTTTGAGTTCGTATTTCAGTCAAAAACACCAGTTTGTCATGTCAAACTTTAGGGTGTTTTGCAAAAAGAGATAAGAGTAGTCCCACTCTGTGAGAAGTAGGTAGAGGATATTGTGGGAGAAGTGGTATTGCTTCATCAAATGCCAAGAGACCATATTTAGGGTTAGCATGTCCTAAACTACCTCTCTGTGTGTGAGGTCTCTTCCACTTGACACAACGTTTTAGAAATGGATCTTTCTCATTGCATTTAATAGTAGTTTCTTCTTTTATTGCTGTGTGATATTCCATTTCACAAATGTACCATGTGTTGATATCTTGATAAATCATAAACATGTTTTTTGTGTGAGTACCCTGCAGATCCAATTCCTGTCTTCCTTGGTAAATTCCTATTCTTGAGCATTTTTTCAGCTAATGTACCATGTGACAAAGTATGGCAGTGCTTTTCTTCATCTTTAAATCTCTTAGAGACTCCTGAGGAGCTTTTGTGACAATCATAAAGTCACAAAGTAAAATAGTAGATATGGCTGGAGAGCAGTGGGGAGGTCAGATAATGCAGCTAAATAGCCAGGTATGGTGGTACATGCCTGTAATCTCAGTTAATCTGGGATAAGAGGCTAAGACAGGAAGACCACAAAATTGAGGCCAGCCTCAGCAATTTAACGAGGCCCTGAACAACTGAGTGAGGCCCTGTCTCAAAAGAATAAAAAAGGATGGGGGTGTGACTCAGTGTTTAAATGCTCCTGGGTTCAAATGTCTACCCCCCCCCCCAATGCAGCTAAATAATATAGAAAATAGTAGAAAAGGATTATTTATGATATGAGTTGTCATACAACTATTAAAGATGAGATTCTGCCATTAATGATGATAGAAAAAATGTTCAATTTAGATGAGATTTCTACTTAGAGTTCTACCTGTATACTCAATTGTCTCCTGACAGATGTGTGGTTATACCAATATACACAAAGTAGGGAATTCAATTATTTGATGAGTTTAGTAAATATAGAAACCACCCTCTAACATCTTGCCCCAAAAGTCATTAATCACGAAATTTTTCTCCTTAAGAAACAAATACTTTTTGGGGCTGGGGCTGTGGCTCAGCGGTAGAGCGCTTGCCTCGCATGCGTGAGGCCCTGGGTTAGATCCCCAGCACCACATACAAAGCAGTAAAATAAAGACATTGTGTCCATCTACATTAAAAAAACAAAAACAAAAACAAATACTTTTAAAATTATTTATGATCTTTATGCTATGTTTTTTTTTGTCTTTGCAAAACATATCACAGTGGAAAATTCTCTTTTTCTATTTTAGTGCAGAGTTTAACACTCTTGGATGTGTGGCAGTATTTGTCTTTGTTTATTTTAATCAAATGAGTGTGTCAAAAGCTAATCTCTCTGACATTTGGAGCATTAATTTATTCTAACCTCAGGTAATTTGCTTTTTAGGAATAAATTGAGCATTAAAATTTTCTGTCTGCTGTTTTCTTAAAATTATGGAACTTCTTATATATAAGCCAAGGGAAACAGAGCATAATGGCATTTTGGGTAGCACTGGATTTCAAAAAAAGTATTCTTGTCTTGATTATTTTAACTGTCAACTTCATTCATACAGGTGCTGGTGACTTTTGTGGTGGTGAGTTGTATACATCTGGCCTCTGTATGTCAATGCCAAGGTAAATGGCCTTTAGTAAATTAGAGTTTGATTCCAAGAAAAACCGAAAGATACTAAGAACATAGTCAATAGAAAAAAGAACAAGTTTCCCTTGTAATAAGTGGGTGTAAATATTTTTTAAAAAGGGAATATATGGAGGTTTTAATTTTTTCCTTGATGGATAGTGATTAGATAATTATATGGAGCTGTTTCCATAGCAATATTGATGGTGATAAGTGACATTCGTATTGAACTTCTGTTAGACACTTAGAAAGTGGCAAGTGTTATGAAATGCAATCTTGGAAGTCAGACCTATTTTTATCCACAGTTTATAGGTGGAAAAAAAAAGATTCTTGGGTTAGATAACTTGCCCAGAGTTATGTAAGATAATACCTGCTGAAACTGGGATTTTGATTTTGTCACAAAAGGCACCTGATTCCTGCCCCTCTTTTCTTTTCTTTTCTTTTTTTTTTTTTAATATTTTTTTAGTTGTTGATGGACACAATGTCTTTATTTTATTGCTTTGTATGTGGTGCTGAGGATCGAACCCAGGGCCTCACGCATGCGAGGCAAGCGCTCTACCGCTGAGCTACCATCCCAGTCCCCCCTCTTTTCTTTATTACTGCTTTTTAGTCTGTTTAGAAGAGAGATTTGCATGTTGGTACACATTTGTTGTGAGTCTTTTGAAAACTGGAGCTTGGGGAATCCAAGGCATTTGGTTGTTAGGAATGTACCCATTTTAATGGCATCCATTTCTCAGATTGAGTTCCCTACAAGCAGAGTGTAAATCAGGGATTCTCATGTATATGTTTTATTTTTGTTTTATAATTAGAACTTTATAGTTATGCATAATAGTTGGGTTCATCCTGAAAAACTCAGACATGCATGGAATTCTATTTCAGTTCATTGTCCCCCATCCTTCTACCCTTTCCTTTCTGTCCTCCCTCCCCTCTCCCATTTTCCTTCCTCTGCTAGACTTTCCTTTGCTCATATATTTATTTACTTTTGATTGATTCTTTCTACCTATGTATAAAAGTGAAGTCCCCTGTCATTTATTTATATATGCACATAACATGATTTTTTTAAAGAATTCATTCTTCATTGCCTCCCCTTACCCGTCCCTCCAGTGTGTCTCTTGATCTCCTTCTACATTACTGATCTTCTCTCTATCCTTTCCTTCCCTTTTCTTTATTTTATTCTGGCTTCTACCTCTGAGAGAAAACATTCGACCTTTGAGTTCGAGTCTGGATTATTTCACTTAGCATGATGTTCCCCATTTCCGTCTGGTTACCAACAAATGCCATTATTTCTTCTTTATGGCTGAGTAGAACTCTATTGTGTGTATGTACCACAGTTTATTAACCCAGTCATCTATTGATGGGGACCTGGGTTGATTCCATAATTTAACTATTGTGAATTATGCTGCAATAAACATTGAGGTAGCTGTGTCACTGTAATATGCTGGTATTTTGGGAAAACACCAAGGAGTGGGATAGCTGGGCCATGTAAGGGAAAGCTCATGGGGAAAAGGGAATGAGCAAAGCACAATAGGGCATGGGAAAACACTAAGTAAGCAAATGATTGCTCTTGGGGTCCTCCTTCATCCTGAGCACATGGGGAAGAACTGGTGGCACTGAAAAGCAAGAGGGATGAACATTCCAGTGTCAGTCAGTCATCAGCTACAGGCTGCTGAGGATGAGGTATAAATAACTTCAGACACAGCTCCTGATCAGAGAAGGGGATAAATGTGAATAACTGGCAGTCTGTCACACATCATACCTCCTTAGGAATAAGGTACAATGATTTTACTATCAGGTAATGATAGTGATTTTTAGTGATAGTAATGATACAGTGATTTTACTATTAGTGTTGGCAGGTCCCAGGCTACCACCCCTGACCCAAGAACTTTACTGACTTATCAGAATCCCAAATCTTTGTAATGTTCATTTTCTATCTTCTGGTGCCCATCTTTGTCACAGAGGCATCCGTAAACCTTGCCAGTTGCTGCTTCACATGTCTGATTAACATCATATCATCCCTGTGGTGATGCTAGATTATTTTCTGTGGAATATCCACAATGTTAAAATATTCTGTCAGCAGGAAAATTATAACTCTGGAGCAATGTGAAAGCAAGCTACCTTTGATACTTCTTCCTTTTGTGTATTAGAAAAGAGGAAAAAAACTAGTTTGCCAGATCAAAAATGCCATATGCCAGGTGTAACCCTGTCCCATACATTGGTTTTGTTAATCTGCTCTATAAATGTCCCATCAGAGTTTGTGACTGCAATTTGACCTACAGTTTGGTTTAGTTTGCTAGACTTCACAAACATCTGCCATGATTAGGCTGTTTTCTGGAGGACAAAATATAAAAATTAATAAGGATATGATGTGTATCCTCACCCCTATGTCCTCACTTAAGAGTGACATTGTCTCATGCCTATGCACAAAAGTGCAATGTAGTTACTTTCAATCCTGTGTCAGGAACCAGGGAAATCTATGGGTCTGTGGACCACCTGTTGGACAAATCTGGCTCAGGACTCCATGGGTTTTCTGGTCCATAGTTCCCATTTTCATGTGTGAGTATGTTAGGATGAGATGGTCACAGTGGTACTTTCTCTTACTGGATAAAAGACTCCCTGAAATCAAGATCTCGTCACTGTCCTTTACTTTCTACATAGTTTTCAATGTCAATAACATAGTTTCATTTCAGGACAAACTGAGAGAATTTCTTTATTCTCTTGAAACCTTGCAAGTCCCTACTTCATGGGGAACTTCAGTCAATGAGTTCTCAATCTGGAAACTGGGCAAAGAATTGTGATTTCTATTGGGACAGTTTATTTCTGTCCAGTTCCATAATAGAATCTTTTACCATCACTAACAGTGTATGAAGAGCAGACTTCACTGACCTCAGTGAGCATGGATTCCACTTAGCAGACTTTTCCTAATCCCCAGAGTAAAGAGTGTGTATTTCAGGTCACCTTAATGGACATTGCCTTCACTGGGTTTCCCTGTTTTATAGAGCAGATATATATATATAGTAAGTCTGTTTTTTTTTTTTTCATGTAGATATTTTTATCTCTTCTTTTATACTCTGCTGTACAATTTTGGTCGTTCTTCATTTAAAGCCATTGTTTTCTCCTTGCTTCCAAGAACTGTCCTAACTCTGTGGAGGGATGGGTCTCTATAATCCTTGATTATGTTGATTCTACAGTGATAGACACATGCCCCATATCAACACATTATATCCAGCTATGTATTCTGGTCCCTTGCCACTTGACCCAGCACTCTGAGGATTCATTTTCAAATATGGTCTCCTAGTTGCTCACAGTTTGTATCAGCTAGGTCCGTGAACTTTCCCAGTACATACTTTCTCTCCTCACTTAGCAGGCCAGCACTTCCAGAATTGGACCACAATGAAAGCTGAATCTAGTGATTTTTCCAGTGTTCAGGATGAGAGAGAAGACTGAGCACTGCCTTGGAGGCCACCTGCCTCATTCTAAGCATTTTTAGGATCATCTAGCAGTAGCCCCCAACATTGTCTAAATGGGTAAGTGGGCCAGAGATTTCAGGGTAATCTGAGCACTGAAGGTCTCATATCTGCAAAGATACCACTGTGCCATGTTGTAGCACTGAGAGGAGAGGGAGGTGGTTACTTCCTTTGCTGAGTCCAATTTTACCCAAAGAAAATGCTGCTGTGATGTGACCAAAAGTACCTGTTTTAACAAAATGGAATTCTCTGGAGCAATGTTTTACAAACTTTAGTATTTACCACCCAGAGGGCTGTCAAAACAGATTGCTGGCTTTCAATCCAGAGTTCTGATTGGGTAACTCTGGTTCGGAACAGGTTCACTCGGGATGCTGATAATCAGGGACCAGGAGAACCACTGCTCTTGAGAAGGAGGGAGCAGCTTTGAGCCACTGGCAGCTAGCACAGTCAGCACTTCAGGGTTAGATACCCTAGCTTGGTAAAGAAAATCTGGGGAGTGCCAAATCACCCAGTACAGTTGATGCTGCATATGCCTAAATGGTGTTGAGATCACCATTCTGGAAGGATAGACTCGTATAATCCTCTTTATTCTGAGCAAATGGGATTTTTTTCAGAGCATCGTTTCTATAAGAAACTCTACATGTTGAGTCTCTTGAATGTTTGTAGCACTCAACAAAATTAATGTGGATATTTTTATTCTAAATGATATAACAATGAAAACTTTGAAAGTTTATGGGCTTTCTGCCAACTTCATTACTTTACATTTTTTGTTTTGTTTGTTCTTCTGGCAATGAAGAAATACTTGCCTAAATTGAATCATGTGTAAGGCATACCTGAGCTATTTCTGAGTGTTCCCTCCTAATGAGTCATTAGTAGAGGGACCATCTATTGTAAAAATCAATTTCTCTGCAAAGATAAAGCATGAGTGTTTCCTTAATCCTGAGAAAATGAAAAGAGCTTTGAAATTAGAATTAAGTGACAGCCACAGCAATTAAAAGCACTGACATATATTGAACAACAGTAGGCAAAACAAACAAACCATCTCACTGTTTTTGTTTTTTTTTTTAATTTTAGGCTTACATGTTAACAGTGTAAATGATTCATTGTACATAGATAGAGGATAACATATCAATTCTCTAGTTGTAAGTTGTATAGAAACACAACATATATGCAGTCATACATAAAGTCAGGGCTATGATGTCCATCATATTCCACCACCTTTGCTGTCCCCATGCCCCCTCCCCCCTTACACACCTGTGAACAGAGATGCACCATTGTTCCCATGTCCTTCCCCACATTATGGATCAGCATCCACTTATCCACGAGTACATTCGGCATTTGGTTTTCTGAGATTGGCTTACTTCACTTAGCATGATATTCTCCAACTCCATCCATTTACCTGCAAATGCCATAATTTTATTCTCTCTTATTGCTGAGTAATATTCCATTGTGTATATATGCCACAGTTTCTTTATCCAGTCATCTATCGAAGGGCATCTAGGTTGGTTCCACAATTTAGC
>CM053416.1:7582004-7691847 GCA_028644305.1 Xerus rutilus | reverse complement strand
GTTTTTGTTTTTGAGAGAAAAACAACTGCCCAGTCATGTGGCTTCATACAAGGAGAGGGCTGCTTGAAAATTCAGTGGTAACTATTAGATTGGCTTCGCATGTCTGTTGGTTTGGGACTAATTTCATCTTGAACTAAACACATAGAACTGCAGGTGAGTTACTGTTATTCTCTTTAATTGCAGATGATGGCACATCATGGTAAGTGATGATAGCAGTATTCCGTCAAAGAGCTGAAAGTTAAAGGTATTTCTAGGCAATCTTTTCATTAGCTAATGGCCATATCATTAGTTAGGTTTAATCTGCACTCTGAATCAAGAGAGAAGGGAAAGACGTTAAGGAGAAGGAAAAGACAATTAGAGGGAGATGCTGGGCCTGAAGTGTGGGAGATAGGGTAACTGAGGGAGGTTGAGAGCAGGCCAGGGACCAGAGATTGGGAATGGAGCCTTGGGACAGCTACTGAAGGGGAGATCAGGAGGGATAGAGAGGAGTGTATTGAGGATGAACCTGACAGAGAAGTGTTAGAGACAGACAGATGGGCAAAGTTAAGACGAGTGCTAGGGACGGTAGGCAGGCAGAAAGGGGAATAGGGACCAAGGTGTATATATCCTTTGAAAGGAGGGGAAACATTCTAGGTGAACTTACATTATAAATCTAGTCACCAAGCAACATAAGGTTTATCCTTACTATTAAGTGTTGACTCTACTATGTCCTGATTAACATGAGATTTGGCTGGGGACCACGATTCTGTGAATCTCCTCTCCTGATGTTGCTTTACTGCACAGTACTCTCTGTTGGGCTTTCTCTTGTTGCTTCATGTTGATCTTCAGGGATTATGCAAAGAAATGGTTTTTATTGAGAAAGCTTTGGGGAAAATAGTACTGTGATCATTTATATTTAAGAGAGAGAAGGGACTTGAGAAGTAATTAGGTTAGCAATTTCTCTTATCTATGATAATCACTTCATGTAGCTTTTTGTTTTACTACCAGTTAAATGCATTTATTTTATATATGTAAAATAATTAGAACAATGCCTTGTATGAATTAAACATTCAGATTTTGTTTCTTTTACAAATTTCAATTTTTTTGGATATGGTGTCACCAACACAGTTACTGCATCATTTAATCTCTGCAGCCACCTACCTACTCACCCATGCATGGATCAATCCATGACTCTAACCATCTTCACTGCTGTGTATGAACATCTTTCCTTTGTTTCTTTTCTCTTTCTGGTTAGCTTTCTATCATGTATGCATCAGCACACATGTAACCTATAGCGTTTGAAATACCTTAAACGTTCAGTATTGTGAAATATTTGCCTATTTTTTTCTTCAAAGAGGAAATGTGGGTTTTTTGTTGTTGTTTATTTTTCTTCTATAATTTGTGTGTCATTTGATCCAGGTCATGAAGTCACTGCAGAGAAAGAAGCCTAACACTGTGGCTTCTTCTCAACCTGAGACCCTAAAATACTCTGCATGATTTGACCTGCTTCCTCTCCACCCCAACTATAACTCCTCTCTCTCTAGTTCTTTGGGATATTAAACTCCAGTTGCACTGACCTTGCCTAGATGAGTCGTTTCTTCTTGGTTTCAAGGGAACATATCTTCATATTTAGACAATATTTTGGTATTATGATACTGCCTTTGCCTGAAATGTTTCTCCCAATTCATCTGTCTACAACCCCCTTAACACTATAATTTCTCAAATATATCTATAATATTTTTACCATAATTGCTGTGATCATATCAAAATACATATTTGCATAAATAATTACTTAACATTTGCCTTTGTCACTAGAATTTAAGTTTCATGAAAACACCTCTCTTCATCACTAGCATGGTGCCTAGCATATAACAGGTGTTTGGAGAAACTATTAAATAATTTGGTTAAGTAATTAAAGTGCTGTTCTGTACCAGCCAATACCTCTGGACCTAAAACTAATCCTTAGTGTGACAATGAAGATATTGTTTATTGTGTAAATTACATTTTATTGAATCAGGATAAACATTGAGGCAAAATATTCTTCTCTTGAGTACTTTAAAGATGGACTCAGTCAAATATTTATGGATTCCTTCATATATTGCCAGATTTCAGAGTATATATTTCTCTCATTATTATGTCACTAATTTTAAATACTAGTGACTTTTAAAAAAATTTATTCTACTTAGGTATACATGACAAAAGAATGCATTCTGATTTATTGTACACAAATGGAGCACAACTTTTAATTTCTCTGGTTGTACATGATGTAGAGTCACACCATATGCGCAGTCATAGATGAACCTAGGGCAATGATGTCCATCTCATACGACTAAATACTGGTGACTCTTTTTTGGGGGGGGAGCTACTGGGAATTGAACTCAGGGGTACTCGACCTCTAAGCCACATCCCCAGCCCTATTTTTTGTGTTTTATGTAGAGACAGGGTCTCACTGAGTTGCTTAGCGCCTCACTGTTGCTGAGGCTGGCTTTGAACTCGTGATTCTCCTGCTTCAGCCTCCCTAAGTGCTGGGATTACAGGCTTGTGCCACCGCGCCTGGCTGAATTATTATTTTTTTATGTCAAACCTTATACTTTAGTATACAGTGAAGCTTATTCAGAAACCAAGATTCCTGAGCCCTATCCCCTAAGTCCTTATTGACCAAGTCTAAAGGATGACACAATATTGGCTTTTTTAACATATCCCCTGTGTGACCCTGATATGGAATCCATGTTTATGTTAAACTCATTTTCAGTGCAATTATTGATTAAGCATCTGCCTTAAGTTGGATACCATTTTTTAAAAAAATGTATAAGAACATTACACCCTACAGGAGAAATATGAAAGTGTAAGTGGTAGGTCCTCTGTTAGGCAATTAAGGAAAACAAGGGCTTTGAGAGGTTAGTTGTGATTTTTGGTCAGGACTATATCTACCAAGTCCCAAAGAAAGGACTTGAACTCAGGGCTAATCCAATGTTGAAACTCCTACTTTGTCTATCACACTGTAGAAACACCTGCTAAACTTCAGTGGCTATGGTTTATCTAAACTTTAGAATTAAAGATTTTCCTGTGACAACACAAATTGTATGTGGCTAGGGACTGGGAGACATTTTCTAATTTACCACCATGGCTTCTGTGTCTTGTACTATTTGACTAAGAAAAAAATTTTTGACACTGCGTACTCTAATAATGGGTTCTAGTTCAGAGGTCTAAGAAGAAAGGTCTGGTGAAACAAACTACGGATTTGTATGTTCCCAAACTGTTTCTGATCTCTGACTGCTGCCTCATTTCCAAATTAGGATTTTAGTGCTCACTCTACTTAGAAGTAACCAGGTGACAGTGTTTTCATCCATGAGATGTAAACAACAGAGCAACCCTGATCACCACTGTGTGCCTTACAGGTAAATGTGGTGCCTAGACCTTCCTTTGTGAGTCAATATGTCAGCATGATAGATAGCATAGAAATTGAGAACACACCTGGGTCTCAGATGCTTGCACCTCAGCACCAGAAGTAGACATTCCTGCTTTCAGAAAATGCCTCCCTGTGAGTTTGAGTCCCTGAGTAACAAATGCTATTCTTTTTAGCTAAATGAGTTCCTCTATGACATGAATTTTGCAAGATAAAGCAAGTTGCACTGTACCCCCCTCCCAGGTCTGGATTAACATTTTTTTCTACCACATTTACAACTGAGCCTTGCAGATGGTAGGAGCATGGGCATGATTTTGTGGGGATGAGCATATGTGATAACGCAATTCGTGTTTCAGTATATGCAACTACGCTTCATGGGACCCATTAGTCCCTTTGCAGGTGCTCTTCCTGTGAATATAAATTAAAGTTCTCTGAGAGAGATTTGATAAAAACATAAAATAAAAGCAGTTCCCAGGTCACTTTATATTTATAACCTGGCCTGTGTTAAGGATGTTACCTCTGTAACATTAGTATTAATCATAACCTGTTTTCTGCCATGAAAGACATCATCAAAGTATTCAAACCAAGGCCACAGTGTCACTAGAGGAACATTCTGATGACAGATGTGCTCTTCAGCTTTGTTACTCTGCTACTACTTCAATGAGGAGAGAGATGAGTTCCCAAGGTACTCATCTGAAGTAGGACAGCTAGGCTGGAAACTACTCCATCCGTCATTCAGCAACTGGGGTCCCTGAAGCCAAGCCTCACCATACATTGCCTTACCCTGCCCACCCATTCACATAGGACCACAGAGAAGCCACTTCATTCACAATGAGCAAGACTGCATCACCTGTAATTAATTGATCAGCTGCAACCTGACTTATCATTTCTTTTTTTAAAATAGTTTTTTAGTTGATGCATTTTTATTTTATTCATTTATTATTTATATGTGGTGCTAAGGATCGAACCCAGGGCCTCACGCATGCTAGGCAAGCACTCTACCACTGAGCTACTGCCCCAGCCACTGATTTATCATTTGTGAGTGTGCATGTGCAGCCACCACTGACAGGCAGCTCTCTGCTTTGGTGAGCTGAGACTCAGATTTTCCAGAAAAAAGCAGGTGAATGGATTAGACTATAATTTATTTACTTTTTAGCATTTTATTTATTCTAATTAGGTTTACATGACAGAATACATTTTGATTCATTGTACACAAATGGAGCACAACTTTTTATTTCTCTGGTTATACACAATAGAGTTACACCATATGTGTAGTCATACATGTACCTAGGGCATTGTTTTCCATCTCATTCCACCATTTTTCCTGCCCTCATGCCCCTTCCCCTACTCTCGCTCCCCTTTGATCAAAGTTTCTCCATTCTTCCCATGCCCTTTCCCACATTATGGATCAACATCCACTCATCAGAGAACATTCAACCTTTGGTTTCTTGGGATTGGCTTACTTTGCTTAGCATGGTGTTCTCCAACTTCGTCCATTCACTTGCAAATGCCATAATTTCATTCTCTTCTAATGTTGAGTAATATTCCATTGTGTATATATACCGCAGTTTCTTTATCCATTCATTTATTGAAGGGCATCTAGGTTGGTTCCACAGTTTAGCTATGGTGAATTGAGCTGCTATAAACATTGAAGTGGCTGCATCACTGTAGTATGCTGTTTTTAAGTCCTTTGGGTATAGTCTGAGGAGTGGGATGGCTGGGTCAAATGGTGATTCCATTCCAAGTTCTCTAAGGAATGTCCATACTGCTTTCCAGATTGTACCAATTTGCAGTCCCACCAGCAGTGTATGAGTGTGCCTTTTCCTCCATATCCTTGCCAACACTTGTTGTTTAGACCATAATTTAGATGCATACCATCAGTGAGGTTTTTTTTTTTTTTTTAAGGTGTGCATTAATGAACACTAAAACAAAGTTATTTTTACATGGATATAAAATATAAAATGTATTTAAAATATAAATACATTTAGCATGTTACATTCTTTAGATCCAGTAGTGTTGTATATGCATATGTGTGTATGCATATGTGTGTATTAAAGAAAATGTGTCAATTTTCTTTAAGTGTATATTTACATATCTAGTATGTGAATGTATATATGTGTATAAATGTAATCACATTTGTATAGTCCCATGGACATATGCTGATTTGAGTGAATAGTGTTTTGTTTTAGAGAAATATTAACTGTTCAGTTCTATAGACTGTACATAGATTTAGCTAAATTTTCGAAGGTGGTACATGAATAATTACTGTTTGGGAAAAACTCAGTATTAAACCATTTGCTAAACTCTAAGAATGACGCTTGGGAGGAAGAAATATAATTATACTACAGAGAAGATAATGTCAATATCAGCCAATATCAGAGGTTGAGACATGGAGTAGCTACTTCAGATAGATAGAATTTTGCCTAAATGAACTCAGAAGGTCTCATAAAAATGAACTGTACAACCAGATCCTCAAATGCATATTGAATCCCATCCTTTATAAGACAATGAATTAGTAGAAGAAGAGGTGCCAAGATGTCAGTGGTACATTGTTGTTTTCAATGATTGCATGAGGATATAAGAAATGTTTCCATGGATCTCTCCAGTGACTTCCTGTCCCATCTGTAAGGAGACCCATCTCTGGCTGGTCTGCTAGGGCTGCAACCTGAACTCCATTTTCATCATCAGCCCCTGCCATCTGCCCCATGGTTTCAGCCATCATCCTGGCATCCTCTCCTCTTCTCCATTCCTCAGTGTTGGTTCCCACTTCGGGGCCTGGAGTCTAGATGCTCTTGTTACCTGTAATCTTCTTTCCCATGTTTCCATGGTACTGATTCCTCTCTATTATTCCTGTCTTAGTTATCTCAATTTCTGTGGCCCATCTGAAGAATCTCCTCCTCCTTTCTACCTGTTAAAAACTTACTATCTAGTGTATTTTTCTGCTTATCTTTACAAAACTTACTCTATCTGAAAATTTCCTTAGGTATTCACTTGCTACCTGTATTAACCATGAGAACAAAAACTCCACAAAGTCAGGGATCTGGTCTTAGTTAATGCTCTCTTCCTTCAGTACTAAAATTTTTTAAATAAGACCTGCCATATATTAGGTACTCAATAACTATCTTTAAATCAATGAGTACAAAGCATGCATGATACTGCAGGAGCAAACTACAAAAATAATGATGGAGTGGAATGAGCATATCTGATAGGGTCATCAAAAAGCTTCACAGTGTGAAAAGAACTTGGCAGAATTTCAACAGGCTTGGCTTGAAGAACGGGGAATTTTGTTTGAAGAGGAATGTCAGATGATCCAAAGCTTAGAGAAAAGAATTGGACAAATTGGGGGATGTTCAGAAAAGGCAGAAGAATCATGGGCTCCAACTCCAGTGAAGATGTTAAAAGACAAAATACCCTACTCTGAAAGCATAACCCATTTTTCCTCCTGCTGTCATCTACCCAATCTGAGACATCAGCGTGGGTTTTATCGCCAGAAGCATTAGAAGCCTGATGGTTTCAGTTGTAAATATATTGGCCTCATTATCCTACATCTTTCCAGGGACATTGGAGAGGACTGTGTTATAGAACAAGGTCCTGTAGGTTGTGGTCCTGTCTCATGCTTCATAATTGTATGGAGCAGGAGGAGTCTCATGCCTCACTGAGCCCAGGTTTCTACATATGTAAAAAGTACAGAGGTGGCCCCCTCAGGCCACTACCAGCTCTGAAATTCAAGAATTAGGGAAGAATCTCACTGTCAAATGTCAGGGGCATTTGTTAGATTTCTTAAATAGTCTAACACTGACAAGTATACCACGCTAAGGCATTCCCATTGGATGTGACTGGAAAAGGTTAAAACCAAAAGGTGAAAGATGGTGACTCAGACTAAGGTGGTAGCAGATACGATGAAGAGTGGCTGGATTGTAGGTAGGTCTTTATCCAGTAGGAATATTCCTGGATCTACAGTAGATTTTACATCTCAGTGGAATTTAGTAAAATACCAGTAAATACGAGTGAAATACTAGTAAAATACCAGTGCTTTGTTAATCATGGAGCAGGACTCAGTGATGAAAGGTCAACCCAATGTCCTTTGAGTCACTGCTTCTGGGTTTGTACACATTTGCAGCTTGCATAACTCCTTCCTATTCATTATCTAATGTGCTCCAACAGTTTTTCAGGAGAGAGGGAGATATTTAATTTCATGTACTTTATAGGGTAAGAAGAAGAACTAAGATCATATATGATGAATAGTGAGAGTTGGACTTAAATTGTAAATACTTATTCCTCTGTGGTCTCTTGGGAACAGAAGGAGCTATTCTATGGTGACAACCCACCTCAAGACAGGCCATAAACTATTTTCACTGTACTAAAGTAGCATACATAAGCTTTAAAATCACAGAATCCTGTCTTTGCCTAATTCCCCTCTAGGTTATATAGGAATCACTAGCAGAATCAGAAACAATAAAGTCTTGAAAGGTCCTTTTTTTTTTTTTTTTTTTGTACTAGGGATTGAACTCAGGGTTACTCGAACACTGAGCCACACCCCAGTCCTATTTTGTGGTTTATGTAGAGACAGGGTCTCATTGAGTTGCTTAGTGCCTCACCGTTGCTGAGGCTGGCTTTGAACTCATGATTCTCCTATCTCAGCCTCCCAAAGTGCTGGGATTACAGGCATGTGCCACTGCGCCTGGCAAGGTCTTTTCTTTTAAAGACTTGATGCCCTCACATGAGTCTTTAAATGAGGTAAGTGGCTGTAGCTGGTCCTTGGGGAGTCAGAACATCATTCCATGACCACCTAGAGAACATTTGCTCTTTGAATTTCACTCCTTTGGATGCTGTGTGAAAATGTTTATATTGCCTGGAATCAGTGGCCCAACGGTATTGAACCTAGAAAATTATCTCCATTTGATATCATGATTGCAGAAATAAAGGTAGATGATTATTTCCCAAACAAGCCTATAAAGTTGGGATTTACTTGTGCTGAAACCAACAAGTTCTCTCCATTTGGTTTTATGACTATAGAAATAAATTTTGGCTTATAAACTTGGCCTTCTACCAGTTAAACATTGCATTTGTTGTAATTTCGTAGAGAATGACTCTACTCCAGGCCAAAAAAACTTCCTACCTGGAATTACCACCTCATAGTATCATCTTTTGTACTAACATCTCTTCAGAATTTATAAAATAATGTTTTAAAAACTAGAAATTTTTAAGCCACAGAGAATTGCATTGAGCAATAATCTGATCATATCAATTAGATTATAAGGATCACATCTCAAATGTGTGCTACTCAAGAATGTGGTTATATATTTGGAATATCTTTAATTAAAGCTCTGGGGAAATCCTTTCCATTTTTTTATGAATTGCCAAAGTAGCAGTGGCTGTTGACAGCCTGCCTGGATCATATGTAGACTTTTAAAAGGTTGGAAAGTCACCAAAAAGATGAATACCAAGGCAGTTAGTGGGTGTCAATTCCTTTAATCCATCTCTAAGTTGCCATACTTCTCCTTTTTTAAGCAGGCCCCTGTCATGGGAAATGCATCTGCTTTCTAAGTACAACATGGGTCAAAGTGTTTAAGTGTTCAGCTGAAATGGTTCTTCTATGTAAATTTAGTATCTTACATACATTTACTGGTCTCTGATAGAATCTGAAACATATGTTGAGTTACAAGAATGTTCACTTCCCATAGGGCCCTGTAAAAATTCTATGGAGGTTTCCTTGGCCTCTACCAACCATGGGCCTCTTATAATCAGCTTGGAGCACAGTTAAACAGGTATTAGGAGGTCAGCACACCTGGTGTGGAGGTTCCATATTTTAAGGAAGTTGGTTCAAAGGAAAATAGACTCTTTGTGGAAGGGAACATGTCAATCATATCTTAGTAAAGATGGCAGGGGCATGAATTGGAGGGCTTTGATGAATGCTCTCAGACCATTTGTCCTAATTAACTGGGCCCGCAGATTCATTCATCTACATGAAAGAACGTATTTCCCCAAGTATGAAATAATGACTCTGGGGACTGCCATTTGTGTCCCTTGGATAGCAGAAGAGGAAAAGTAGAAGCCAGGGAACAATGCATGCTTTGCTCCAATGATCTTATCTTGGCCTCTGGATACTTGTGAAGTTGAGAAATAACTTTCTGGAACAGCTTTAAATATTTTTTTAAAATTTGTTCTACTTAGGTATACATGATAGCAAATGTATTTTGATTCATTGTACACAGATGGAGCACAACTTTGAATTTCTCTGTATGTGATGTAGAATCATATATGCAGTCATACGTGAAGCTAGGTCTATGATGTCCATCTTATTCCACCATCTTTACAATTTTAAATATTTAGGGTAAAGTAACTTATGTTTCCTTTTAACACTCAAAATTTCAAGGGACTTTGCATGTTGAAATGTGTCTTATTGTTAGGATAGTTTTTTCTTTCTATAAAATAATAATTCTTAGCAAGAGTGGTATCATATTCATTTTTTTCTACACATTCATTAAAAATGTGTAGAGCCAGTGCATCCAGGAATATACTATGTTTTCTGTAAACATCTTTTATTGCCTTTCCATGATATTTGCTCCTGGTTAGAAGACAGTCATTCCCCGAAGTGAGAGCTTTGGATCAATCACTTTGGTCATTTTACTGTGGAGAAGGGAAAACTAAGTATCCATGATGAGTAAGAGAATTAGTAGCTGCCAACCTGTGATCAGTGGTCTTAAATGAAATCAAAGCTTGGTCACAAAACCAACCTGAGTTTTCTTTGCAATTTGCTCAGACAACTCACAGGTGGAAACTTTGCTTCTGTGTCAAGTCTTGAACTGGTAGTGAAATTCAACAAACTATTGCTTCCCTTGCTTGCACCTGGCACTAGAAGAGAGGCGGCCTCTATCTCCCACAGCTTTCCCTAGCACAGAGGAAACATCAAACATGACTAAGGGGTGGAAATGAAGAAAATCCTGCAGCCAGATGCTTCTCTTTGTCTTCAGTAGTGTTAATTTTGGCACATTTTCTGGCTTGGGGAAGAGCATCAGAGAAGAATCATCTACTAAGATGATATATTTCTTAGTGAAAGCTGAAGGCCATAATCAACCATTGCTAAAGGGGAAGAAAAAGCCATTTTCTCAAATTTGAGAGACTTGCAGATTACATGTGGGTGAGAATCCAACACATAACTTTAAGTAACAAGAAGAGACTATCATTTAAAGGGGATTGTGTATATGTGTGGGGCTGTAGAAACAATATTACTAAGAATGGTGGATTTCAAGTCATGTTTTCTTATTTAACAAATATTTATTCAATACTATGAATCATGCCTTGTCCCGGAATTGCAAAGGATTATGAAATATTGCTGTGCTTTTTCGAAGATTCACAATCTTGTAGATGGAACTAAACTTTTGTAAGTAATGTTTTTATTAATTAGATCAGCCCGAAGTGCTTGGGTTAGTCAGTTTTTATAACTGATAAAATACCTGAGATAAACAAGTTAAAAGGAGAAAATATTTATTTTGGCTCATGGTTTCAGAGATTTAGACCAGGGTCAGATGGCTCCATTGTTTTTGGGCCTGTGGTGAGTTTGAACATCATGGGGAGGAGCTCATGGTGGAACAGAATTGCTCACCTCATGATTTCTGGGAAGCAAAATGAGAGGCAGAGCTAGGGTCCTTCTGTCTCCTTCAAGGGCACATACTCAGTGACCTAACTTTTCTTGCACTAGGCCCCACCTCCTGAAAGTTGCATGTATCTCGATAGTGCCCTAGACTGAAGATCAAATCCTCAACACATGGCCTTCAGGGGATCATTGAAGACCCAAACAATAACAAGTACTTTTGCTCAAGTTCCATTCAGGGAACACTTGATAGAGTACTGTCTATCCATATATACTGCATGGCTATATAATTTTTCTCAATAATGAACTCATAATGTATAGGGCTAATATTTATTGAGGGTTTACTATGTATTTTACTTGTGTTTACGTTTGCCAGAACCTTTTGGATAGGATATATCTTGAGGAAATTAAAACTTAGAAGAAGTATAATAACATGCCCAAGTTTCTGAAGTAAGTTCAGAGAAAAACTGGGATTTGAACTCAGTCTGAGTCTAGAACCAGTGCTGTGAACCATTAATCTGTTGCCTCTGTCAGTTAAAGCTCTATCCAGATTTTCCAAGTTAACATTATACATCATATAGACAGTAGAATCATTTAGGAAAGAAGCTTATACCAGATACCAACTTCTCATAAATAATAATAAATATTCATGAGTATATGATATGATGGAGATGGTGATATCATGCCCAGTTCTCTTTTGTTTGTTGTCCCCAAGTGAATTCCTTACTGGATCTGTGTCCTATCTCATTGGGATCAGTTATTCGCTCTAAGTGACATTCTAGTGACTTGATTATATAGCGACATTGTTCCTGGCTCTCTTGTATGGCGATTTTCAAGAAAAACTAAGTTTTGTTCAGTCCGGCTTCTGTTAGCTTTCTTATGTGACTTCTCACCTCCATTCAGATCTCAAAACTTGCTAACAAACATCAAAAGTGCCTAGGTTCTAGATTCTCTAATGTCTACAAGGTGAAAGGCAGCCACCTGTCGATCCACCTTTAGGACACCATGCTAGACATCACTGATCAGTCATAGCATCGTTTCCTGTTTGATCCAGATTAGCCTCAGAAGCTCTATCAACAGTTTTTACTATTGCTATTATACACACACACACATACACACATCTCTGTTTCTTTATCAAGGACTTAATGGAGGCAGACCTGCCCTTCTGCCCTATTCAGTTTTTCAGCCCTAGACTAATGATTTTCAACATTTGGCCTATCTCAAAATTACCTGCAACATATTTTGTTAAAGCAGGATCCTGGATTTTATGCCAGAATACCAGGCTCAGTATGTCTGAGCTAGGGCCAAGGAATTTGTTTCAAGATGATGCTACTAATCCAGGGCCAGGTTTCAGACTTGGAGAACCACTATTGTTGAATTAATAATACTACAGTTGAGATCATGGGATCAAGAGATTGCCTATATAAATGCAAACTCCACCACCTAGGAGGGCTGTGCCTTTGGATAAAGTCTTCAACTTCTGGGTCCCTGCAATCCCTCATCTGTAAAATGTGGCGTGGTGAACCTCTCTCATAAAATCTGTGTCAGGAATAAATGAACTTGTGTATGTTAAGTACTTACAAAAGGACCTGAAAATTAAAAGGTTTACCCCAAAAGTTAACTAATACTATGTATTTACTGTGGCTATTAACTTAGTTCAGAGCTCAGTACATGGAAATTACCCAAATGATCAGTGTGTTATAATTCAACCTCTAGATAGTGACATATCTGGCATGTAGCCCTGTTAAGCAATGGGAGGTGTTAAGATGTAGGAGATTATATAAGTTCACAACTCTTTTGGAATTTTGGAGGAATTTTGTTGTTGAAACATTTATTCATGTACTGTATTACGAGCATTTGAGTTTTTTGATTGTCAAATTGATGCACAAATAGGCAGACTCTTGTCAAGTTGCTTGGGAAAAACTCAACCTTGTCATGAAAAACTGAACTGCTAAAATATCTTTTTTTTTAATATTTATTTTTTAGTTGTAGACGGACAGAATATCTTTATTTTTATGTGGTGCTGAGGATCGAACCCAGTGCCTCACGCATGCTAGGCGAGCACGCTACCACTGCGCCATATCCCCAACCCTGCTAAAATATCTTTTTTTTTTTTAAAAATATTTAGTTGTAGATGGACACAATATCTTTATTTTATTGCTTCGTATGTGGTGCTGAGGATCGAACCCAGGGCCTCACGCATGTGAGGCAAGCGCTCTACTGCTGAGCTACAATCCCAGCCCCCTGCTAAAATATCTTTAGCACTGCTTCTTTTTTTTTTTTTTTTTATATTATTTTTTTTAGTTGTTGATGGACACAATGTCTTTATTTTTTATTGCTTTATATGTGGTGCTGAGGATCGAACCCAGGGCCTCACGCATGCGAGGCAAGTGCTCTACCGCTGAGCTACAATCCCAGCCCATTGCTTCTTAATGGTATAGAGAACTGTTCCTCTTTACATATTTGGAGAAATTTTGAAATAATTATACTTTCACCAGATGTGGCTTGGTTTTATGAAAGGCATTTCTCCTTTTGAGGACTGAAATTTGTCATCTGAATTACCTTGCTCCTTTCATCTTTCCCTCGTTGTGTCCACCATTGTGAATTGGCTTTGATAATCCTTCTGAGTCCCTCAGCTAGCAATTGCATATGATAGTTGAGGAATTAGATTCTCAGGAGTCTAGTGCACCAACATAGAGGTTCTCACCATAGGGTTGGCTGTTGATCTGAACTTAAAATTAAAACTCTGAAATCAGCAGAGTTCTTGATCCTGACTTGGGAAGTTAACCTTTAGTAATGACTAATCAACTTTCTTTCACTATAATAAAATGTCTGACATAGGCTACTTATAATGGCTTATTGTTTTGGAGGTTCAATTCCAAGATTGGGCCTACAGGATAGGTTTCTGAAGATGGTGGCACATCATGGTGGGATTGTGTCAGAGCAAGCTGTCACATCTTAGGTCAGGAAGTAGTGTCCCATTCTAGGGCACACTTGCAGTGACTTCAGAAACTCCAATTAGGTTCCGCCTTTCCACCACTTTCTAATACTGTGATCCTGTGGAACCTTCAGGTTTCACTCATCCAAATCATAGCAGTTGAATATCTATCAAAATTTTTTTTTGACAAGAAGAAAAATCCATAATGTGTGATTGTTGTAGAAAGAAACTTACCTATTATTAAGAATGGTTTCTGAATTTCCTATTGTGAATATCCGAGTCTGAAGTGGTATTACATGGTGTGGCCTATGAATTGGTAATGATTTCTGCTTATGACTTGCAACTGTCTCTCAGGTCTTGTTGATTGTTCTGATTTTGAGAAGACTGGCAGAACGTCTTTGGCAGCCTGTTTTAGGCAAAGCCTCTAACACACAAAAAGTACTCAAATATATGTCAACTCTGATTATAGTGTATGGCTAGTCTCTCCAGTAAGCAAAGATAACCCCTGCTTTCATATGCTTCCCATTTTCCATCCCTATACCTCTTGGGTGGAGTTGAATCCTGCAGGCAGCCGAGATACAATATGTTCATGTATAGATACTCTCAAAAACTATACCAAGGTCAACCTAGAAGATGTTTTAAAACTTAAAAATGTTACTTCTCACTAGAGAGAAGTAATTATATGCTATAAACCAAACCATATTTCTCTCCCTCAAATATATTGACCACAAATAGCAAATGATCCAAATGAGTAGTTAGCTACTAATCTAGCTTATTATGTACCTAGCAGACATGAGGTAAAGACTTGCATTATCTTTCTGTTGAATCAGATGATATTTATAGTATGTTTTCATCAATCATCACACCATCAGTGTGCCTAAGTGATTTCCATGCCATGGAAGCCTTGAGCTCAGACTTTAACAACATGCTTATCTGAAAGTTTTCCACATCCTATCAATTCTGATGCATTCCAGCAGGATGACATCACCTCTAATGACTCAGGTTTTTAAAAATGTTTTGTGAATTTTGTGAGCCATGGCGAGATCTGTGTTTTTGTCTGTGTGGAATGTGGGTGACATGACTTAGTTCTTCATTACTCCACCTCCTTTTCTGGTTGATTCAGTGCATCTCAATTATACAGAAAATGTGGGTTTCACTGTGGCATGTTCACACACATAATAACACAAGTTGATTAGTTTCACTCCCCACTCTCTTCTCTTATCCTTTCCCTCTAATGGCCACCTCTCTACATTCATGGCATCTCCCTTTTTCCCCCACTTGGGTTCTACATTTAAAGAAACCATTTAATATTTTTCTATGAATCTGACTTATTTCACCCAAAATTATGATACCAAATTCCCATTATTTTCCTACAAATGATGTGATTTTGTTCATTATGACTGAATAAAACTCTATTGTGTATATATAACACATTTTCTTTATCCATTTATCTGTTGAGAGACACTTAGGCTGATTCTATAATTTGGCTCTTGTGAATTGTGCTGCTGTAAATGTGGGTATGCGTGTATCTGATTTTAATTCCCTTGGGTATATACCAAGGACTGACATTGCTCTATCGTCTATCTGGTAGTTCTACTTTTAGTGTTTTGAAGAACCTCCATCTTGATTTCCGTAGTGACTGTACTAATTTACGTCTCCACCAACAGTGTGTACTCCCCTACACACATCCACACAAGCATTAACTGTTATTTGTACTTTGATGATTGATTCTAACTGGAGTAAGATGATATCTCACATACTTTTGATTTGCATTTTCTGACAGCTAAAGATGTAGAACAGTTTTTCATAGTTAATGGCCATTTATACGTCTTTGGAGAATTGTCTCTTGAGTTCATTTGTTCGTGTGTTGATCACGTTATTTCCTCTTTTGTTTTTTAGTTGTCAATGGATGTTTTATTTAGATGTGGTGCTGAGAATTGAACCCAGTACCTCGCACATGCCAGGCAATGCTCCACCACTGAGCCACAACCCCAGACCAGGTTATTTGCTTTTTAATGTTGAGTTTTTAAGTTCTGAATATTAATTGTCAGAAGAGTAGCTTGCAAAGGTTTTCTCCCTTTTAATGTCACTGTTACTTCCTTTGCAGTGCAGAAATTTTTTAATTTGATGTCATCTCATTTATTGATACTTTATCTTATTTCCTGAGCTATAGCTTTTTTACACACCAGTAATGAATCCACTGAGATAGAAATCGGGAAAGCAATTTCATTCACAATAGTTCCAAAAGAAAGTAAATTCCTAGAAATAAACCTAACTCATGAGACAAAAGAGCTCTACACTGAAAGTTATAAGGTACTGAAGAAAGAAATTGAAGATACTACAAGATGTAAAGTGCTACTATGTTCATGTGTAAACAGAATTAATATTGTTAAAATGGACATTTGACCAAAAAGCAATCTGATTCATTGTGAACTCCCTCAAAAATTATGATATTCTTCATAGAACTAGAAAAAATAATCCTAAAATTCATATACAGGAACAAAGACTTAGAATAGCCAAAGCATTACGGAGCGAGAGAGCAATGCTGGAGGCCTCACAAAAACCTCTTTTCAAGTTACGCTACAGAGCCATCCTAACAAATACAGCAAGGCCTTGGCATTAAAGCAGATGGGTAGACCAGTGGAATAGAATAGAGGATGCAGAAACAAACCCACATCACTGCAGTCGTCTCATTCTTGACAAAGTTACCAAAAACATACGTTAG
Organism: Xerus rutilus; assembly: GCA_028644305.1. NCBI lineage: Eukaryota > Metazoa > Chordata > Mammalia > Rodentia > Sciuridae > Xerus > Xerus rutilus. Next base: position 7,675,205 of record CM053416.1, on the reverse strand, counting down.
AGAAGACAGCCTCTTCAACAAGTGGAAGAGTGGAACATTTACTTGGAAAACTAAATATCCATAGGTAGAAGAATGAAACTAAATCCCTATCTCTCACCTTGCACAAAAGTTAACTCAAAATGGATCAAGAATCTAAGTATAAACCAGAAACTATGCAAGTATGAGAAGGGAAAAAAAAGACACTTCAATATATAGGTGAAGGCAAAGACTTCCTGAATAGAACTCTATAGTTCAGAACATAGGAGAAAGAATCCTTCCACCTCTTAGCTAAGAAGTGAAGCATGGAGGAAAACTCAATGAATTTCCCCAGGATTGCTTGTTTGATTTCTCCAGTGAATCATTACCTTGTAAGAAGTACTATATTCCATGAAATGGATGTGACTGGAACAATTACTCTCAGAAATGTTAGGATGTAACTGCAATAGTGTGAGAAAAGAGAGAAACATGTTTTAATTTATTTCTAATCTGAAAATAGAAACTTAGAAGATTTGTATCTTCTTTAGTCTTCCTGCTCTTTTATTGTTAAATTAGCTGTGAGAGTACCTACTGAGTGCCATTGAGTTGAGGACACAGAATGTATTTCTTTTTTAAAATATATTTCCTAATTTGCACTTTTATCACTTATTTTGCATCCATTCTGTTTACTCTGTTGTTTTCTAATAAGATGAGAATCTAGGTGAACTCTGGCACCTACAAAGTCTAGAACATGAAATCTCGAACCTGTAAGACATCCCCCAACACCAACACCTGCTTAGGGCTTTGAAGTGAGTTCAGATCCAGGGAGATCTTGTGCTATACCTAAACTCTCTAAAAGAAACCAGACAGATAAAATGGTAAATCAGATTGTTTATAAAGGGAGAACACTATTAATAAATAGAACATATACCAGGGGAAAACACCCTTGAGGAACTTTCAGTGTTCTAAGCTTCCCCAAGTTTTCAATCAATCCGGGTCACTTAGTGAAATTGATAAAATGTTGTTGCAGTTCCAAAGAGACCCTCAAGTGTATTTAGAGGGAAGAATGGCTCTGAAATTTAAGTGGAGTCTTGCTGCTACAGTATAATCACAACATGTTTAAAAATAGTTCAAGGCTCCTTACAATGTCTGGGAATTTAAGACAACATGCATAGACTGCCAATAGACTTGAGATTTACTTGTGTAAGTGGATATATGCCGCCTACTGTACAGCAATCAGTGACCTCCAGTAGGTTCTTCCTGATCTCTCTTGGATCACTATGGCATTTGTAAATATGCCAGTTACATTTGGTTAGGAATGAGTTGTTTTAACTAGGAAAATATTTTCTTTAGGGCTACAAATTGAATTTGTTGTTATATCATGAATTATCTGATTTTTGAGCCATGAGTTCTTACAAAGAACTATGTCAACCATAGCATGTCTTTTCTCCTCTAAATGGTTGGGAGTATCCAAACCATCTATGGTATCCAAATATCCCAGCAGTCCATTTTCTTCTAAGTTGTCTTCAAATATACTTTGACCAAATGCAAACCAAGCATAGAGTGATTAGAAAAGGAACAAAAATGACATTGTCTTATGTTGGTCTTCCCATCTGCATGATTTCTGTCTTCTAGTCCAGTCTTTTCAGCCATGCTAAGTTAGAAATATTGATTTGAACTCATTTGTCCTTTCTGTAGTACATAAAATAGGTAACAAATTCCTCAAAGTTCTTCTTTGACATTTTTCTTTGACATTTTTTTGACTTACTCTCCATTCCTTCCAATTCTGATCTTACAGCTGAGAGTTATTGAGGGTTCACAACAGAGCATGAGGTGAATGCTTCCTGTGCACACTTGCATGCAAGCCTTATGGAAAAGGGAACTAAGTTTCTGATTGATGGAGTTCCAAGATCTGTCTGAAAATATAGATGATTCTGAATGATAGCAGTAGGCCCTAAAATGATTTCTGGACTTAGGTCCTCAGCCAGCTAAGATCAATGTCAGCATATCATGGCTTTTAAGCCATGATTTTTATCAACCTGGATCATCACATTTAGGAAATTCTTGTTAAGTTAAGCCTTCTACTGAATCTGGCATTCCAAACTATGAAATCATAGACTGTTTTATATATTGAGACTTAGGTCCCCAGTGTTTGCTACTGCAAATCCTTTTCTCCATCTGAGCCTGTCTCCTTGTTGACGTGTCCCAACCCCAGTTCCACTCTCTCATCCAGTTCACTCCTTTTTTACGCCCTTCTACTTATTCATTGTTTTTATTTGTTCTTCCACATATTCAGGAACATCTCTTCTATATTTTCCTCAAGAACTTGTTAATGCTCATACCATGTAAAAACATTCTTTATTTTGTCTCTGTTAGGGTAATGATAGTCTGTAATAAATAGACCCCCAAATATAGAAAGTTGTAAATACAGTAGCAGCATCCCATTACAGTCAGCTGTTGGCATTTATCCACACAGTGGTTCACGGACTCAGTTCCCCTTATCATATGGTTTCTATCCCTCAAAGAGTGGTCTTCAGACCAGCAATATCAGTATCAACTAGGAACTTACTTGAAATGGAGATAATGAGGCTATATCTCAGATTTGTAGAAGCAGAAACTATGGCATCAGTGCACAGCATCTGTGCTTGCAGATATCGTCCTGCTGATTTTGATGCACACTAAAGTTTGGGGATCTCTGTTCTGTAGCTTCCTCATCATCTCCATCCAGCTTGTAGAAATTTCAAGAGAATTTGGGTAGCATGCACTTGCTGCTTCAAGCATTGTACCAAAAAGGATGTCCATCACTTACATTTCTATTTTTCCTTTTTGGTACTGGGGGTTGAATTCAGGGGTACTTGACCACTGAGCCAAATCCTCAGCCTTATTTTGTGTTTTATTTAGAGACCGTGTCTCACTGAGTAGCTTAGCATTTGTATCTTATTGGTAGCATTAATTAAATGGTCATGGCTTCATTCAAGAGGGAGGGTGATATAAAATGGGATTCCTGTAGTCCTCATCTTAATAATCTATGAACATGTAAAAACAGTGTTAGCTTCTTAAGACACTGTCTTCTGTTCCTGATTGTTGTCAACTATTCTTTCAAATGCACTGTGACAGGCTTTTACAGTCTATTTCTGTGCTTCTGCCAGCTTAGTTCCCTGCAATGAACATTTTTATTATTATTTTTTGCTCTGTCTAATAGTTTGATTTTCTCCATCATTTTACTTGGTTACAGCTTGACACAAATTGCTTTCTCTATTCATTAAGAGAGTGGCCATTACCAACTCCGAGTGTTCAGTTGTTGTAACATGTCAGCTTATTTTCTATTAGCATAAAGTGGCCCAGCTGACAGACTAGTCATTCAGAATTCAGGACATAATGGCTAGCTGTTCCTCGAGCACAGTGTGAATGTTTCTAATTTGGAATTTGTCATCTTTACATGTGTTCTGCACTGATATTTATTGGTGCTCAAGTCCTAACGTTGTCCATGGATAGAGGGGTTTATACTTTGGCTTAAGGTCTTGAAGAGGATGAAGTGCAGAAGCCCTGTATAATTTAATAAGTCAGGATCATTACATGACCAGATCCAGCCCCTGGGGAATTTTCTAGCATAGCGCATGGCCACGTCATTACAGAACCCAGTATATTATATATCCTCTAATGGAAGAGAGTCTTCTATTTTCCTGGTTAAGGGTTGGAAAAAGAAAAGTTTTCATATGAGTAATTAAGTATGTAACGGCTAAGGGTATAGCTTATAAATCAAACATCTGTTTATAATCTTTAAATGATTATTTTTTCCTATATACATATTTAACTTGTGTATGGGATGATAATTTGGAATTATTCCTTTTTTTCTTTTAAGGAAGTCATTATATTCACATGCTCCTTATACATCTTTAAACCCAATTCCTTTTTTTTTTCTTTTTCTTTTTTTTGGTACAATCCTCCTGTCTCAGCCTCCTGAGTCCCTGGGGTTACAGGTGTGCACCACTGCACGAGGCTTCCTTTGTCATTTTTGACATCACATTTTGAACCATTTCATTGTTCTCTAGCAAATATCTATTTGCCTTCTGCCTACACTGTTCAAAATACAGATGTATTCAGTCTGTGCATGAAGCTATTGTTAGAATGACTGTGTAAGTTCCTGATTATGAGACTTAAGGACAGTGTTGGATTTTTTTGTTTGAAGTTGTACTCAACTTCAGGTGTTCATGTTTCTTTTCATAATGGATTATTTTCTAAAATTACTCAGGTGGTTCTTGAGCTTTCTAAGATTTGTGACACTTGGGCCATATCAGCAAGAGCAATTCAGAACTGTGTTACGTTTCTATGGTTTTCTAGCGTTGTCTTTCAGTAGAACTTGATAAAATCCCCAAATTAGCCTAGTTTGGGTCATTTTCCCTAGTGGTGCTCTGAGATTCCAAACAAAATAAGCTAGAGAATGCCCAGTCATACCAATAATTTTAAATGGATTAAATGATATGTAAACTCCCCTCATTACGAAGCATCAAAGTACAAAATAGTGTGTGATCAGATAATAAAACTGAGGGTCTGCAGGAGGTTAGTATCAGTTCTTATCACTGAAGCTATGTGACCTCATCTATTCTTGTATCAATGCTGTGTGAAGGACATTTGTCATGTTTGTCCTGAGGATACTGAATCTCTGAAACTTGTGATTTCCCCAGAGTTCCCAGTAAAGGATGGAGCCAACACTTACTCTCAGGTTGGCGTTACTCTGATGCTCATGATATTTGTCTCTTCTTAAGGAAAGGAAGTGTTAATGCTAGCAGGCTCCTTTTTGCCATCAGAGAAAAGTGATGTTTCCTCCAGTTGCCACTGAATATCTGAGCAGGTAGAACACATTCATCTTGTGTTCCAGGAAACAGACTACAAGCTGCTGCCATTTCTCTACCTCCAGCTCTTCTCTCAACATTCAGATGCTTTTTACCTGCAGGTGGAAAACTGACATATAAGCTGAGTCAACCCCCTCCACCATCACAAAAATTAAATCTTCATAATCTTGCAATGCTATTTTTTAGAAAATATCTTTTAACTGATGCATTAAAATGTAAAAGTCATACATATTAACGGGGTACCATATGATGTTTTGATACATCTATGCATTGTGTAATATTTAAATCAGATTCAACATATCTATCGGTTCCATGAACATTTATCATTTCCTTATGTGAAAATATTCAAAACTCCTTTTTTCTAGATTTTGAAAAGTTTAGAACATTATTGTTATCTATAGTCACCCTCACATGTAATAGCATACCAGAATTTCTTACTCCTGACTGTAGTTTTGTCTCATTGATTAGTCTTTCCTATTCTTCCTTGCTACCCCCTCCCCACCTTCTGCTAACTACCATCCTAGTCCCAAGTTTTATGAGAACAACAATTTTTAGGTTCCACGTGTGAGTAAGATCATGCAGTACTCATCTTCTTATGCCTAACTTACTTCACTTAACATAGTGATCTCCATTCCATTCCTTTTGTCACAAATGGTAGGATACCTTTCTTTTTTATGGCTGAATAGTACTCCCTTATGTACATGTACCACATTCTCTTTATCCATATGGCAGTTGATGGATAGTTAGGTTGTTTGCACTTCTTGACTATTGTGAATAGTGCTGCATTAAGCATGCAAATGCAGATGTCTCCTGACATGCTGATTTTATTTCCTTTGTCTATATTAGCTTGGGAGTAGGATGGCTGAATCCTATGATAATCCTATTTTTAATTTTTTGAAGAATGTTCATTCCATTTTTCATAATTTACATTCCTGCCAACAGTGTCCAAGTGTTCTCTGTGCTAATTTACATTCCTGCCAACAGTGTCCAAGTGTTCTCTGTGCTAATTTACATTCCTGCCAACAGTGTCCAGGTGTTCTCTTTTCTCCATATTCTTGCTAGTGCTTGTTATCTTTAGTCTTTTTGATAATAGCTCTTCTTACTGGGGTCATGTTATAGTTTCAATTTACATTACCTTAATAAGGAATCCAGAACATTTTTTCATATACTTATTGGGCATTTGTATATCTTCTTTGGAGGAATGTTTATTTAAGTCTGTTGTCCATTATATATATATATATATATATATATATATATATTTTTTTTTTGGCTAATATGACCACATCAAAGCTGTAATTCATTGTCCAAAAGGAGGAAAAAGAAGTTGCAAAGAGGTTTATTTATTTATTTTTATTGCTTCTATTTATAAAGGACATTGAAGGAAATATAGTTTAACAAGCCCTGTGATACTACTACACTTTCTCCAAACTTCCCAGTTGTCTTTCACCCCAAACAATTCAGGATTTCATTACAAAACTTTTCCAAGTACCATAATACTTTTATTTCTCCTCTTCTACCCGTCAATGAGCATATGTGAAGTCTGAAACTCTTGGTCACTGTAGACCACTTTCTTTCCCAGGTTGTTACCAAAATACTGAGACAACATTTAAAAGGTAGAAATGTTCCAAAGATCTGAATAGATGAGATATTTTAAAATAAAAACAGAATGTTTTTTTAAGGCTGATGATGATAGAGCTGAGCAGCTGCCTGTTGTGGGGATACCATCCTTGGCCAGTGCACTCACATCCCAGTTCTTAATAGGTCAGGGCTTCATGGTCTCTTTGATGCTCAGACTGACACATCACCATGTGTCATCTGCATCCTTGTTTTTTCCTATAATACGACAGTCTTTCTCTGTGTCATGCTTTTTATCAAAAGTAGGATATGAGAAGACTGACCAAGAAGATTATATGTTAAAAGAAGCAGTTATTGGTAGCTATGAAAATTATTTCACTTCTGTTCCAATAAGCTAAAATGCAGAACTAAACTGAATCATATCAGTTACTTGCCTAGTTCCTGTAGGCATGTGAAATTATTGCCTCAAATATAGATGGACATAATCTTTTAGCTTTTCCTTTTCCTTTGTTGCAATCTTCCTCCAACTAATTCTAAGGTCATATATCACAAGCAACTCTTCTCAGGGACTGGAAGGTAAAAATCAGATTAGCAATTGTAAGATGCCACATAGAGAGCAAGAAGAAGGAGCAAAATCTATAAAAACCCCAGAAGTATAAACAAAAGACCTTTAGTATTGAGGGCATATGATTATAGAGACCAAATTATAGCAATGCCATAAAGAACAGACTTCATACTATAAATTAGTTAATTAGGTCTTAAAAATAACAGCATATGGAAGCACAGTAGAGTGGTGCATGCCTATGATCCCAGCAGCTTGGGAGACTTAGGAGGATCACAGTTTCAGCACCATCCTTGCCAATTTAGCAAGGCCCTAGGTAACATAGACTGTTTCTCAAGATAAAAAATAAAAAGTGCTGGGGGTGTGGCTCAGTAGTTAGCCAACACTGGGTTCAATCCCTGGTACCAAAAATAAAGAGCATATGGATTAGTTCCCAGGAGTTCAGTACCCATAGTACCTATAGTCATTTGATCAATAACAAAGATTCATAAAAGTTGGAGGAATTCAAAGATCATGTGGTTGAGGTATCCCTAAGTATGTTTCATAGAATGTTAATGTTCAAATGCTCCACACTGAAAGGATTCCATGGTCAAATGAATTTGGAAAATATCATGTTTCTGGAAGAAGCACAATGTTTTATTACCATAAAGGTTCTGAAAAAGTCCTGCAACATAGAAATCAATTTTAACTTTAGCTTAGTGCTTCCAAAATTTACTTCACCACAGAACACTTCCTTGCAAATAATAATGTTTACCTCCCTGGGGGAAGAATATTCGACCAAAATGCTCTTTATGCTAAGCTTCTCTATTGAACACAGATTTTTTTTGGGTACTGGGGATTGAATTCAGGGATACTCAACCACTGAGCCACATCTCCAGCCCTGTTTTATGTTTTATGTAGAGACAGGGTCTCACTGAGTTGCTTAGCCCCTTGCCGTTGCTGAGGCTGGCTTTGAACTCGTGATTCTCCTGTCTCAGCCTCCCTAAGTGCTGGGATTACAGGCTTGAGCCACCGCACCCGGCTTGAATACAGATTTTTTTTATAGCTGACTATCCCTTTGTATAATTTGTCTGACCTTATCCCTCATTATATTGTGCAAGTACTTTATAAGCCTGAACTTTGAGAATATTAATGTGATTTTGCTTTTACCATTTTATATTGTGTATGTGTTACTGCAGTTTTATTAGATACATCACAAAAAATGTGACTCCTCTTTGAATGTTTATCCAAGGAATATCCTTTTCTGTTCTGACTTTTTTGTAACATGGTTTTGTTAAGTGCATTTTGTATTAATGAGCACAGTACATGACACATAACAGGTGTGAAGAAAACATTTGTGGAGGCTGGAGCTGTAGTTCAGTGGTAGAGCACTTGCCTAGCGTGTGTGAGGCACTGGGTTTGATCCTTAGCACCACATAAAAATAAATAAATAAAATAAAGGCATTCTGCCCATCTACAACTACAAAATTAAAAAATAAAATTTTAAAATTTGGAATTATATTGTACAAAATATAAACTTCATGATGAGAAACATACCCCTGTGATTCTTGGTATATTCCTTCTTGTTTAGAATTGGGTCTCCATCAGATTCTACTTGAAGTTTCTTCTAACTACCTAAAAGTTTAGTACAGACTTTATCAATTGCTGTGATTTTTAGCAAACACTGTGTAGTGAATGTTTTAGTCAGATTTTTACCACTATCACCAGAAGACCTGACCCCTCCAAAAAAAATTAATGCCCCTAAACCCTCCAAAAAAAAAAATTAGGAAAAGTTTATTTGGGGTTCATGGTTTCATAGGTTCAGTCCATGGCCAGCTGGTTCCATAGCTCTGAATGTAAGATGAGGCAGACTACCATGGTGGAAGGATATGGCAGAGGAAATAGTTTAGGACATGGCCACCAGGAAGCAGAGAGAGGTCCAGTCACCAGGGACAATATATAAATCACCAAGGAACACACCAAGTAACCCAGCTCCTCCAGCTGCACCCTACCTGCCTACAACTACTATCCAGTTAATCCATTCAGGTAGATGAATCCACTGATTAGGTTAAAGCTTTCATAACCCATTAATTCCACCTCTAAACTTGCTTTGCTTCACACATCAGTTTTTTGAGGATACCTCATATGGAAACCATAATGCTAGCTGAGTAAAGCTGTTGATAGAAAACTGACTAATCATCATTAATGCCCACTCTGAAGTTACAAATAGTACCTTTTTTGGGGGGCATCCCAAGATTTCCAATTTGTAGTGTTGACAAGTTTGGGGATCCCTTCATATTTGCATATGTGTATATGACTGTATAACAAAAGAATATGCCCCGACCCGCGGGGCAACAACGGGGACACGCGGGAACCACCTAAGAGAATGAAACAAACAAGGGGCACGAGAGAACGGAGGCAAGACAGGATTCTGATCAAACCTCCAAATTTTTATTTAAGAACAGTGGTATATATGTATGCTCAGGAGGGGGAGGGGAGGGGAAAGAACTGTCGCAGGACGATTGGTCAGTGCAAACAGGTAGTATCAAAAGGGGGAGGTTCATTGCTTTGGCGCCCGCGGGTTTTTCAGCGCTCCTGCTTAACCAGGAAGTGACTCAGGGCTTTTTGCTCCCAACAAGAATAGATTAATAATGAAATATAAGTTTTTGGATAAACCTAAACCTGTTTATTCATAATACAATTTTTTTTAAATCAAGCAAGAGATATGAGCACATATTCAGAAAATAAAGCCTGAACTCTGTTAAAAAATATTCATTCATTTGCATTTTTGTGGGAAAAATGTAATTAACATCAGCTAGCAAAAAGTCATAAAAATATGTATATGTTCTCTAAGGAAATGAAATGTGATGAAGAGTAGGTCTTTTGAACCATTACAAGTCAAGTGAAAAATCTTTGGGTTATCATTACTGTTAAAATTATGTGAACTGTTGCCAGAGTGCTACAAAATAGTATTTTTCATCATAAATAATATTTTAGCAATATAGCTGCAAACAATACCTTTAATTTTCAGTTCTTAAGGAATTCTACTTCATCTTTGAACAGTAATATTTTGCCCAAATAAGTGGAGTTTGCTTAACCATTTATATGCATAAATGGGTAAGGTTGTGACTATATTGTAGAATGGCTTTATTTGTGAATTTTTCTGTTGGGACATGTCATGATTACTTGGCTAGAAGGATATAGCCTGAGTATAGGCAGATAATTGTCAAAATTCAGTAACAGATTTAAGCATGGTACACCAGGTTGAACTAAATCATAAAAGGTTTAGGATGTAAAAGATTGTTCTCCTCTGCTTTCTTCTTCCTCTCTTTCTTTCTTTCCTCCCTACCTTTGTTCTTCCTTGCACTTTCCCTTGAGATCCTCTGTTTTAAAAGATCAGAATTTCTCTGCATTCCTATTTAAATAGAGTGCCATGCTAGGCATGATTTTTCAGTGGTTTGGAAATTTTCCTCCTGTGATTTTTGTAATTATGCCTAACTCCAAATTCTTATTCTAAATAAAACCCCTTTTGATGTAAGTCAAAACTTCCAAGTGCCTTGACCTAACTGCTGTTACTGGTTATTTAATTTTTTGCTTATTCATTTATTTCATCCCTCTGACCCAAACACTGATTTGATATTCCAAATACTCTATTCAAACTTATAAAGAATATGTATGTATATATATTTTAATAGAACTGTATATTAATTTTAGAAGTAGTTTTCAGGAGTTTATCAGTAGCCACTTCTAACCTATATATTTGTTATCCTGAATTTTCAGCTCAAAAATTTCCAGCCAACTTTAAAAAGTTAAGGTAACATCATACTAAGTAAAATAAGCAGCCTCAAAAAGTCAAAGGTCAAATGTTTTCTCTTGTGTGTGTAGAAGCTAGACCAAAGTAAGAAAAATAAAAAATATGTGTGGGAGGAATCCCATGAAAACAGGATGATCAGTAGAGCAGAGGGAGGGAGGAAGGAAGGATGGGCAAGGAAAAGAGCCAAAGAATGGTGGAATGAAATTGCCCAAACTGTGCTCTACATATGTGCATGTACCATAGTGAATTTCTCCTCTATGTACATCTATAAAGCACTAATTTTTAAAAACTATAAATAGAAGGAAGACGAGTAGACAAGAGGAAGGGGAACAGAAGGAGGGAGGAGAGGAGAGACAGAGGAAGCACTAGGGACTGAAATGGAGCAAATTATATTCCATGCTTGAATGATTATGTCAAAATGAACCCCAATAATATGGATAATTATGCCACTAATAATGTAAGTACATATTAAAAGACAGTCAAGTCTGGACCCAAGTCAGTCAGGGACATTTTTGCTTTATTTTGGAACCATGACGTATTTTCAGGCTAGTTTTCTTTTGGCCTCTACTGCCTGTTTCCCATGCATGGTTTTATTCCTGTTCTCTGTACTTGATGTTGCTGTTTTTTTGAGTTTCCTAAACAGTTCTGGCTAAGCCTCACATCTCAGGGTCTCTTTTCCCCTATGAATTGTTAAAATGAGCTCCTGTAGGCTACCTTGTCCTCTTCTTGGACATTGGAAAGCCACTCCAGCACTGCTGTATCATTCAAGATTCTTTGATTGCAAACAACAGAAACTAATGCTTGCTAATTTAAGAAAAAAAATTATATGGGTCTGGGGATGTATCTCCTTGGTAAAGTGCTTGCCTAGCATGCATGAAGTTCAATATATATGAATATATATGGGTTCAATTCTTAGTAATGAAAGGTGGGGGAACACATGGAAATTATACGACTTAAAGAATTTGGAGGGAATGAAAAAAAAAGCCCTCCAGAAATATTAAAAGTGGAGCAGGTCATACATCTAGAAACATACCTGCTTTCTTCCAGCCCCTTTTGTTCAAAGAAAGAGAAAGAATTTGGGTAGATATTACTTAGGTAGTGTCCCAGCGATCTAGAATTAATAATCCAGAAGATTGACAGCACAGAATTGGAGGATCTCTAGGGAGGATTTCTGCTGATTCCGGGGGCCTTAGAAGGTCTCTGATGTTTATTCATCAGGCATATCTCAGACCAGGATTTAATAAGTAGATTATTCTGCAGGGTGGGCCTAGTGTATAATGCCATGTTACAACAATTTATTCATTATACTGAGCCAGGAAATGAAAGTTTAAAGCTAGAGTTGGAAAGTTACAGAATACCATCATATTTGAAATACTCTTAAAATAGCAAATTTTTCAAGCCACTTGGAACAGCATGATAAGTGTGCATGGGGATTTAGATGAGTGAAAATTGAAACTGTATATTATCAGCACCCCTGCAGGAGGCAAGGAACAGCAATGATGATTATTTTGAACATATTTTAAACACATCATAGCAGGTTCCTATCATTAAAGATACATTCTTGTTTCAAAAAGCGTTTTGTCAGATATTAAGTGTGAAGTTGTCAGATACTAAGAAATTATCTTATATATCATTATATTTGGTATATATAATATGTACCATGTATCACATATATGACATTGTTGTATATAGTGTATTCTAAGATATACACACACCTATATATACACACATATCTATTAAAAAGCAAAATAAACTAAAAATGACTATGTTTGAAAATAATTATGCTTTAATCATTATCTCAGCAGAATTTAAGATATAATCCTCACTTGGACTGTGTCCTATGCCAGTTTATGTATCCAGTTTACTTGATAGGCATTGGTGACATTCGTGGCCACAGATCTATCACAACTGCCGATTAGTTAAACAGCTCATTAAAAAAAAAAAAAAAAAAAAAAAAAAAACTTCCTCAGTTTTTCTTTTGAGACTTTGTGGTGTGTAATGTGCATTGCACCCCTAGGCTGATTCTCCCAAGGTAATGCATGGAGTAGAAAAAGATGCATTAGTTTAGGTAGCATTACTATGCCTTGATAGTTGAACAACATTGGGTCCATTTGAAGTTATTTCCTATACTTAAAGTGGGGACAGTGATAAAATGTAACTTGCAGAGTTCTTGTGATATTTAAATATCAGTCTACACAAACCATAAGAGGCATGAGTTCTGTTAACTTCAATTCCATGACTTATCTTGCAGCAAGCTTTGAGAAGGTCTTGACATCATAAGGGGTTACCAGGCAGTAGATAATATAGAGAGCAAGATTAAGACAAGGGCTGGGTGCAGTGGAACATACCTGTAATCTCAGTGGCTTAGGAGGCTGAGGCAGGAGGATCATGAGCTGAAAGCCAGCCTCAGCAACTTTGTGAAGCCCTAAGCAACTCAGTGAGATCCTCTCTCTAGATAAAATACAAAAAAGAGAAAAGGCTGGAAGGCTAAGTGTGGCTCAGAGGTTAAATGCCCCTGGGTTCAATCCTTGGTACCCCTCCCTCTCCCAAAAAGAGATTTAGACAAGGTAGAGAAAAGCAGAATCTGCTACTTTGCACTTGGACCAGCCTGGCCAAAGGAGAAAGCTAAAGCAACATAATGTGCAGTATTTAAGAACCAGAATCATCTTGGACCTTAGGAAACCCAGTCACCTCCAAATTCCTCTTTATCCGTGCATCAAACTTTGTCCATAGTCTTCCAAACCTGAGCATCAGCAACTCTTACAATATAAACTCACAAGGCATAGTTTTCTCTACATAAAATTAATGTGTACGCAGTGAACATCTATCTCTCTTTACTCCGAAACATCTATTCCCTCTTTTTCAGTAACATCTCTCTTTTTATTTGGAAAAACATTTCCTAAAAGTAACCAATGACATTGGCAATGCATGGCCTGCACTGCTGTATCTTTACAAACCAGCATATGACAAAATTTTTCATGGTTTTAAAACTTATATACACTCTGTTAAAAATCATACATTACATGTTTTTCTCACAATTGCTTGTCAGGAGAACATGATTAATTCATCTTGATTAAGTTATAATTATACTAGAGTTTATCCATGTCCTTACTGAAAGGAAATTGAGTATGTTCTTTAGTTTCTTCTCTTACCACTTACAAAGATGATGCATGTCTTTGTGCACACAGGTGGGAACTTCTCTCACAAAAGGACTGGGGGTGTGGCTCAGTGGTAGAGATGTTGCCTGGCATGAACAAGGACCCAGCTTCAATCCCCAGCACTAGGGAAAAAAAAGTAATTCACAAAAATGGGGCATATGTAAGTGTCACCCAGTATACCTAACACTATAAATTTAATTGACCTTTTACTTAATGGACACTGTCTAACATTTCATTCTGCCAGCAGCCAACAAAAGCTCCTTTAACCCTACATCCTCATCAACACTTGATGTTATTAGATTTTTACATACCATTCTGATGGGTAAAGTCACCACTAATTTGTTTTGAATTGTCCTGGCCATTAGTATAGTGTTCACATTTATTTGCCCTTCCAATTTCTTCTTCTGTGAAGTGAATATACATAGTCTTTTAGGTGGATTAGCTGCTCATGATTAAAAAGAGTATTCTCTAAATGTGACAAGTTGTCCTGTACATATATTATAAAGTTTGTTAAATTTGCCACCCAAACCTTTAGCCTAACAGAAAGCACTATTTAATTTTGAGAGAATTGTGTTAAAATGTCATACCATGAATATGTGTGATTTGTTTTATTTCTCCCTGTAATCCTGTTTTGTGGGAGAGAAAGAGGAAATTTTTCTTGTTAGAAGATATAAGGTTTAAAATTGGTCTCTTTCTGGTGCATTTTCCCTTTCATAATGTCTTATTAAACTTATTTAGCTCATTATGGATTTTTGCCCAAAATTCTGCTTTTATATGTAAGCTCTCTGTTTTTCTTTGATGCCTTTTTTTCAAGATTTTGGACTGCTACAAAATTCATAGTGGGTGCCCTATCAGTGTGAAGTTTTAAAATCCATTTGAGAATGTCCTTTCAATAGTGAGTTCAGTTGTATTCTTTTTATTATGATTATTGATGCATTCAGAGAATAAAATGAAAAGACAAATAGAAATCAAAATATAGAAAATACAAAAAATGAAATTTATCTGAATGATTACATGATAGTCAATTTTCTTCCTTGCTATTTGTTTTGCATCTAATGTGCTCATCTGAGTTTTTCTTATTTCTTCTCAAAGTATTGTTTTTAGCATTCATTATAATAAAAGTGTAGAAGTGGCAATCATCTAAAATTGCCTTTATTTTGTCCTTCCTTTTAATTTACAATGTAGGTAAGCATAGAAATCTATATTGAAAGCTAACAGTTTTTGCCCTTTCACATCTTTGGAAGATACTCTTCCAGCTTTCTGGCTCATATATTACCAATAATTGCTTTTCTGCCAAACAAATTCTTTTTCATGTCTATTTCACTCCATGCCCCCCTTCAGTTCCTTGTCTGTGATTTCTCTATAATAAAGACACAAGTAGTTTATCAGTGTGTCTTATTTTTTTTAAATTGAAATTGATATATGAATTCAATACAAGCCTCAGCCATTTTGTCTTTGAACCCTACAACACTTCTATTCCTCTGGGAGTACTTCACAGATTCTCTGTCCCTATGCCTGGTAAAACAATGTTCATTTTCTTCTCTGTACATCTCTTTGTGCTAAATCTTATGACATTTTGGGCCTATACCTCAGAGATTAGAGTACTAGTCTTATAAAGTCTATCAAGTTTTCTCAAATTGTCTTCCAATTCACTGATTATCTCTTCATCTATATATAATCTGATTTTTTAACCCTATTTATAGGTTTCTCAGATTAGTTTTGTTTTTTATATTTGTCATTGCAGGTAAATAATTTCCTTTTATCCTTTTTTAGCCCCCATATTCTTCTGATTTTTAAATTGTATCTGTATTTTCTTTAGTCTTTTTAATGATTTAAGCCCAGTATTTTATAGCCTCTTTCACCTGGATTTATTACCTGATCATTGCAGAGTAATTTACCTGCTTTCTCTCTCCACTGACTCTTACTCTAATTTGTGCTGTTGAAATACTTTTTTTTTCCTTCATATTTTCTTCAGTATGAACTGCACTTTCTTTGTAGGGTCTAAATTGCCTGCTTTGTGGAAGTGTGGTTATAGAGGAGATTAATATTTGATTTTGCAGTAAACTGAGTTTCACCAGTTTGAGAACAATTTTTATGCTAAATTTTCGTTGTGTGTGTCTCACATTATACTAGTAGAATTATTTAGACTAGTGCATAGTGTATGGTGCTAGCTTGAGATGTTTCTCTTGTTACTTTTCTGACTAAAGAATCCAATTGTTTCATTACTATAATAGAACTAGTTTTCTTGAAGTCTAACTTTGCAAGGGTCCCTGTACCTCCTATGGCCCAAAGTCCTACCTTGCATTCTCAAGAGCACTTTAACAGCCACACCTACTTGTTATTATAGCCTGTGACTGGATACTATGATATTTTCTGTCGCTCTCCTCTTTTTCTGGGTCACTAAAACCTCTAGTTAATTTTCTTCTTCATTTTTTACATCCAGGCACTTTGCATTTGCACACATTTCTTGGAGATCTTAATGCAAGTTCAGTTCAAGACCGCTATAATAAAGTAAATAGAGCAATAAAGCAAGTTGCCTGAGTTCTTTGGCTTCCTAATGCATGTGAAACTTAAGCTTACACTATACTGTAGTCTATTAAGTGTGCAATAACATTATGACTTAAAACCAGTGGACATACTTCAATTTAAAAATGCTAATGATTATCTGAGCCTTCAGTGAGTCATAATCTTTTTGCTAGTGCAGGTTCTTAATATGTTGATGGCTGCTGATTAGTCAAGGTGCTGGTTGCTGAAGGTGGGGCAACTGTAGCCATTTCTTTAACAGTAAAATTTGCATCAATTGGTTTTCCCTTTCACAAAATATTTCATTGAAAAATGCAGTGCTGTTTGAAAGCACAACTTGTTTCAAAATTGATGTCAATTCTCTCAAACCCTGCTACTTTTACATTCTTTGTTGTCATTTGAACAGTGTTTACAATATCTTCATCAGCAGTAGATGCCATCTGTTCTGGCCCTTTTTTTTAAAACAGTGTTGAGTCTCGAACTCAGGGCCTTGTGCATACTAGACAAGAAATGCCATCTCAAGAAACTGCTGTCTTTGTTCATATGTAAGAAGAAATACCTCATCTGTTAGAGTTTTATAAAATGGTAGCAATTCAGTTGTAGCTTCAGGCTCAGCTTCTAATTCTAGTTTTCTTACTATTTCTACCACATGAGCAGTTTCTTCTTGAACCCCTCAGAGTCACCCCATGAAAGTTGGAAAACCTCCTGTTAATATTGGGAATTGAACCCAGGGGCACTTTACCACTGAGCTATATCCTCAGACTTTTTTGTTTTATTTTTTTATATCGAGACAGGGTCTTGCTAATTTGCTGTGGCTGGCCTTCAACTTGTGATTCTCCTGCCTCAGCTTCCTGAGTCACTGTGATTTCAAGTGTGCACTACTGTGCCCGGCAACACTGATATTTTCACTTCCTCCCATGAAACATGAGTGTCTTCATTGGCTTCCATCCTTTCCAGAATGTTTTCAATTTACTGTGTCTAGATCCACCAGAGGATTAACCATCTCTGGCCATTTATAGAATTGCAAATCGTATTTCTTAAATAATAAGACTTGGAAGTAGAAATGACTCCTTTTTCCATGGGCTGAACAGTGGTGGTTTTGTTAGCAGGCATAAAAACAGTATTCATTTCATGGATATCTCCATCAGAACTCTTGGATGACCAGGTACAAGGTCAGTGAAAAGCAATATTTTAAAATTAATTTTTTTCTAAGGAATAGGTCTCAACAGTGGGCTTAAATATTTAGTAAGCTGTTATAAATAGATGTGCTGCTATCCAGGCTTTGTTGTTTTATTTACTGAGAGGAGGCTGTGTAGATTCAGTGAAATTCTTAGGGGTCCTAGGATTTTCAGAACAGTAAGAGAACATTGACTTCAACTGGAACTCTCCAGCTGTGTTAGCCCCTGCCAAGAAAGTCAGCCATCTTCTGAAGCTTTAAACCAGGTATTGGCTTTTCCTCTCCATCTATGAAAGTCCTAGCTAGTGCCTTCTTGCAATGAGTGAGTGTTCCAACTACACTAAAAATTTGTTGTTTAATAACAAGTCCCTAAGCAACTTAGTAAGACCCTGTCTCAAAATAAAAAAGGCTGGAATGAGGCTTAGTTCTTAAGCACCCCTGGGCTGAGCCCCTTGTACCAGAAAAAAAAAATGTTATTTGGTATAGCCACTTTCATTAATTATCTAAGCTACGGTTTCTGGATAATTTGCCAAAACATGTATATCAGCACATGCCTCACCTTGAACCTTTTTTTTTTTTCTTTTTTTGGATATTGGAGATTGAACTCGGGGACACTCGACCACTGAGCAACATCCCCAGCCCTATTTTGTGTTTTACTTAGAGACAGGGTCTCACTGAGTTGCTTATCGCTTTGAACTCGTTATTCTCCTGTCTTGGCCTCCCTGAGTGCTGGGATTACAGGTTTGCGCCACCGTGCCTGGCTTTGAATGTTTTGACTATGCACCTGGCTTCCAGCTTTTCTTCTGCAGCTTCTTCACCTTTCTTAGCCTTCATAAAATCAAAGACATTGAGTCTATAAATGTTGCTTTGGCTTGAGAGAATCCTGTGGCTGGTTTAAACTTCTCTCCTGACTGCTGAAATGTCTTCTTTATCAGAAACAAAGCTGATTGACTTTTTTATGTTGTAACTTGTCCATGTCATGCCAGTAGGCCTAGCTTTCAGTCTGTCCCTGCATTTGACACTGTCATGGTTTAGATGTAAGGTGTGTCTCAAAAGCTTATGTATGAAAAAATGCAAGGATGTTTGGAAGTGAAATGATTGGGTTATGATTAGCCTAATCAGTTTATTAATTCCCGGATAGAGAAAGACGGAGTGGTAACTGCAGACAGGGTGTATCTGGAGGAGATGAGTCCTTGGGGACCATGTCTTGGGGTTTATATTTTGTCCTTGCTGAGCAGAATTTTCTCCCCCACTTTGTGGCACCATGCTCCTAGCTGCTTTCCTCTGCCACACTCTTCTGTCATGATGTTCTGCCTCAGTTGGGCCCCAAAATGGAGCCAGCTGTCTATGGACTAAGACTCTGAAACCATGAGCCTCAAACTAAAATTTTCTTCCTCTAATGTTTCTTTTCAGGTCTTTTGGTCACAGCAGCAAAAAAGCTGACTAAAACAGATAAGTTTCCCTCACTGAACATAATCATTCCTAGCTTTTGATTTAAAGTAAGAGAAGTGCAACTCTTCTTCTCAATAGAACTTGTAGAAACTGTTGTAGGACTATTATTCAGCTTAATTTCAATATTGTGTCTTAGGGAATAGGAAGGCCCAAGGAAAGGGAGAGAAGACAGGAAAGGCTGGTCTATGGAAGGGTTAAGACACACATAACATTTATCCATTAAATTTGCTGTCTTATAGCAAATTATTGTAATAATGAAAAAAATGAAATACTGAAAGTATTACCAAAATGTAACACAGACACCATGAGTGAACATATTGCTGTTGGCAAACCAGTGCCAATAGACTGACTGGACACAGACCTTTAATTTGTAAGACACAGTAGCTGTGAAGCACCATAAAGCAAAGCACAATAAATGAAATATACCTGAACTCTGTCAAATTCATATATGTATTGGAAGACTGTTGTTTCATGTCATGCATGTTTTCTAAGTGTCCTTTAAAAAAAAAAAGTCATTAATATTTGCGTACCCCAGTCTACCATATTGCTGGAATTAAAGAAGAGTTATTTTCAATGTCCTATACTTTTTGAGTGAAAGACATCTTTAATTAAGATCTAAGTGATGAGTTTGGGAAATGGAATTTTCTTATTTCTGATGCTAATTCTACTTGGAAATTATTAAATTTTTAAAAGATTTTTCTATAACCACATACCATTTGACAACCCCATATCTTTCTCTGGTATTGAAGACTCTTTGTCTCACCTATATAGCATTTGCAACTTCATTTCTCTTCCTATAAAACAGGGAGAGAAGACTGAGAAGGCCACATGAGAGATGGCTGCATAGGTTCTGACTCACAGTTAATAGAATTTGTATAACATGACACATCCCCTTCCTTATCATTGAGTTGTTTTTTTTTTAAAAGTAATATATTAGCAAAAACCATGGGTCACTGAGATTTATATTTAATCAAAATAAATTTTAATGAGACCTGGTTAGATAAATTATAATAGTTGGCTACGTTATACTTTTTAATGTTATTTAATGGAACTTAAAATAATCTCAACACTATAAGGATGCTTATAGGGCTATAATGAAGTTATGTGCCCAGTGACTTAACAGTTCATCTCTGCAGTTGAGTCACTTAGGTTTATTTATTTATTTTTAAACATCATATGGATTTCTTTACAATTCCCCTCCATCTGATTTCTGCACAATAATACTAAAACCTTGTTAGAAAAGGGTGAAGAATATAGTATATGGTTCTCTTTCCCCTTTGTAGTAGTCTTGTTTTTTTCAACCTGTTTATTTTCTACATGTAATATCATTGCTATTTCTTTTTTTGTTTTGTTTTGTTTTTGGTACCAGGGATTGAACTCAGGGGTACTCGACCACTTAGCCACATCCCCAGCCCTATTTGGTATTTTATTTAGAGATAAGGTCTCACCGCGTTGCTTAGTGCCTCACCGTTGCCGAGGCTGGCTTTGAATTTGTGATTCTCCTGTCTCAGCCTCCTAAAGTGCTGGGATTACAGGCATGCGCCACCGTGCCTGGCTCATTGCTATATTTCTGAAGATGTTTGTTGTTCATAATTTCTGTTGGAAATGGATATTGGTATCACTGGGTCTTTTTTGGAGGATATTTTCTTTGTAAGAAGATATTGATGTCAAGCCTGAATAAATCAGACATGAATCAATGTCTTTTATATTCCAACTCTCTTGCTAAAATGTAATAGGAGTTCCTGAAATAACACTTGTAAGGATATTTTTAGGTTTTTGAGTAGAATATAAATGTTGTTTATGCTTATTTCATCTACTTTCTTGTACTTTCTTTACACCAAGTTGAAATGCTGTCAGACAACAGGAATGGAAGGGGGTGAGAGCCCTACCCAATAATCATATTTGACCTTCCTCCAAAATCTTCCTAATATCTTATCAAGTAACTAAATTACATGTTAACAATGCAGTTTGTAATGGTAGTTCGAAGAAAGAGAGATTGAGGAAAAAAAGAAAAATTGGCAATATTCATGCCTAAAAAACTCCTGAAAAGATCAATATAGTAAAATCCCCTGGTGATTTTTTTGTGAGTCATCTAGATTGTGCCCCATGAACAGCTGATCCAAGTTTTCATTTGAAACTGCCTGTTCTGCACTCTTCTCTTTGCAAAAATTATTCCCCAAACCTAGCTATTAAGGGAAAAAGAATATGAGACCTCAGTAAATGAAATTTTAACAAGGCTTAAGAGATTCCAAGAAATAATATCCATTTGGAGAAAGCAGAATAAGTGTAACAGAAGCACCTACAGTTTGAGAGCATCAGCAACATGGCTAAGGAAATACTTCACCTGTCTAGACTTCTCATCTTTTCTAGATATGGGCTTTCAGACACTAAGGAGGCATTTCTGGGAATTTTGTTCCCTGGGATACAGTGGTAAGATTGTCAAACTAGAAGTGATAATCATGCCCCTAAATAAGAATGGAAATGATTTGCAAAACTAGATAGATACATGATAATCTTTCTCTACATATCACAAAATGAGCCAGAATTTTTTCTTTAAACACTGCTTAAGCATTAAGCTTCATTTTAGTATATTTTTTTCCTCTAGTAGTTAAATGCTTAGAGATTATGATTTGGTAGCTGGTAAAATGGGATCCATGTAATAGTTTTATTGGTAAGAATGGATAATTTATGGGCTGAGGTTGTGGCTCAGTGGTAAAGCGTTTGCCTCGCATGTGTGAGGCACTCACATAAAAACTAAGCACCACATAAAAATAAATAACTATATATATTGTGTCCATCTACAACTAAAAAAAATTGAAAAAAATTAAAAAATAAGTTAAAAGAACGGATAATTTATATAACTTAAGTTCTATTCAAAATGTTAACTCACACCTTTGGATCACTTTATCATTTAGTGTTAAAAATGGGGATTTCTGTTTTCCTTCTTCTATGGTGTTCCTCAAGTTGCTGCAAGATTTGCTTGAGAGAGAGAATGGACTTGAAGAGCAGACAAGCCAGATTTACATTAGACTGTTTAAAACTTTGACGCTCACTCTCATTTGTAAATATGTCATTTACAGTGAGCTTTATAGTTTTGGAGTAGCACAGATCAGAGGGACAGTGCATAGGACAGACCTATTGTTAGTGTAGAAGTCTCTTAATTTCTAGCCTCATGTTTTCAGAGCCTGTATCTATTCTTGATTTCTATTTTATCTCTATCACTGAACATAGTACTGAACACTTAAGAATGGCCTTTTAAAAAATTGTTGAATCCACAAGTTAATGATAGCAATCAATGTTTTCCTTGAATGTTGTGAACCCATCCATCTGATCCAATTGCTTTTCAGAAAATTCAACCAAGTTTCAGTCATCTTTTATTCTCATTCATCTTTCCTGTTGTTCTCCCTTCATATTATCGAACACAATGTGAGAAATTTTTCTAAAAAACATTCATAGTCATTTTCCACATTGATGTTAAGATAGAGTCTAAATTTCTTACAGAGCTTCAGGGTCCAGTATGGCCCAGTTACTGCTTCATTGACTAATCTCCTTTTTTCATCACAAACATTGTCATAGTTCTATTATCCACTATGCTTACTGCTTCCAGAACCTGGTGAGGTCCAGCAAGATATACTGTATTAGTCAAGGTATATGCTAAGCTACTGTATGGAAGAGACCCCAGAATGCAGTGGCTTAAACAAATAAGCGTTTATTTCCCTTATGTGACTGGACAGAGGTAAATGGACTGAGGCTGGGGGGTGACTCTTCACCATGTATCTTCTGTGTCTGGGAAGTTCTTATGCTTAGGAAGGAAAAATGTCCAGGGGTGGGCTGTATGTCCATTTCTTCCTAGAAAAGTGAACTTCACTTCTTACATTCCTTTGGTCAAAACTTTGCCAAGTGGCCTCAATAAACTACAAGGGAAACTGGGAAGTATAATTTTATGCTGGATTAGCCAGATCTGTAGCTAAAATGTCAGAGTTCTATTTTTCAAGGGGGGCTTTAGAATACAATTAACCATTATTGCCCTGTGCATTTTCATAATTCTCTCCTGCATCATTGTTTTCCCTGGAAAGATGTTATCAATTCATTTAGTTTTTCTCAGGATTTGAAGACAGAAAATGTGTTTTGTTTATCATTGTGTCACTATTGATGTCCATAGTTTTGCATTTGTTAAATGCAAAAAAATAATAATTGTTAAATGCGTGAACAATTCCAGAACCTCTGTGGATTACTTGGAGGTATGTGATAAAATCACATACGATTTTTGGAAAATGTAACCGGGCTCTGGTTTACAATTTCTTTTCTCTTATGTTCTTTATCTTTATTTTAAACCAACCAAGGATCCTATAAGTGAAAGAAATAGCTGAGATGTGAGCAATCTCTTAAAAGAAATTTCTTGGAAAAAGCAACAGCGGCAAAAGTTAAACTGTGGCTTCTCTGCCCAGCCCAGGCTGTGGTGTGAATGTATAATGTAGGCAGTGAACTCTGTCAGAAACACCTACTTTCTAGGTTAAAAAATAAGTTTCTGATTAGCTGTCTGAGAACTAAGTTCTGTTGGTATCTAGGGCTGAGACTTAAATAGCTGATACTGAGGTTGGTTTGTTTTCCCTCAGACTAGTTCATTGAGTCCTTTAATGAGTTTCCTAGGATCTATGGAATGTTGATATAATATCTGCCTAGACCCATGCCTCATATCCACATACCCCAGAGTCTTGCATGCTGTGAGTTCAGGATTGGAACAAAGAAAAGGACCAAAGATGACTGCAGAAATATCCAGAAGCCGAGGAGCCAATAAAGAAAATCCTGAAATAGGATCAGAAGTTAAACTTTTCCTTCATCTTTCCTCTCAGGAGACATCATGCACATCAGCAGTAGGGCTGGCACTTCTGCAGTCTGGTATTAGATAAATTAAAACCAGAGTTCTCATTTCCTCTTCAGTTGCTCAGAAAAACAGTAGAGGACGTTCTGAAATTCAATTACAGTTTTTTTTGTTGTTGTTCTTATACATGGACAGAATGCTTTTGCTTGTTTATTTTTATGTGGTGCTAAGGATTGAACCCAGTGCTGCACATGTGCTAGGCAAGCACTCTGCCTAGCTACAGACCCAGCCCTCTAAAATTCAATTTTTAAAAGTTTCTGAAATTTTAACCAGGCTGCATGGCACATGCCTGTAATCTTAGCAACTTGGGAGGCTGAGGCAAGCCTTGGCAACTTTACAAGAACCTAAGCAACTTAACAAGACTGTCTCAAAATAGAAAATAAAAGGGCTAGAGATGTATGTAGCTCAGTGGTAAAGGACTCCTGGGTTCAATCACTAGTATCCCCCCAAAAGTTTATGAAATACAGAACTCAATCTATGTTTAAATTTGGCTTCAGAGACATGATTTATAGATGATCTGTGCATGTTGCTAACTTGAACAAGTACAGGAGTTCCTAGTAAAACACAATTTTGAGTATTTTTTTCCTTTGTTCTGAACCCATTCCACATTCATTTAACATCTACAGTAGATCTGAACCTGAGTTACACATTCTGGATCAATGTAACTCAAAATCTGTATGAAAGGACTTTTATTCCCAATTAATCTATTACCAACAAAAATGGAATTAAAACATAGCCACAGCACATTGCTATGGAAACTTCTAAGAACTACCACAAGTTCTATAGTTATCTTGCTGTGGCCACTGATGCACACATAGTTCCCAGACAGATCATACTTAGTACTGACCTATGAAATATAAAAATTAAGGTATTTCTCCCACCAAGCAGCTTTCAACTTGACAAAAGACTTATGCATAAGGAATCCATAACTAAAATAGACAACAGTTATAGCCAATGGTTTACAGTACACTGAAAGAAGGCATTGTAATAGAGGTTGATTAAGTTGTTAGCAGTAGAAATTGCTTATCATTCTTAAAGATGTGTTAGGAGCTCCACTAGGTGCTTTTCATATGTATTACAGAATTCTCAGCAATGTGCAATGATCTCTTGGTTACCTGATGGTATAGAGGTGAAAACAGAGTTAAGTACCTTGCTCAGAGTCTGTCTTCTTTCTCTGTCTTCTGCACTCCCTTTCCTCAGTCTAAAGGCTGACTAGTCATTGATAAAGCTGGAAGTTGAACTCGGGTCTGTTGCACTCAGCTAGCGCAGTGGGCTTAACCTCTTTCTTAGCTATGATGCTTTGGAGGAAGAGTGCAATTTTGAAATGGGAAGACTTTTCTGACAGACTGAGCAAACAAAATGAGCAGAGATGTGACTCAGTGAGTGGGTTTAGTGGGTGTAGAACAGGGGACACAAGGATGCTGTTGGGCATAATATGGGAGAAATAGGCAAAGTGCAGAAGGGAGAGACAGGGCACTTGCATCTACTGGAGGAGGGTACAGAGGGAGAGAGACCTGTCAGATGAATTGTCACTCTAGGTAAAGGTTTGGCGTTTGCTACAGCAGGTGGATGGAAAAAGTGGGCAGGAATATTGGCACTGTGGGAAGAAGCTGCTTCTAAGCAGTTAAAGAGTAACTAGGTAAGGAGGAGTGGTTTGGGGAAAAAGATGGTTTCAAAAGATTGGGATTTATTGGGATTTTACAATGCAAACAAATAAATATATACCCATGCTCAAGCCCTTCACAGTGTCTTACTCTGCTGGGTACCAGAACTAACCATTGTGTGTCCTCAGGTGGCACATGTTTGCTAATCATGTTCAGCAAACACTGGGAAATCCATGTGGCATTGAGAGTAAAGTCTTGTCTTTAAAGAGTAAAGAGTAAAGTCTGGAGTTGAGCCCCAGAATTCTGGAAAGCATTCTGCATGCATAAATCTTCTCCAGTTAGCCTTGAGTTAGAGGCAAAAGACTTCGATAGCCTGAAATTGCACACCTTTCACTTTGGACACAATTTAGGCTGTCATATTTCAACATGGAATCATCCTTCTAATATGTAGCAGAAGGACTCAGAATTAAGGTCCCCAGAGGTAGCAGGATTCTGTGTCTCAGAGTTGTGTTTCAGAATTCTGCATTTTGGTCCAAGAAAGATAACAGATTGATATTTGTCATCTTGGCCAAGGACATGGAGGACATTGTCATTTTATACCTTGCCACAACAATTTTAACCCACATTAAATTTTATATGTAGTGTATATGAGGGGGATATGTCAAGAGAGGAGAGGCGGTAGTCAGAAAACTAAACAGCTGAAAGGTTTTTTATAAAAATATTTCATAAGAATTTTCTTAGAGTGAAGAGTAGTTTAAGATATTTTACTTTAATATGTTTTTCTTATGGGGGGGCCTTGTATGATTTATCTTTAAGCCAGCAATGCAAATTACCATTTTGAAAGCATAATTAGAATACCATATTTGAAATCTTTCTGAAACTTGGAATTATGTTCCAGCCATTGATGAAATCCAAAGGCACTCAGATTGTCTTATTCTTTCTCAAGAACACTCTGCAGGAAGTCCCATAGTTCAGAGGAAACTGCTACTATCTGCTTAATGCCATAATTATTTGTGGTACCTAATCTTGGTTACCACTGATACCCAGTTTTCTAAATCCTATTTATCCATTTTTCCTTTCAGAATCACAAGTTGCTTTTATGATTGGTACCCAGTAGTTGGGTCATTTATTTTTTACAAACACCTTATTTGATTAGTTTATTTGTGATATTATCCCACATGATTTTCATCTTGGCCAGTTTTACTTCATTTATTTCTGAACATGTGAGCATATAAAGAAATCAGATTATGTAGATGCTTAGACTAAGCTTCAATTTCCCTTATGGCTTGTTAAGTAGAATTTCTTTATCAGCTGCCCTTAGTTAATCTTCAGTTTCCATTAAACTCTATTGATAAGCATGGTGCTAAGAAGCCAGTCTTCTACCAAGAAAGTTCAGAGCTTCTTTACTTAAGCTTTTCTCCACTGCTCACATCAGACTTTCTCCTGGTTTTAAGATGGACATTAAGGTGGAAGTTAATGACTTAGTATTCTAAGTTTGTGTTACATTCACAAATGGGTCTGTACTAGTTATTGAGGGATGGAAGAAAAGAAAATGACAGCTGATACCTTTTTATCTCTGGACTTGTGACATTAAAAACTCTGCTCCAGATTTTCTCCTTCAGTAATTTTGAAATATGACAGACATCATTGGGTTTTAAGATGTTGAAGAGGCCACAGCATTCCGAGGCTTCTTTGAGCTGATGAATGGTATGCATCGGTGCTGCGTGATGGGGTAGCAACTAGTGACATGTGGTTATAGAATCCTTGAGGTGTGGCTTGTGGGTGGAGGATCTGCATTTTGTATTTTATTTTTATTTTGCTTAATTGAAATTGAAATTGGCAAATACTAGTTGCCATGATATTGAAAAGTGTAGTTCTGAGGAGCAGTCATCTCCTTGTTGGGTCCTTTGGGACGGGGCACCAGAGCATGATGGAAATCCATCTTCTTCTGCTATTATCTGAGGGCATGTTACATGTTAAAGAAATCTCTCAACCTCTGAATTGAGTTAAAAATATATACACACAAATACATCTGTGAATGTACTTGCATACAAACATAGTCAGAAAAAGGACTTGAGGTAACCTGAGCTTCCATGTTGGAGATAGTGAATGGATGACTTCAGTTTTCACATGTGGGAACCTCATTTGCAAGATGGAAATGATACCTCTTGCCCTACTTACTGCAGGTACTTCTAAGCTCAGAGACTGTTATCTCCTAAATACTTCCCGAGTCTGTTTCCTTTTCTCCTCCTACAGTAGCTGTCTCCTCTCCTGTGAGGAACACACAGCACCTTTCTTATGGTCCTTATCAACTCCCCTCCTCTCCTTGCTTGTGAACTTTGTACCATGGCTTGAGTTTTGACATTTGATCTCTATGACTTAAAGAATCAAGTCCATGTCCCTCAGAAGAAGAACCAAGAACAAACCATGAACGAGCTTCATTTACACAGCCATTCTAGACTTAGGTTTCCTTCTTCAAATTCAACCTCACTTCTCCACGAGGTCCGTCACACACCCATGCCGTAGTGTTCTCCAGCTTGATAGCTTCACTGTCTCTGTGCTTACCATCTCCTGTCTCTCTCCACCTCCATCTCTCCTTGTCAGATTGGCTCATTCTTTGTATGTCCTCTCTCTCCTCAACTGCACTTCCCATCCCTAATTCGAGATTAACTCCTCATCACACCGTCTCTCAACTCAAGCAAGACAATCTCAAGGAAGCATCCCTGGTCATACCTTCCCCCTGGCCTCACCCACAAACCACACTGTACCTCCAGCTTCTCCTAGGTTCAGATCTTTGAATTAATGCATGCTGGTGTTCTTTGTCCTCCTATCTTTGTTTTTCCCACTAGACCAAACGAAGTTTAAATCTCATGCACCATTGTTACCAGGATGTCTGTTAGTTGTAGCTCAGAGAGGCTTCCTGACTAGGTGAGGTTGTCCCAGGGAGCCCACGAAATTACACAGGTGAAAGCATTTTAAAATGGCAAAGTGCTTCAGAAGTATCAGATAGTATCATTTTAATTAAATTTTCCTGCTGACTTAGTGACTGCATTGTGCTGATCATGAGCTCTAAGAAGCAAAGAGTTCAGCCCAGTAGTTCTAGGTGTCTGAATGTTTCTCACCATGTGGGCCAGGCAGCTCCTTTTCAAACACCCAGGATATTTCCCCTCCCCTTAGACTCTCATTTGTTAGTGTATGCTCTGTGGTTACAAGTGCTGTGCTGGCTATCTACTCAAAAATGTTATTCTTAGGCCAGGTTGTTATTTTCAAAAATGCTGTGCATGAGCTGGACATAATAGTACACTACTGTAATCACAGTGAATTGTGAGGCTGAGGCAAGAGGATTGCAAATTTGAGCCAAACCTGAGCAACTGAGCAACTTTTGACTCTGTCTCAAAATAAAAATGATTAATAGGTCTGGGATACAGCTCACTGGTAGAGCATTGGTTTAAGCTCTAGTACCCCAGTCGATCAATTGATAATTTTTTTTAAATGCCCAGTGTATATTTCCTCCTCCTATGGAGAGGGAAGGGAAATGGAGGAGGAGGAGGACAGTGGAGGGGAGAAAGGGAATGAACTTGGTATTCAGAAAGTGACCTGTTGAATGACAGAAGGATGTATGAAGACCGCGATGTGTTCATGTTGAAAGAACAGGAAAGTGGCCTCAGATGTTGGACTCCCTGCCATGCTTCCATGACTGACAACAGGGTTTATGACCCCTGTAAGATGGGAACTAGGTCTTTCACTGAAAGACATGGTCCAGTTCTTCAGGCTGCAAATGGAAGAGGCCAAATATAAATACTTACATAACAAGAAATTATATAAGTTGAGTTAAAAATACTGAATACCAGTGTGCTAATAGAACATTAACAGTCTCAAAGTCAGCCAGACATAGACACACACACCTGCAATCCCAGTGACTCAGGAGGCTGAGGCAGGAGGATCACAACTTCAAGGCAAGCCTCAGCAGCTTAGTTAGGGTGCTTAGTAGAGCACCCTGGATACTCTCCACATTGATGAGAATCTATCTGATGATAAAAAATGAAAATGGCTAGTGATATAGCTCAGTGGAAAAAGCAACCCTGGGTTCAATCCCCAGTTCAAAAATAGTCTTCAAGTCATTGAGTGTTGCTACTGAGTTAATTAAATAGTGCTGATATTTCTTTACCAGACAAAAACAAAATCTCTGCTGTATTTATTGGGGAGGCTGCAATAGTAGTCTGTTATATGGAACAACTGCTGGTTTCACTTCTCAGAATCTAGTTGGTTGCCTCTGTCTTCTTTGGGAAGTTCCCTTTTTCCCTACCCCACTTTAATCCATGTCCTTTTAGTGGAGATGACTCTAATTTTAATTCTTAGCAAAAGTCTAGGGCTTTAAGACTAAGCCTCCCTGCCCAGGCTCATGGTGGTTGGGTGTAGAATGGCAACCCACCTCAGGGAGAGCCAGTAGACCCTTAAGTTTCTGATAAAAGGACTCTCTTCAGTCCTAAAACATGAGGGGTTTTAGAGGTTGGAGTGGCCCCTGTCATCTTGCTGCCCGTGAAGTCTGAGTGTGAAATTCCCTAGAAAAATGCAGAGATGAAAAAATTGAGAGTGAGCCTTTATGATATTTCATGTCCCAAACCCACCAAACTTGGAAGTAATTAGACACATGAGCATGTACCCTTACATGAAGCAAAACCTTTTCTATTTGCATGAACTAGAATTGAAAGAGGACCTAAGAATTACAGCAATCTTGGGACTTGAGGGGTCCCTCTACCACCCAGACATATCAACTACTAAGATGAGCCCTTTACGTCCCCTATTTGCTGTATAGAAGATGCCAGGGTAGAATTCACACTTTGTAGAAACCTGTTAGTGACAAGAAGGGTGTTTCATATTCAGAAACTTCTAAAGACTATTGTATATTTGGATGATATTGCCTTAACTAAATTAACTAAATATCATAACATATCTTAATATTTAAACTTTTAATTTTCACTATGAATAAATGTGTACACAGTCAAAAGTAGAGTAATATAAACTGAAACGTTTATATCACTTGCCCTTCAACAATTATCAGAATTTTGCCCCATGTGATTTATCAAGGTTTTTTCCTTATAACTTAAGGACTTCAAAAAAACCAACCACCAAACATTTTTTTCCCCCAAATGTCTCATGCTTTTCTAGGAATTAGAAATGTTCTTCAACATGGCTGCAATGCCATTGTCACATCTAACAGAGATACTCACATTCCAGCATCAAATTCCCCTAATTGGCTGAAAGACAGCTTTGTAACATCAGTTTTAAATAAGTTGTATGTATCGAACCCTTAGTACATGTCAGACATCATCTGGTTATTCACATGCAGTGTCACAGCAACATCTAAAGATCGGAGTTGCCTGATGACTTGCCTAAGAGCTATCAAAGTAGCTATCCTAAACCCTGGACTACTAATAATACCATCTATTTTCTTAAACTTCTGTTAGTAAACAGTCTAAATTGTTAAAAATCTTGTAACTGTGTTTACTCCATTTCTCTTGCATATTTGTACAAAGCTTTTTGATGTGAAATTGACCAAATGTTTTGCAAATCCGTTAAGAATGCAAGAATGTTAATTTTCAGGCGCAGGGGGAAAAAAAATGTACCCTTGGTGGAAATTTTATATTTAAAGCAAACCAGTTGGGCAACATATTTTACATATGTTCCTTCTGTATCTGGGAACTTGCGATTGCCCTAAATCCTTGTTTGGCACCTCCTGGTTGCCTGCTTTCTCTGTATTTTTAGTTGCACAGGGAGCTGTATTCTCTAGAGCCTGGAGCAGATTTTCTTCCTACCTGCTTCTCAAGTCCAACCTCGAATTTTGCTGCCCTTCCTTCTGTTATCTCCCTAAGTCTCCATTTTCCAAACCTGCTTCCTGCCCTTGTCTCTCTTTCTTTCTTTTTTTAAAAATATTTTTTTAGATGTTGGAGGACCTTTATTTTACTTATTTATATGTGTTGCTGAGAATTGAACCCAGTGCCTCACGCATGCTAGGCAAGTGCTCTACCACTGAGCCACAACCCCAGCCCACCCTTGTCTCTTTCTACTAGCAGACAACACCATACAAAGGTAGTTTGTACCTAGTATTTTTTTCTACTCTAACTCTTCTTTTTTTTTAATTATTTTTTTAGTTGTGGATGGACACAATGTCTTTATTTTATTGCTTTGTATGTGGTGCTGAGGATCGAACCCAGGGCCTCACACATGCGAGGCAAGCGCTCTACCGCTGAGCCACAGCCCCAGCCCCTACTCTAACTCTTCTTGCAAAACCAATAGAAGATACTGGAGAAGCAAAGAAGGCTGACACGGCTTGAAATGGGGGAGGTCCATATTCACTGGTGAAAAAATAAATGCTTGTTAACATTTCAGGAGAAAAAAATATTTTTTCAAAGCATTTTTAAATAAGTTCCATACAAGTGCAAGAAACAATTGGAATGACCTAGTTTGGATGCAGCCTGAAGCAGTTTGAGCACTCTACTTTGGAACAGCCCTGTTTTAAAGGCTAAGAAGTTCCTTTAGAATAGTGGGAAAACAGAGACTTTGTATCCTGGACCTTGTCTTTACTTCATATTTTGTTCAGAAGGTAATTCATAATATCAACCAGAGTGGAAACTGCATTTCCTCATGGAAGCTGAGTGAGTGCATCAGCAAATGGATACTCTGATTCAGCACATTTCTTCTCTTGCCACCTTTCCCCCCTGGCTTCAGTGCAGCGTACATTCACAGGACAGACAACTGACTGTTTTGTCAATTAGTGAAATAACTGACTTTCAGGCACTGCTTCCAAATGAGCGAGGAGGAGGTGGTGAGGGGCCTGGTCCCTTCCAGCCTACCCACCTGGTAAAATGCAGTCTTTCAAGGTCTGCTCAGTTTTGAACATACTAACTTAAGTACCAAAGCTGAGTTCAACTAAAGGAATGTGTTCTCTCTACTGTTCCAATGTACAGAGGTTCAGCACAGGAGGGAAGGTGCAGAATTTCCAGCATCCTCTTGGAACTGCTCAGTCAGAGGCACATCTGCTCCTGTGTACACTATTCTTTCCAAGCACATACCTCCAGGGAAACTGGTATTTTTCCATTGTAACATCCAAGTCTCTGAAAAAAAATTCTGTTCAGCAAGGCTGTATGTCTAGAAGTCATAGACAAGGTGAACAAAAATGGGGGATTATAGCAGGAGAGGCATTATGTGGTGGATAAAGTCAAATTTGAAGGCAGAGGTAATTAATCATTGCTCACTGTTAGCTTTGGCCAGTGCAAGGCTCAGAGCCAATTTTATTTTCTCCCACATACATTTCTGTATTCCATCTATCTACTTCCCTGAGTTCATTCTTTTATTTAGTAGATTTCTTTTTGATGTACCATTTTATTACTTTTAAAATAATGCATTTTTCCATTTTTGTTTATTTTATCACTTTGTTGACAGTATGTAGGGCTCTGAGGTCAGGCAGAGCTGGACAGGGATCTGGGCTTTCCTATTCAAAAGCTGTGCAATTTGGAACAGATCCATTCATAATTCATTCTTCTACATATTCATTAATTTATTCTGCCAATGTTTATTGAGTGATAACCAAGTCCTACATCATGCGCAAATAATGGGCTTACATTGGTGAACGAAAAGTCATTAAAGTCTGTTTATGGAGTTTATGACTCATTGAGAAAGGCAAGTATTCATCAAACAGCTGTGCCAAGGTGTATATAAATATAATCTAAGTTCTCTAGAAGGAAAAGGAGAAAATGATGAATCATTTGCTTCTCTGAGAAGATAGATCCAAAGTGCCTGACTACATTGAAGTACAAGATTACTTGACCTCTGAGCCTTTATTTCTTCCTCCACAAAGTAAAAATCCTGGTGACTACAGTCATAAATATGAAGTGCCCCCCAGATGTTCATGTGTGAGACAATGCAAGAATCTTCAGAAGTGAAATGATTAGATTTTGAGAGTTGTGACCTAATCAGTGGATTAATCCACTGGAATGAACTAACTGGGTGGCAACTGTAGGCAGCTGGGGTGTGGCTGGAGGACATAGGTCACTGGGGGTGTGCCTTTTTGAGTTTATATTTTGCCCCTGGTGAGCAGAGTTTCTATTTCCTTGTTGCCATGTCCCGAGATGCTTTCCTCCACCATGCCCTTCCGCCATGATGTTCTGTCTCCTCTCAACCCAGAGCTGTGGAGAACCAAAATAAACTATTCCTTCTCTAAGACTTTTTTGTCAGCTCTTTTGGTCACAGCGATGAAAAGCTGACTAAAACACCAAAGCATTGACCCTGAAAGAAATACCCTTTCTCTTCATGGGTTTCCATAGAACATGGTTTAAGATGTTTCAGTTAAATTTATTAAAAAGTCAGAAGCTTACAACTGCTGGTACAGGTCTTGACACCTAAGAGGTACTCCAAATGTTGAATAGATAGCCTTGTTTCATCTTCTGTCCTCCTCTTTAGTTCATTTGTAGAATTGGTAGCTAAGAGGACTTAGTGAAAGTGAGGATGAACATGAAGATGGTTTATGGAGGGGAAGAAACTGAAATTTCTGTGATCTAAATAGATAAAAAAAGAGAATGAACTTTTTAACCATTCCCATGTTATTAGAAAATAACACCCTGTATACTTAACCATATAAAAAAGGACATACTTTTGCTACTTACATATTTCCCATTAAATTACACAGTCATTTATATATCAAATAAAATGAAGACTGACAAACTTCAGATAATTTTGAGATACTGTCAAGGAATTCATTGTGAAATGTCATAGATTCCCCAAAGACCCCTTAAACTAATCTTTTGCTTTCCCTACTGCTTTGTAAGTCAAGGATATAAAAACAAACATCTACATTTAAGTCATTCAAATATTAACCTAATGAAATATGCATAAGTACATCCATACCTCACTGGGATAGATGAAATCTGCCTCAAGGTTTATTTTAATTAACCTTAATGTTTACCTATTTAAGTGGGACTGTATTTCCCCTACTTTTTAGCTTTGTGAAGTTTGCTTTTTGTATCTAAGTGTATTAATAATTCTGACCAAGAGGGGCTGGGATTATGGCGCAGTGGTAGCGTGCTCGCCTAGCACGCATAAGGCACTGGGTTCGATCCTCAGCACCACATAAAAATAAAATAAAGATATTCTGTCACCAACAACTAAAAAATAAACATTTAAAAAAAAAAAAAAAAAATTCTGACCAAGAATAAACAAGCCACCTAGACCTTACTGTAAGTGTAAAACTGAAATTATTATGACATGAAAGGCCAAATAAATTTTTATATTCCTTTGTGAAGTAGCATAAAATAAATATCTGGATCACTGAATGAAATCCATATGCTTTCTTGAATATTTGATTTTATTTAAATTGTTACCAATACTGTCCAACAGAAATATAATACAGGCGGGCACAGTGGCTCATGCCTATAATCCCAACAACTTGAGAGGCTAAGGCAGGAGGATCATAAATACAAAGCTAGCCTTAGCAACTTAGCGAGGCTCTAAGCAACTTAGCAAGACCTTGTCTCAAAATAAAAAATAAAAAGGGCTGGGGATGTGGCTCAGTGGTTAAGTGCTCCCGGGTTCAATGCCCAGTGCCAGAAAAAAATAAAAAGTAAAAAAATAAAAAATATAATGCAAACATTTATGTAATTCTGTGTTTTATACTGGCCACATTTTAAAAAGGTAAATATTGTCTAATTTTTCAGAATGTTTTACACAACCCAATATATACAAAATACTATTGGAACACATAGGCAATATAAAAATTATTAATGACATATATGACATTGTTTTTCATACCAAGTTTTCAAAATCCTGAGTGTCTTTTATATTCAGGGCACGTCTAAGATGTTCATGCCACATTTCAGTTGCTCAGTAGCCACTGTGTGGCTGGTGATTACCAAGTTCCACAGAACAGCTTACTTTTCCTGCCCCCAGAGTATCAGAACATTCAGGAGGGTTCGGTCATCTTTTCCTGTTCAAAACCTTTCATTAACCACTGTCTCTTCTCTTTTTCCTCTAAATAAATGTCAGAAAATTCAGAAATGTGCTTTAGAAATCAAATTCCTCATAATTCAAATAGATGTAATTTATTTAAGTAGAAGTAATAGTGAAAGGGGAAAAATGGTACCATGTTGCTTTCTGAGATAGTTTGAATTGGAAAAGTTCACCAAGACTTAAGTGTTGGCAGCTTTGTCCCCAGTGCAGCATTGTTCAGAGGTGAGGGGCTGTTGGAGAGTGAGTGGATCCTGAGGTCTGTGGTCTCTTTAATGGATTAATCCATTGATGGATTCGTAACTGAATGGCCTACTGTAGAAGGCGGGGCCTAGATGAAGGAGGTAGGTCATTGAGGGGCATGTCCTGGAAGGGCATATCTTGTCCCTAACGTGGCTTTTCCTCACTTACTCTCTGCTTCCTGGCTGCCACGAGGTGATGTCTTTATTTACTCTTTCCTGCTGCCGTGATATTCTGCCTTGCCTAAAGTCCAAAGTAGTGGAGCTAGCTGACTTTGGACTGAAACCTGAGCAGAAACAAATCTGTTCTCATTTATTTTCTCAGATTTTTTGTCACAGGGATGACAAACTGACTAACATACCTTCCTTAGTAAACTGCCTTTAAATGGAAACCATTTAATCCGGAAAGCTTCCAAACAATATTCAGCATTTACATTTTCCCGCAGAGCCAAAGACAGAAATTGAACCTCTCTTTAAAATATGCAAACAATACATTGGAAAGCCTTTCTCATCAAAACAAGGGAATAATACACTTTCAGGAAATTAAATTATGTGATATTTGACTATATAGAAAGACTCATTTTTTTCCAAGTAATTTGTGTTTTTTAAAGAAATGCATTAGGTATACAAAATTTTTAAGAAAAGCTCTTATTTGTAGAGAAGATATATTCTGGAATCTTAATTCATACAAAATAGGCGCAGCTATTACCATAAATTTTTGAAATGTACAGTATATCTGTATATTGAAACATCACATAATACAGCATTGATATGTACAATTTTTATGTTCTAATATATCTAAAAAGAAAAAATCAGATGGCAGCCCATATTTGGCCTGTAGGATATGGTTCACTAACCTCTTCTTTAAACTTATCCAAAATCTATCCACTGTTGAATACTTATGTGAACCAAATAAAAACACTAATGTATTGAAGAGAATGAAAGTATTTCTTGAATATTATTTATATATTTTTAAATATAGAAGAATGAAAACCATATATTTAACTTATGAATTAAATTATATGTATTTGGTGATGGGATATAAAAATGGTTTAAATAGTAACTTTGTTTTGAATGAAGACTGTTCCATATGTACACAAATGTACTTTAAAATTTTTTTTATATATATATTTTTTAGTAGTTCTTGGGCCTTTATTTTATTCACTTATTTATGTGTGGTGCTGAGAATTGAACCTAGTGCCTTATACATGCTGGGCAAGCGCTCTACCACTGAGCCATACTCCAGCCCACACAAATGTATTTTAAGACATGAACAAAAATATCCATAGTATCTTTGTGGAAAAAAATCAAAACTCTGGCAGCAGCTTAGTTATCCATTAATGACATAATAGATAAAAACACTGGTACATTCATATCATGCAAACCATCAGCAATGAAAATGAAAGACCTCTAATGGAATACCTTCATCGTGGTGACTGTTCATATTGAAACAAAATACTGACCAAAAGATGGAAAGCACAAAGCATGTACAGTGTTATTCCACTTACATTAACTTCAAAAATAATATACTAAGCTTGGTAACAGTGTGTGCAGTGTATTCATGATACCAAAGTATGGAACAGATAATCATAAAATCCTGGATAATGACTGAGGCAGGGATTTGATGGTAAAGAAAGAGCTCCTGCGGGGCAATCTATTTCTTCATCTAGGCTTGGTTTACATTGATGCTTGCCTTTATAATTATTCATTATTTTTATTTTTTATTTTTTTAACAAATTTACAGATTTTTAAAAAAAATATTAGTTGTAGATGGACACAATGTCTTTATTGCTTTGTATGTGGTGCTGAGGATCGAACCCAGGGCCTCACGCATGCGAGGCAAGTGCTCTGCCGCTGAGCTACAATCCCAGCCCCTAATTATTCATTATTTGAACAACTAATTTATATTGTCATTTTTATCTGCATTATACTTCACAATTAAAATGGCTTAATGTGTATGTACACTTGTTTCTTTAAGTTTCATCTTTTGCTTCATTTGGGTGTCTCCTACAACATGGTTAGCTTTCTTCCAAATTTCGAATTGTGTAGGAATTTGACAAATGTATCAACTAAAGCCTTCATTCAGTAAGATGTTGATTCAAATCTTGTCCTACCCTGGGACCTATGGATCTCTAGAGACCTCGAAGCAATCACTGTAGAATCCCATAAATTGTGGTTATGGTGGTAGCATCAATAGTAGTAGTTAGAGAAATAATCAGCTGCTACAATTTTTCTCAACTTAGGCACTCTGTAATTCATCATACCATTTTTATATGTTTTATATAATCTTTATACTAGCACTATTGTGTTGTCATTATAATGATCTTCTAAGCCATTATCATTCTACCCATCTTACAGGTAAAGCTAAAAAAATTAATTAACATACCAAAGTTCATGCAGCAGGGGGGAAAAAAAGAGAACCTGAGTGTGAGCCCCAAAACATCTGATTCCAAAACCTGTGCTCCTTCCTCTCTCCTCTCCTGCCTTCTTGCTCTCATTATTCAGTAGTCTTTCCAGTTCAGTCAATTATGCTTCTACCTCTTGTATATCTCAAAGGGTAGATTCACACAGCATTCTGAGTGCTTATTTACAATGAACCATAAAAGATCATAATGAAATAAACAGAGAAGACAGGTGAATGCTCTAGAGCTCTTATTGGACCATCTGGCCTGATCCTGAAGGAGTAACTTTGTCACCTTGTTTTTGTAGAAACATATTAACTCTTTTGGCTACTCTGATCATCTCTTTCATGTTTTTCTATTAGTCTACTTCATGTGTAATATTTTCGAACTTAATATAACTGGAATCCTACCATGTATGTATTGTGTTTGGTGTCTTTCAGTCAACATTTCGTTTCATTATGAAGAATCATTTCTACAAAGGATTTTAATTACAGTTCATTCATTTTCATTGCTGGTAGTTTGCAAGAGATGAAAATATCAATTTTTTAAACTCATTTTATTTATGGATAATTAGGTGCTGCAAGTGTTTGGATTCTGCCAACAAAAATACTCTGAGCATTTTTGTTCGGCTCTTGCAACACATTGTGTGGACGAGTGCTCATGCAAAGTACTTTTTGTTCTCACCAATTGTTATGAATGGGATTACACAGGGATTTCCCCAGGAATGATATTTTCTTTCATATTTTATCTTTCTTTGCCTTCCCCTATTTAAAATAGGGAAAACACTTTTCTCTCTGGCATCTTAAAAGAGCACTCTAATTCTTAAAATCTTTGCTGATTTCTGACTACTTCCATTCAGCCTAATAAGTATGTGCACAGTATAATGGTCTGAACCTGAATTTGAACTCATTAAAATTTATCTTTTTCAAAATCCACTTAATAGTATATGGGATTTAACATAATCTGTATATATAAGCTGTAGTGAAGTAAGACTGGGACCAAACAAGAATGGTAAATCTGAAATAGTGAAAAAGGTATCCTTTTAACTCCCTTGCTGTTCTTATTTTCACTTTTTTTAAAGCATATTTGAAACTGAAAGAGAAAAACAAAGCTGTAAATCCTCACCATTAGCCTATTCCCAAATTCATTCAATTCTCATCTTTTGCATTTTGAATTTACATATACTGGATATATTCTGATTTAAATGGATTTTGTATTTTTATTTATATTATTTTAGAATGAATGCCCTGCAGGAACCTTTGGGATATGCACAAATAGTGTCTCATATATTATTATTGTTTTTGTATCACCGGGACCCAAAAGTAGTAGTTGTTTAAGGGACGTGTTTTGGATAGTTAGGTCTGTGCAGGAAATGAGCTCAGTTCAGTGTCTACTTCATGAGAAATACATAAGTCCCTTTGGGCAGATTTTCTGATGCCAGAGGTAGCACTTTTCTTCTTCCTTAGGAATCACTGTGTTTTGGTTTGTCAACTTTATTTTAAAACACTTCCTCTATAGCTTACTGTACCTGTCTGCTTTTCCCTTGTGTACATTAAATAGTTTTATTTCATAAAGTAGAAGGACTTTCCAGAATCTGATATTTTTCCATTTCCTATAAACTATAGGATATGGATTTTTTGAGGAAAAAAAGAGAGAAAACAGAATATCCCAGGGGCTTGCCTTACGCATCTTACTTGACTGACTATACCACAGGCTTCATTTGCTTACCTCCCACATGTTAATTTTGATTTTACAATGCAAACACCTACTTTCTCTGTTTATAAAAATTGTTGATTTAATTATTTAACAATGTGTAAAGAGGATGGAAAGTTGAATAAGTAACTAAATTTAAAAGAGGTGTAAAGAGGAAAACTCAATTCCCCCAGCAAAATTTATGATATTGAGATTTTGGTTATTCTCCCTGACATGGTAGTATTTATATAAAACTTACAGATCACTGTCTTGTACATAATTAATTTTTGTTAATTTTTAAAAAATGTTTTGTTGGTGTGTAATACTTATACATAATAGGGGGTACAAGTATGTAATTGTAATATATTCATACATGCACATAATGTGACTTGGTCAGTTTCATTCCCCAGGACCTATGTGCTTCCCTCTCCAAGATTCCCTTCTTCTACTCTAATGGTCTCCCTTCTATTTTCATGAGACCAGTCTTTTCCCTTTTATTCTGTAGCTTCCACGTGTGAGGAAAAAATATGACCCTTGACCTCCTGAGTTTGACTTATTCATTTAAAATGATGTTCTCCAATTCCATCCCTTTTCCTGCAAATGACATTATTTCGTTGTTCTTTATGGCTGAGTAAGACCCCATTGTGTGTATATGTGTGCATGTCTGTGCACACACCTACCAAACACCCACTCATATACACCACACACCTAGGCTGACTCCATAATTTTGCTATTGTGAATTGCACTGCTATAAACACTAGCATACATGTATCACTCTGGTTTTACATTTGTTTTCTTAAAATATTTTTTAGATGTTGATAGACCTTTATTTTATTCATTTACTTATATGTGGTGCTGAGAATTGAGCCCAGTGCCTCACACATACTAGGCAAGCACTGAGTCACAATCCTAACCCCTTTACATTCATTTTTTAACATGATTTTAAAAAGTTTTATGATTCAGGGAAAAATACTACCCATCCACTTAAAGGCGTCATATGGAATTGCCTCATTTGAGGTCAGTAGGTCTCACTTGAGGGTGCTGTTTGTCCCTCTGAAAACAGTCCACAGTTTTTGGAGAAATTCTCTTTGCTTTTTGTTTATTTTATGTATTTATCTATCTATTTTGTGTGTGGAGGGTAAAGATGCACTAAGGACAGAACCCAGGGTCTTGCTTATGGAAGTTTTCAAATTGAAAGAAAAATGGGAAGATTCAGTGTAGGCACAACACTGGCCTTTTGAAGCTTTTCAGAGTTACTATGTGGCACTGACTTAAAAATTAAAGTGACTACATATTTAGAATTTTTGAATTGGTGGGCTTGGCCCACCAATTTTTTATTATTTCATGTATTTTTTGGTACTATTGATTGGACCGAGGGGTACTTAACCATTGAGCCACATCCTCAGCCCTTTTTCATTTTGAGACAGGGTCTCACTAAGTTGCTTAGGACCTTGCTAAGTTATTGAGGCTGGCCTTGAACTTAGGATCCTCCTGCCTCAGCCTCCTGAGGCACTAGCAGTACAGGCATACTACTGCACCTGTCTTTTACATGATGGAAGGTTTGAAATCAGGTAAATCTTGCCAGTTATATTTAATATGGCATCACAGTTACTCTTTAAGAGTAAGACCAGAAAAAATGCACAGGAATTAGAAATTTTAGCTTACAGTAGGCAACCCTCCCCCCAAATAATATCTGTTGAGAATACAATAGGCTAGTCATAATATGTGGCCACTTCCTTGTGGCAGATATATGCAGATAGAAATGTGATGCCTGTGGCTGGGAAAATTTTGAAAGCAATTTTGACTTTGAGATATTAGAAATGAGAACTGTTGAGCCCTTGCCAGAATTGACTGTGTGTGTGTGTGTGTGTGTGTGTGTAGAGGGACCAATGCAAAAGAAAAACATGAGAACCTTTGTTTAAACACTAAACTTCAAGGTGGTGACACGAGCATTTAACCCAAGTGTAGTGCTTTTGTGAAGCTAGGACCTTGTGTGAGGGTTCAGGTCTCATGCCCATGAAGCCCACCCTGATGTTTCTGTGTCTTGAGATTCTGCAGTCCTATATATCCCACATTCTCTTGCTACTTTTCTGACAATTCTTCCTGTTTCCATTGATGGCCCCTTTGTTTCTCTGTAGCATCCTTAAATGTGGGCACTTCTTATGGCTTATCTATTCATGTATCACTCTCCATTTTATACTCTTTTCCCTGAAGGTTTCATATATATATATATTTTTTAGCTCCAAGCACCACCAGCATTATTTTCTTGATTTTCAAATGCATAGCTTTATGCTTCAGAGCATTTTCCTTCATGCTCTGAAGGAAACATCACCTCAAAATCAGTGATTTAGAAATTATACCATCTTATTGGTTAAAAGAAAAAGTGAGGTGGGGATCCCCTCAACCTTTGTTGAGTCTGTCCTCCACCTTTTCCCTCAAATGTGAGATCTAATCATCACATATCATTATTTTTTCCTCTATCAAGGTCCCTGTTTTGAGTCTGTCCTTACAAAAAAATCTTACTAGACTCTAGTTGTGTTGTGTTTGATACTTCTTGGTCACCTGCTGTAACTGAGAGGCTCATCAGGACCGTGGCAACAGGCTCTGGAGCTTGAGGTTGGGAACAAAATCTTATCTGCTCCAGTCCTGGACAAATGATCTATACTATCTCTGCCTCCTTTTCTCATCTGTGAAATA
Organism: Xerus rutilus; assembly: GCA_028644305.1. Lineage (NCBI taxonomy): Eukaryota > Metazoa > Chordata > Mammalia > Rodentia > Sciuridae > Xerus > Xerus rutilus. Next base: position 7,632,642 of record CM053416.1, on the reverse strand, counting down.
GTGTAATATCCATCTCAGGGCTCTCAGGTTTAAATAACCTATTGCATGCAAATCACTTCAAACATAGAAATAGGAAAAAAAATCTGTAAATGTTAGCTGTTACTGTTTTTATTCTAGCTTTGCAATAACTGTTTGCTTCTTATAGAACTGTTAAGAGTGTGGGTTTTGACGTAAACAGATCAGAAATGAAATATTTGCCTCTATTTTCTGTCTCATCAAATTAGAGACATCTTCCGTTACAGAACCTTGGACCACTCATGTAAGTAGGGACATGGTAGTTTGTACATCTCAGGATGTTGTACAGATTATAGGAAACCATTTACTCGAATGTTTCCATGGCAGTGTCACTCAACAAATGTGAACTTTGTCCCCGGTCCTGCTACTGCATTCTTCTTCAAGTGTGGCTTCCAATCCTGAGTAGCAGCCCTCAATGAATTCGTGCTACCTGTGAGATAACATACAAACTCTTCATATTCAGGGGCCTTGACTGTCAGCTTCCATTATACCTTATGTAAAGTTTTCCTCTGCATCAGACATCCATCGTAGTCACGTTAATGGGCTCCTCCCCTAGAAACAAATGCAATGCTCCCACCTTAACCTTATGCTTCCTTTCTCTCCTCTCTCCAGTCATTCCTGTTTGTATGAACTCCGCATTGTCTAGGCTAAACTCAGACCGCAGCTCTCCCATGGCATAAAATATCTACCCCCACCCCTAGGCTAGCATTCTTCATCTCCTGAAACTCTATCATATGAATGGACTTCCTTGGAGATTCTTGCATGGTTTTGCTCTTATTTCTTCTTTCATTGTGTTTAAAACCTTACCCTTTGGGATCAGGTGGACTGTGTTCAGATCCACATATCAGCTATGAACCTTTAGACCAAATATTACCCTGTGTAATTTTCATTTGACCTCATTTACCAAATAAGGACAATAATCATGACTGATTCCTAGGTAGTTTCTTAGTATTGAAATAATATATTTAAGAACTACTGTAGCTAGGTGTGGTGGTGCACACCTATAATCCCAGCAACTTGGGAGGCTGAGGCAGGAGGATCACAAGTTCAAAGCCAGCCTCAGCAAAAGTGAGGCACTAAGCAACTCAGTGAGACCTTGTCTCTAAATAAAATACAAAATAGGGCTTGGTATGTGGCTCAGTGGTCAAGTGCCCCTGAGTTCAATCCCCAGTACTCAAAAAAAAAAAAAAAAAAAAAAGTAATCATTTAAAAAGTTTTCAATAAACATTGTTCAGAACTATAGTTGTTGTTGTTGGTATTTTCTTCCACCAAACACTAAAAGTGTCCCTAGGGCAGAGACTGTGCATTATATGCTTTCAGAATCTCTCTACATAATGGCTTTTGATTTAATTAATTTCTGCTGTAATTAATTGCTATATCATGCCTTTTTCTGATTTACATCCAAGACACACTTGAAATTTGTATGACAAAGAAGCAATCCCTGCTAATTAAAATAGCGCTGTGTTTCCTCTGGACATTGTACTGACCCAGGTAGCAAGCACAGGGCCTGCCAGTAACTGTCACAAAACTCTGACCTGGCTCTCAGTGTGCTGTCTACCCCTTAAAGGAACCGAAAATTGTTACTGGAGTACTAACCATGTTCATGTTGAGAAATCATGTCCATGTCCAAAACAAGACCATATGTATAATGTGTATATTATGAACACCAAGTCCAGCCACTGCTCCCAGTCAAACTGGAGCACTGTAACCAGCAGCATTCCACGTTGACAGAAAAGCAAGGAATTCTGTGTCTCAACCAAGTAGCAGTAGGCTGAAGCTACTCTCTTGCAACACCAACCACTTAGAAGAAGGAGGAAAAAAAATTAATGATCAAACTGACATTTTCAAAACTCTTCTGAGTCTACATGGTTATTGTCAACAACTCCTGAGTTTACATCTCACTATATAAGTGAGCAGTTCTGGTTGTTGTTTCCAATTTCAGGTTATCATGGAAGGAAAATTGATTGGCTCACAGAGGGTTAGGAGCTCACCCCTAACCCAGTTCATCGGTTCTATTACAACCATACGAATGTGTAAGATTCCTAGAAAACAGTTGTATAAAAGTGTACAAGTTTAGGGGTCAGGACAATTAACCTTTCCTTTTATAGCACCTAATGCAATATCTCCACCTGAAAAATATCTTAGTAACTCAGAAGGGGAAAGAATGAAATGATGTCAATTTTTTTCTTGAACTTGCTCTTTACATGAGGATTTGTATTTACATGGGCCATCTATTTGCAACTTGTCTTAACATTCGTGAATATATGTCTTAATATGCCAAAAATATCCTGAGAAATGATATACATCAAAATCGCATGCTTTAGGAGTTGCTGGAATACGAAATAAAAAGGCAGCATGTTATCCCCCTCTCCTCAAATTTGAAAATACCTCTAAAGTGAAAGAGAAAATTTTAAATATTTTGTCATGAAAATTTTAAATATCAGTTAAAGCTTTTCTGGAAATCTGGAAAACTTATTCTTTTGATATCTATTTCAATTGAAATTCATGTTAAATAGTACTGTTGTAATTTTCTGGGACACTTTTCATGAGGTTTCAAGTTATATTTTTTCCTCCTCTTAGGTATGCATCTAAAAAAATACTTTAAAAATTTTAGATATTCCCCCTGCCCCTCAATCTCTGGTCAATGGCTGAATCTGTGATTAGGAAAGAAATGAAATATCATTTTGGTTAAATTCCTTTTGGGTTGTTATAGATGTTTGGTTATATAAGTTTAGATTTTTGAGTTCTCAGAAAACTTCTGGCTGCTGAGACTATTTTAGATCAGAGGACAAAACAAAGATGGTAACCAGGCAACATGTTTCTTGTACAGTTATTAAAAATAATTCATGAAGCTCCTATGGTGCAGAATAATTCTCTGGCGAGTTTGCCTGGTTTCACTGTGACATGGCTTGAAAAAAGAGATGGGTTCTGCTTTATCAATAATTTCTCTGGGTAAAACTCATTATTTTGTAAGATTATGGTTATTAGAGAGTTATAAATCATCATGAATGCAATTATGATAATTTAATGTGACTCTTCAAGAACCTTCCATAAATATTTCTGTACAAAAATCACACATTACAAATGTTCACACAGTCTGCTGTGAAAACATGAGTTTGACCCTAGAGTCATTAAGATGACATCAAGCTTGAATAAACATATGTATATGCTTTGTGTACAGAAGAGCATTATCAATTACAACTTTTGAACTCTTTCATATAATGAGTAACAATTTTCAAAGAATGACATCAGGATGCAGTCAAACATGGTCGACATAGTTTATTCAGTATTGGATGTTTCTGTGGACATTAGAGCATATGATATATTGTATGAGTAATTGTGAGATGTATGTTATAGGTTCAGTGGAGGGGACTTTGTCTTCTCTGTGGTAGACCTTGTATAGCTCTTCCAGGGCTGTGTGTGCAATGAACATACGAGTGATCAAATTACATAATATTCCATGCTGCATTTTATAAATCTGATTGCACGTCTGAATCACATAGAAACCTAAAGGTGATGGTGCTCAGGCCCAGCAACTGCAGTTCTGATTTAGTTGGTCTGGTTTGAAGTTCAGATGTAGGTACTTTTTTTCCCTCGTATATTATTATTGTGTATAGCCAGCCAGTGACATGAACTACTATTTAAACACAGGTTTTCTGCAAATATCTTACTTAGATTAGGGAATAAGTTTGGGAAGGGGTCTCTCTTATGAGTCAGGATTGGTGGATTATTACAGTATAATCTTTAAAAATGCATTTGTAGGCATCAGGTCTTGGCAGACACCCCTCTTATTATCTAAAGACTATCCTTCATGGAAGGCAGATCTCATCTGGGAAGTTCCCTGGAAGATTCTTGGTGCCTGTTTTTGATTGCTCATCATCTTCTGCAGCTAGTTAATTGGGCCAACAGCCTTTCTTGGATTTGTACTGCCAGGTTTCTTCATGGATGTTGAAGTAATAGAAGCTAATATGGGGTCTTAGAGTTCAGGGGACAGAGAAAAGAAAGTCTGGTAGATGATGCATTCTTTAAAAACTGGTTTTAATAAAGAGGAGTTAAAAATAAACCGCTCTGGAATCTGTTCATCCTAAGTAAAGCTTTCAACCTTAGCTGGCAACATGGATGCCATGCCGGGATGCATGCTTTGTGGAATTTCACAGAGAACACCAAGGGTGAGTTCTAGGTAGACTCCTTTTCAGTCTTTGTATGTTCCAAGAGATATCACTAGACTGAGAACTCTGTGAGAACAGAGGACAGGATATTTGTGCATAACTTATAAAAATCCGTGCAAAGTATAGACCAAAGTTCTGGGCCTAATTGTTTTCCATTAAGTATGATATGGTGGTATTGTTAATTTGTTTAAATCTTCATATCTGGTATATAGTAAATTTGGTATATAGTAAGCTTTACTATATACCAAAGTTGGTATATAATAAATTTCTAAGAACAACTTCTTGGAAGTACACATTCATCTCAAGTATGCTACATCAATTTTAACTCAAAATCATGTCAACATGAGCTTTAATAAAGCCCTAAGCTGCAAAGGAGCTGGAGACCAGGGTACTTCATGATTGATTACTGATATCCGCTATGGAGTAGATGTAGGGAGTCATTAAATAAGTACTACTGTACTACTACTTCACTGTACCTACTACAGATGAAGTCATGGATGATAGAGTAATAGGTTATTTTTGTGAAAATTAGGTGTGCATGGAAACAGGTATTCATTTATGTTGGAGGATGACTGTTGTACAAAGTTTTACTACTTGCAAGAGCTTGGATGTTATGTGCAAAGGGCAGATACTTTGGTGAAAGGTACACACACACACATGTATATATACAAATATAACTATATAACCATATACATATCTATATATAGCTGTATATAACTACATAACTATGTAGTTTTATGTGTAACTTTATGTGTATTTATAATACATGCAATTATATAACATAATTTTATGTGGTTTTCATATGCATAGCTTTATTACGTGTGCTTTGCCATGCACACACACATATTTTTTGAAGAATTAGTATATATAAATGAACTAATAGTAAGAAAAATGAAATCCTGTCATTCATGCCAGCATGGATGGAACTAGAGGTCATTATACCAAGTAAACCAAGCCAAAAACAGAAAGACAAGTACTACATGATCTCAACCGCATGTAGAATTTAAAAAAAAAATTGACCTCATAACAGTTGAGAGAAGAATGGTGCCTACCAGAAGCTGGGGTGGGCCTAGAGTGGCAGAGATGGAGAGAGGCTGATCTGCAGGCTCCAAATTATAGTTAGAAGCAAGAAGTTCTGGTGCGTTGCTGCACAATCGGGGGACTGTGGAAAACAGTAATTTACATAAATTCCATAAAACTAGAAGATTTTGAATGTTTTCACCATAAAGAAATGATAAATATTTGAGACAGTAGATATGTTTACCCTGTTATAATACAAGATATACATGTATTGATATATCACACAGAACCCCATGAATTTGTGCAATTTTTGTGTCAATTAAAAGTAAATAAATGCCATTTACTGTCAGCAAGAACAGACTGATTCATAGATATTCGATGTGATGAATATTATATGTGCACTTGTATGTATGTAATATATATGTTATAAAAGTATTTTAACTTTTATTACAACTTTATATGGATTCCTGATTCCTGGGTTATCATTTTAAAAATTTTGCTTTTCAGTCTCTCAAATTTTGATGACTGCTTAATATTTTAATATATAGATATGCATTTGTTTTGAACTTTTTTGCAGTGGTTCTTAGTTTTTATTATAATAGTGCTCAAATGATTATCTTCATAATTAAGTTTTAAATACTCTATTATAGAAATTATCTAACATACATAAAAATAGATGGAACAATATAATGAACCCCTGTAAACCAAGATCCCAGTTTCAAACATCATCAATAATTTGCTAATGTGTTTTAAGTATCTCTACTGAACTTTTATTGTGAAAGTAAGATTCAGATAAAATCTTAAACATTATGTCTTTTCACTTAAAGTATTTACAAAGTTATCTCAAATCAATAGAACCTATTATTTATATAATCACCATAATATTATCACAGGGGAAATATGAGATACATTGAAAATAACCTGGTGTACAAGGAGGAGAAAAGTAAGAAGGAAGAAGGGTATGAGAACAAGAAGTTACAGCAATATCAGTAAAAACCCAGGCCTGAAAGGAATGCTGTAAGCCATATGAGTAAGGCCCTACTCCCAGGTTCTCTGCAAAAGAGCAAGAGTGTCCCATCCATTGTCTATTCCACAGCCTGTGGCCTCCAGGTAGAAGTCTCTTACGAAGTGTCACCTCCAAAAGCATCCACTCAAGGGACACTTATTTTTCATTTCTGTGGACCTTGGACAACTTGAGCAGCCCCCCAACAACACATATTATGGCTATACCGTTCACATGGGTGTGCATGTCACAGGGAAATAGTGAGGGACTTTCACGGGTGGTGGCTCCTCTTAATGTCAGGAACGATTCTGAAACTACTAATGGCCACCAGAGGAAGGAAAACTGGCAGTTACCAAAGGATATCAAAGTGTCAGTTGGTTTAGCTTAAAATTTTAAACTTTCAAAACCATCTCTAGGGTATGTACTACTGTCTTCATTTTCTAGGTGAGGAAATCTACATATCTCTTCAAGTCCTTTCTGGAAGAGGTGAAGGAATGAATGAATAAAACAGAATAAGCAAACAAAAATGTATAGTTCAACACCAAAACAAAATCATCAGAAAACTGTGTGATGGACTTAGCATAGCACAAGTAAAATAAAATAGGATCCAAGCTCTGATCTATGTAACTCCAAAGTCAGCCTCTCAATAACTTAGTATTTCATAGTCTTTGTTGTTAAAGCTCACATTTTTCTGAATTTTTCCTTCTTGTTCTCTTTTTCATGTCATATGTGTGTCTGTGTTAGTTTTCTTTTAAATTATGTAGCATTTATACTTCTACCTGTGAGGCATTGTTATAAACTTTGTGTGTTTTGAACATTCAGCGATCCCAATAATCCAGTGGAGTAAATGTTATCATCCCTATTTTGATGAGACTGAGAAATTTAGTCTGGTTAGGTCTCTTGCTCCCATCTCACTAGGAATAGGACCCTAGAATTTTAGCTTTAGTGTCTGCTTTTAAGCATTAAACTATCAACTTAGTATGTATTGTTTGTAACCATATTTATTCTCATATAAGTGTATTCAGATTACATAAATGCCCTCTGTTCCCTAGGCACCTCAGAGGAATGAAAAATGGAAGGCATTCTGCATTATATAATATGCAACAGCCCTTTGGAAGCATTTTGCCGGACAGTAGTGTAGACTTTATTCCCTCTACCTCATCCATAAACACTTCCCATGGGATTGTTTGTTCTTTGTGGAATAATTTCCATTGCAATAATTCTTATTTGTTTGCTCAGAAATGATGGCTGGTTTCCACCACTCATCACTAGACACAGCCAGAGAGTTTTTGGGTGTGCCTAAGAGCCTGAATTGGTCCCACTAGATCAATAATTATCTTCTTGCCAACTGATTTACATGTCTTTGGCTTCCTTTTACTTCAGTAAATGTTTATAGCAACTCAAGTGGGGAAAGTGGAGGTAAATGGGAAGCAGTGCTTGACCGGTAGGACCCCAGGTTGCTAGAGACAGACAAGGAACTGACGGTGCTCAGCTCTGTGGAAGTGCAGATAGGACCACGAATAACAATGAAGCTCTAAGAACCATAGGCCTCAGAGTTGCAGGCCCACTTCCTACAGCAATGTGAAACTGCGTCATGAGACAGAAAACCTCAATTTGCTAGCTTCAGGTTGAATCCACCCGAGGTCTCCTAATATATTTTGTGAGTTTGTATAATGTTAAATTTCTAGTATGCAATTGGATCATTTCTCTATTCAACCAGTTGGTGTTTGATAGATGATGATTAAAATGACCTCATTTCCCTAGTAATTTGAAATGCTACCTGTTTTAGTTAGCTTTTCCATTGCTGTGACCAAAAGACCCAACAAGAACAATTTTAGAAGAGGAAAAGTTTTTTGGGGGCACACAGTTTCAGAGGTCTCAGTTTATAGATGGCTGACTCCACTGATGTGGGCCCAAGTTAAGGCAGAACATCATGGCAGAGAGTGTGGTGGAGGAAAGCAGCTCAGGACATGGCCAACAGAAAACAGACTAAGCTCAGTGCAACAAAGATATATAGTGACCTACCTTCTCCAGCCACATCCCACCTACGTATAGGTACTACCCAATTAATTGCTGTCGATGGATTAATGCACTGATTGTGTTAAGACTCTCGTAACCAAATCATTTCACCTCTGAGCTGTCTTGCATTGTTTCACAAATCAATTTTTGGAGGACAGCTCACATCTAAACCATAACACAACCTTTATTCTGTTATTGTGTCAACTCCCCATTCCCATTTCTGGGATTTCTGTTATGTTCTAAGGTCTTTGATCCCTTATTTGTGCTAGTGCCAGTACTACTCCTTTGATCACAGAGAATTAATTTCCAATTTATTGTTAACACATTGTACTGTCCCCTCACCATTATCTGTAAACACTCATCTACTCTTGACCTTCTTTTTCAGTTATATTGATTCTAGTATGCTTTTCCATGTGAACTTTAAAGCCATGGGTCTAGCTGTAGGGGGGAGAAGTTAATATTTTTACTCAGATCAGATGCAATGTACAAATTAACTTGGAGGATATTGACTGAAGTGAACTACAAACCCATCTTGAAAGATTGAACTTGGTCCCATTAAATGATATCATTTGTGCTTGGAGAAATTTGTTTGGTTTTGGTAGCTATTTAACTGTGGTTTTCTCTTCTATTACATTTTTAAGCAGTATTATTTGAGTAGATATGTATGGATGATTTCTCTGTTAATTCAGTTCCCTATATTTAGAAGCTTATTCAAGGACATACTCTGAGAGGTCTCATATAGTGTTTCTCACTTCAGTGGAGTTTAAATATGGCTCAAGTAGTAGCAAACGTATATTAAGTTAAAAGAGATGCACTTCTCAGCTGAGTATTGTGGTCTGTATCTGTAATCTCAGCAACTGGGGAAGTTGAGACAGGAAGATTGCAATTCAAGACCAGTCTCACCAATTTCATGAGGGCTTAAGCAACATAGGGGAGACCCTGTCTCAAATTTTTTTAAAAAATGGGGAGAGCTATGAATGTAGTTCAGTGGTTAAGTACCCCTGTGTTAAATCCAGAGTAGGAGGGCAAGGAGGGTAGGCGGGGAGAGGGAGGGAGGGGCTCACACAGACTTTTTAATGGTGGAAGGTCCAGTGTCAACCCTGAAAATCACACACATGGTACAAATACTGAAAGAGGCCCAGGTTGGTCAGAGGTGGTGGCAAATAGTAACGTGAGCTGGAAAAGGACCACTCATAGGCAGTAGTGATTTGACCACCTGCCACTTGCTGCCACAGGGAATGGGTCTGTGTTACCAGTTCTAACTTTGTGAATGAAACCAGGAATATAGACTTCGAAACGAAATCTCCTAGTTTTTACATTGATTTCAAATTATTCTGGTGCAACATAGTAGAGGACAATACAAGTCTATAGGCTAAAAACATTCCACAAGCCTCCAGTTTGTGACATCTGATGAAACAAATGTTATCATTTAAACCAAAGAGAAATTAGCAAGTTATACTACAACAATGTTTTACTTGCTGTGGGTGTGTTAGTTTCCTTGGACTGCCGTAGGAAATGACCACAATAGTGATGGCTTAAAATAAGTTGTTATTTTTGTTGTTGTTGTTGTTTCTCTTGTATGGTCCCAGAGGTCAGAAATCCCCATTCAAGGTTTTGGCGAGACATGTTCTTAAGACATTAGGAGAGAATCCTTTTTTCCTCTAGCAGCTTCTGGTCATTCTGGGGAATCACTGGCTTGAGGTTGCCTCCTTTTAGTCTCTGCTGCCTTTTTTTGATACTGGTGATTGAATCCAGGGGCACTTCACCACTGAGTCACATACCCAGCTCTTTTTATTTATTTATTTAAAAAAATTTTTTTCGTGGTTGTAGATGAATAGCATGCCTTTGTTTCATTGTTATGTTGTGCTAAGTTTTGAACCCAGTGCCTTGCACATGCTAGGCAAGCGCTCTACCACTGAGCAACCATCTCAGCCCTGCTTTTAAGTTTTTGAGACAGTCTCACCAAGATGTTTAGGGTCTTGCTAAATTGCAGAGGCTGGCCTTGAACTTGCGATCTTCCTGCTTCAGCCTCCTGAGTCCCTAGGATTACAGGCATGTGCCACCAGGTGTGCCTCCACTTTCACATGACCTTCTTCCCTTCTCCCCATTTCTCCCTGTGTGTGTTTCTTGTAAGGATCCTTTGACTGGATTTAGGTCCTATATGAAAAACTCAGGATGCTTTCATCTCTAGATCCTTAATTTATTTACATTTGTAATGTAATTTGTTGCTATGCAACGTCCCAATATTTTCAAAACAGTTCCCATTCAGAAGTTCAGGATATTAGGACATGGAAATATCTTTTTTGAACTCTAGTGAGTTCCAGAAATAGAGCATTAAACAAATGCATACCATTTGAAAATAATATTGAAGTTGTCATCAAAGTCAAAACACTAGGAGAAGCCAGGCACAGTGGTGCACGCCTGTAATCCCAGCACTTTGGGAGGCTGAGACAGGAGAATCACGAGTTCAAAGCCAGCCTCAGCAATGGCAAGGTGCTAAGCAACTCAGTGATACCCTGTCTCTAAATAAAAACCACAATAGGGCTGGGGATGTGGCTCAGTGGTCGAGTGCCCCTGAGTTCAATCCCTGGTACCAAAAAAACCCCACTAGCAACAAAACCAGTGCCCCTACACCCTTGCTTCCCTTCATTATTGTCTGTCTGCTACCTTCAGAAATAGTGTATTTTCTAGCATTCCCTATTTTAGCCATAACACTTCCTTGCTCTTCTTTAGAGTTGGACCATGTCTGTCTGCCGCCTCAAATCATGTGGCTTAGTTCTGTCTAATTTTGGACTTAGCATGACATAAGTAATACTGAACAGATTTTTCTGTTCCTTGCTTGCTCATTTGTTCTTGTGAGGTTCATGCATGATTCTTTGTATTGTGTTTTCTGTGTAAGATGCTGGAATGTATGCATCCCATAATTCATGGGCATTTGAGATATTTCACATTTTAATTGTGAATAACATCTCCAGACATTCTTGAACATACACCCTAGTGCTCATGAGTAAAGCTTTCTCTGTTGAATGTACCCAGAGTAGAATGGCTGGATCTTTAGAGTATACACATTAGCAATACAAGCAGGTAACACTGACCTATTCTGCAAGGTGGCTTATGGGTCAATCCTCTCAGCACTAGGGGAAGTGAGCACCCCTGCTTCTCACCCTCATCAATGTTTCCCTCTCCCCTCCCCTATTCTCATTCTTGTGTTCTCTTATTTGTCTTTTCTGTCATTTATTCCACTGGTATCGTGTCTATAACTGATAATCTCTCTCAGTCATCACATCTTCCCTGAGTTGGAAGCAAAACAGGAAATGCCAACTGCTTAGGCCTGAGGTCTTGGGAACTCCTTGCCACTTGGGCCCACAGGGAAGTTCTCATCTGCAGTGCGTGGCTGACCTGAAAAGGCTCTGATCACTGTACTGGTTGCTTTCTGATACCACATAAAGCCCCATTAGTATCTGTCAGCCACCTTCTGTCCTGGCAAAGCAGGCAGCTGTGTCCTCTGACCCTGCTCTTGACATTCTGATAGCTTTCCTTTCATATCTTTCTCTCACACTGGTGAGAGATTTTTTTTTCCCTTTCAGCTGGAAAGGTCAGCTCCCAAACATACCACCTGGGATGAATTATGTCTCTATTGATTTACACTCTCTTGCCTCAGCCACAAATTTCAGGGACTGTTTGAGGGCAGCACCCCATTTAAGAGGAAAGAAGCAGGTACTTAAGTCATAATGCCAACTAAAGCCCTACTCATTTTATCTGTGTTGTTCTAAGTTTAGTCCTAAGATTTTAGCAGTGTTGCTCGCCATGTATCCAATGGGACATTGGTTTCAGAATAGCATGGAGGTTAATTTCTGAAATGAAACTCATCAGTCCAGCAAAAGGGAAAAAAAAATCATACTCAGAATTCCATCTACTTCATATAAAAGATTGATCTTTCTCCTTTGTTGTAACTCTGATTCTGTTTCCTTTGAACTAAAATTTTGGTCTTAGTGCCTAAGGTTATATGCTTAGAACTGGTAATTTAACTAATAGTAATGAGAGATGTGTCCAGATAATTTTTCTTCTGAGATCTAGTAGAGATAGGGGAAAGCCTCAGTTCAGTAGGAAACAAGGACCACAATTACATTCTTAGAGTTATTCTAATTTCTGTGTCTAGCCCTGACTCTGCTCCACATTGGAGTCTGCACATCTTGTACTGAATAGCCTCTTCCTGAAAGAAGATAGGCAGGATCTTTAGGCTGCAGGGTGAGGTCTAAAAGTGAGGGTTTAGTGTCATTAGGCAAAGGGAAGACATTAAACCAGCCCTTATCAGAATCTCTTTCTCTCTTAGTAAAGAAGAGCTACTCGGAGATGCCAAGTATACTCCAAAGCATTGCAAATGTATGGTATAGTAAGATCTATTTTAAAAATTTGAAGATCTGGGCCTGGGGCTATAGCTCAGTGGTAGAGCACTTGTCTAACATATCTGAGGCACTGGGTTCAATCCTCAGTACCTCAGTATAAAAAAAAAAAAAAAAAAACTTGATCTCATGGACAGTACATTCTTTTTTTTTTTTTTTTTTTTTTTGGTACCTGGGACTTAACCCAGGGATACTTAACCACTGAGCTGCATTCTCAGCCCTTTTTTAAAAATTATTATTATTTTGAGACAGGGTCCTGCTAACTTGCTGAGACTATCTCTGAACTTTTAGTCCTCCTACTTCAGCTGTCCCCACCCCCCTCTGCCCCTGGTCACTGGGATTACAAGCATGCGCCACAACACCTGGCTGATGGTAACATTCTTTAAGAATGAAAATGAGTAGAAGTCACTTGTGAAAATCGATTTAATATATTTGCCATAGCTCTAGTAAAGAGAAATCAATAGATTGTTAGGTCCTAAAAGAAATCTGACTCTACTAAGCAGAGGTATGTCAGGAAGAGCTAACTAAATGGTGTAATATCCATCTGACATCTACATCTGCCTCTTTGAATACTCTGAGAGGAATCCTATTTTCCAAAACTGGCCTTTGCCCCAGCACTGTCAGACCATGAAGGAAGTTGCACTATTTGTGTGATCTGCCCATTCCAACACCTGGCGTCATGATTATTTCACTCTTCTACCTACTGAACACCTGACAAAATGTATATAAATACTTCTTATTTTTGTAACATATTCATTGATACAATTTTTTCATGCTCTTAAGGGAAAACTTTAAATAACTTAAGTATATGAAAATAAGTCCCTCTTCTTCCCTGGCTCTTGACTTTGAACTCTGTTTTCAGAGGAAGAAGGTGGTGCCACTTTCATATTTACAGATACATATAAAGAAGTCTGTGACGTATTGAGATTAGTAGAGGTGAGATTGAAGTCCAGCCTATGTAATTCTGAATCCAATCTTTTTTCTTGACTCTAACAAGACCTTCCAGCACCATTAGGATATTTAAAGTTGCATTATCTTAAAAAGGCAGAAGTCCTGGGAATCTGGTCACTTAGGTCTTTTCTTATTTGGACACTCTTTATGAATAGCATTGAGCTTTATGGTGGGCTTATCCATGGACTCTTAAAAAACCTTTTATTTTCATTTTGACTAGAAAGTCAATTATATGATGGGATTGTCCTAAATGAAAGAATTCTTAAAATGATATTCCTAGGTCAGTTGCTGAATTAGCAATGTAGATGGTGGTGTAAAGGTTAATCTTGGACATGTTGTTATTTTCCAAATCTATCTTCTCATCTGAACACGGGAATGATAATAGTAACGACCACACAGTTTTATGAAATGAATAAAAGACAGCATTTATGTAAAATAGACTGGTATATAGTTCCAGTGCTTATAATGAAATTGGCAGTTATTAACATTTTTTTTTTTTTGGTGGTGGGGTTCCAGGAACTGAACCCAGAGGTACTTAACCACTGGATCACATCCCTAGCCGTTTTTATTTTTCATTTTGAGATGGGCACAATAAGTTGCTAAGGCTGGCCTTGAACTTGTGATCCTCTTGCCTCAGCCTCCTGAGCTGCTGAGATTACAGGTGTGTGCCAGTGTACCCCGCTGGCAGTTATTATCTTGATGATGATGATGCTGGGAATGTTTTTGTCTCTGGTTTAGCTCGCCAGAAATGCAAAGCATATTATCATCATCATGTATTCCTAGGGTCTCTGATGATGATTTTACTGTGTAAATGTTATTTCTAGGCCACAAATCAATCTGGCAGATTCATTCATGACCTTACAATGTATTGTTTTTGTCGTCTTCCATTGATGATGATTTTTGCTTTTGATTGACATAAAAAGCACCTCGTCTACTAAAACAAAAAAAACCCATTACTGGTGTGTTTACTTCTAGATGTGTCTGCAGTGCCCCATAAGTACTGACCTTTTCCTTCAACTCTGTTTAGGATTCGATGCCTACTTCACATCTCGCACACTTGAAAACAACAGAAGAAATGTGTGGTTTGCTGAGTACTGGGAGGAGAACTTCAACTGCAAGTTGACGATTAGTGGGTCAAAAAAGGAAGACACAGATCGCAAATGCACAGGTAATTTCATTCTCATTGTCCTACTCCTGTGAATTGATGTGGCCAGCACTGAAATGTCTGCATAGTTGACAGAAGGAAGCTTGGCTGGAGACAAATTGAAAAAGTAAATTGAATTTTACTAGATTGTTCAGAAAATAGAACAGGAGCATAAGTCTTGCAGGACAAGAGAAGTACAGACAAGACTATATTCTTTTCTGCCTGTCCATCGAGCAATAATTGACATTTTCACTGATTCTCTGAATTCAGAAAGGGTCACGTTGCTTTGAACACTGTCATTGATGAGTATTAGTTCATCTTCTAGACAGGGGTATGAAGTCATTTTCACATACACAAAAATCTCTGACAAATCCCATACCAGTACCAGATTTAACTATTACTAGGAATGGTATATTTGATTAAGGAAACAAAGTGCTTTGAGTTTCAAATAATGAAAATTTCAAATGATTTGCATAATGTCTAACTTAAAAAGTCAATTGCTAGTTAAAATATGCTTAAAAATATTCACTCCTCCATATGTGTAAACTTGTGTGATTAGTCCAAATAAGAACATGTATACCTAATTAAAATAAGATATACTCCATGTTTGTATAAATATGTCAGAAATACTCTCATGTATAACTAAAAAGAATAAAATTTTAAAAAGAGCATGTGTGCAGGTAGTCAAAACGAAAAATCACACATTCATTCATGTATCCATTCATTCATAAATGTTATTAAACAACCTCCTTTCAGCTAAGAACTGTGCTAGGCATTTGTGGTCTCAGGATGAGTGAACCAGGTAAGGTTCTGCTTTCATGTTGCTTAGAGTCTAGTGGGGCAAAATTTAATATGATTCCAGTGATCTCTTTAACAAATACATAATTATGAACTGCCAAACATATTCTCAGAGTTATGAGGACATGTAATTGAGGAATTTGACTTATACAAGGTGGGAGCTTTCTCAAATGGAGGGAATGATGCTCTCATTAAAATCTAAAGATGGAGTAGGGAAGGAGAAAAATGGGTTGGAGAGTTTCCTTTAGAAGAATAACAGGGCAAAAAGGTGTACCAAGAGGGATTGCTGTAATTCTAAGGATCTGAAAGACAGAAACATGTTTGAGATCATGTGAACTGAGGCTACAGGTGCCAAGAGACGAGCTAACTTGGTTAGGATGTACTTAAATTTATCCTGGGTTTTGGACAACCATGAAAGGATGTTACACAAGGTGTATGTTACATACCATGTTAGTAGCAGCATTCCTCAACTCTGTTTTCCAGTAGAAATGCCTTTAATGTTTTAATAAGTGATGACCTTGAAAAATCCTAGAATAGCTTCATTATGACAAAGAAAGGGACATGCAGGTTGGACATAGTTCTAGCATTGAGTTGAGTTTATCTTTGCAATGCTGCTCCTTGAGTTTTGGTTACCTGGGTGTTACAGTTGAAGCCACTGGATAAGCATCTGTGAATCAGGTGGAATGCAGATAACACTTGGTACTAAGAATACTATGAAGAGGTGAGGGCTTAATTCTCAAGTGTCTTCTGTGAAAAGAAAGATAGAAGATAGGAACAGAGACATGAATAAAAACTGATATGAAATGAATAGGACATGTGTATAGAAGGCAGAACAGTGAACTGTAGCGTCATGTTAACCACATTCTCCAGACCACATTATGTTACAATAAAGTGTTTTCAGAAATATGGCTCCTTAAAAAAAAAAGAAATATGGCTCTATGAGGATGGAGGAAAGGGAATAAAACTAATTCAATGGCGAGTGGACCTAGGTGACACAAAGCTTTCAAGTGGAAACTGAAAAAATTAGTTTGACATCTGGATAATTTGTCTCTAAGACAGGGAACACTCAAGTGTACCAGAAGTATGCAGATGATTGATGGAAGTTTTCTGAGTTTTTCTAACACTGGAGGTTCCATGGGATATCTGGAGGTGGAACGGATTGTCTGATGGGCATTAGGATCATTCCTGTCTCAGGAACAATCTTCTTGTATCTTCCAACCTGTCTTTTTTATATGATCCAACCCAGGAATTTTATCTGTGGTAACATTTTAGTGTTGGCTAAAACTGAGAATTCGGGTTTATAAAAACAGGGTTATTACCCAAACCATCATGGAAACAGAGCTGTCTTCCTGTCATACTCCTTTCATATGAATAATCCATGATTAGGTTTACACAATTACCTGTGGCCCCAGATTATATCTTGGTCTGTGTTCCCCCTTTCCTTTCCTCCCAGTTCCTCTGTGATAAGATGCACCATTTTGACCGATGGTAAATCCTCTTGACATCATTCTTACTCTTGTGTGGATGAGAATACATGGATGAATATGTCTTTCTTCCTGTCCTTTCTTTTTTCAAATCCTACTAAACTTATATATTACTTTGGTAGTATTTTAAAAATACTGCTTAAAAAATGTTGACATTTAAGTGTACCTCAACTTGGAGAATTTTGAGAAAATTCAGGCTACCCGTGGCTAGTCTATTGGAAGAGGAGTCATGATGAAGAGAAGTGGAGGGGGCCAGTTTCCATCGTAGTGATGAATTCTTGAACGTGTGTGGTGAGAACCTGAGTCTTAAGCTCGGAGAAGAATGGATGAGAGAAAGAAGCACAGATGAATTTATGGATTTGGAAGATGTAAGGCAAGTTACCGTAGCAGCCAGATTTTGCAACATTAAAAGAATGTGTGCATTAGGAAGAAGCAAAGAGATGATGTGGCTTCTGGGTGAGTTGTCTAGTTTTACAGACCAGTAATACAGTAAATGTTTAGCTTAGTGTAGAGACAGTGGATATTTAGATAAGAGGAACATGGAAAAGGGTCCCCTTCATAACTTTCAGTGACTGGGTTCTGGTAAAGAATAACAGCATAATACTCACTCCATGTTTGTGAGCCCAAATTAAAATGTGAACATTTTAACATGCTCATTAGCCATAATGAAATATTTCTTATATATCAGTACCAAATAGACCAACATTGGTCTGTCAAGTCAGGCTTCAGAAATGAGTGAGATCCATAATATTTGCAGAGACCAAATTCCTGGAGTCATGGTTTAACGATGAGTTCTAAAATTCTATGACAGTAAAAGGTCTTGAGAGGAAGAATAATTGTTGAAAAATACATATGAAGAAGTATGGAATAAGCTGTGCATACTTTATAATTTAACTTGGGTCTAGAAGCATCCTTACAGATTATAGCCATGTAATCTTCACTCTTATGAATTATCCTTATTCATTTAACATGTCCTTCAAGCAAGGGATGCTACCACATTCTTTAATATTTTAAGAGCTTCCCACTTCTCCTTGATACCTAGATCAAGCTAGCTGTTTTCCTCCTATTTTCCTTAGCGGCCTAATTTTTACCAGTAAAGATGAAACATTGGTATGACTAATCCTGCTCACGGGCCAGTAGCACTCAAGCTTGAGGGCTTCCATCCCTCAAGACAAGTGGACAGTGGCCCAAACTTTCCCTGAAAACCCAAACTCCATTTGGCAAGTATTAAGGCCATCTATGCTACTTTACGGTAGAGGTACATTTTCTCATGGAGATGGTGTTGGCTCTTCACACTATGAAGCAAGCCCTTCTAGAGAGTTCCCCACAGACTCTGTCATTTAGAGGCAGAAAGATCAGGTCTGAACTGTTTTCAGGTTGTGTCTGTCCCTGCACTCACAGCCCATGGGCTAAGAGTGTTTACCCTGAGACCTGCCAGTACACTGCCAACACAAAGACCAGCTTAGAGTTTGACCTCACTGGGAATAATGTTTCTGTAGACACACTAAGGTCAAGGAAAGAAGGAAAATTAGTCAAATGAAATGGTGTCGCTGGAAAACAGATGGAAACCAAGTTATAGAGAGGAAAATCCCTATACTAAAGTGGTTAAGAAACCATGTAGGTTTTGGAATCAAAGAAGCCAGAATTTGGGATCAAAGGAACTAGGGATACCCCATGACCCTACCTGTGAAAGTTTGAACAGCATTATTTTACCTCTCAAAATGATCGATCCATCGATCTCTCTCTCTCTTTCTCTCACTGGGTATTGAATCCAGGGTTGCTTCACCACTGAGCCACATCTCCAGCCCTTTTTACTTTTTAAGTTTGCAGACAGGATCTCTATTAAGTTGTTTAGAGCCTTGCTGAGGCTGGCCTCTAACTTGTGGTCCTCCTGCCTCAGTCTCCCGTGTTACTGTGATTATAGGTGTGTGCCATCAAACTCAGCTTCTTTCCTTATTTTTAAAATGATGATAAAAAATTTACTTTCTAAGCTGTTGTTGGGATTAAATTAGATAATTTAAGTACAGAACCTGAAATGACACTGGCACATAGTAAGAACTCCGTATTGGTAATAATAATCTGCTGTTCTGGGCCCAGTACTATTGTCTGTGAGGAATTTGTGCAGATTCCATCGCCTGTGCCAGTACTGAGGAAAATCAAGGTATACATCAAACTTCCATGGGAAAATAAAGGCAGAGGTTTGATTTAGCATGTAATTGTAGATAGGTCTTCACTGGACTACATGTTACTGGGTGAGTGATGGAGGTGCTGAGAGGTTTGTAGACAGGCATCATACAGTGGAGTGTTCTGAATGGAATAAGAAGGTCAAGGCTCAACAGATTTCAGCATCATGATGCACAGTCTGTGTCCAGGTACCATAGGGCCTTGGACTTGACCTTATACTTACACTCCTAATTTACCAAATTCTGTCCATTTTACTGTGATGAACTTTATCCTTGCATGGCTGGTAGCATCCTCAAGGTCTCAGCTCCCAAATGCACTCTTAAAACTAAGAAGGAGGTTCTGAGAATCTGAATGTGCCTGTCGCAGCCATAGAGATTATCACTCTGTCATATCTTATGGCTCACACAGAGCATTTTTCTAACTAACATCCTCGTTCTGCCAAATGCCACTTTGCAGATTCTGATTCATCAGTGTTACATCTTTGCTGAAAACAAGGAACCAGCCTTTAGGAATCCATCATTCTATGAAGGGGCAATTTGACTTTCAGAGATCGGTTTTCCTTTTGTGATGACAGAGGATAAATGAATTGGCAACATCTTTTTTTCCAAACAACCCATGTATTTCATTGCTTGTGTTTCCAAGTCACAGGACAACAGATTTCTGTTTTGATTTGTGTGCTTCTCAACACAGTGTTCACTGTGGAAAGATATCGGGGTCAAAGTGCAAACCGGTAGATTCCACATTTTGTAAAGTCAGAACCCTTAAGCTGTATTTTCCTTTACACCTCACTTCTCAAAGCTAGCAGTTTAAGTAAAGGTCTCTTTGTTACTGCAGCTAAAAAGCAATTCCTAAATACTGTTAGTGGATGTACCGTGTATTTCTCAAGTCTTTCCTTCTCTCTAGAACACAGCCCCATCGGAGCCTCTATAATTTGTTAACAAAACTGAAGACAAAAGAATTGTACTTAAGAAAGTCAAGGGCTTTGGGAATATATGTGCAGAAAGAATTTGACTGCTAATTATCTTTCCCTGTCATTCTTTTATTCTATTCTGAATTGACCTTTCATTATGACATAGATGCTATATTGTGGCACCTAATCTATGTAGCATGATTGAAGAATCCACATAAAAATGTGATAAGTACTGCCTCACCCTTGATGCTTGGAGACATTTTGAAGTCATTTGACAAGCCATGCAAGGAGCATTTTTAGATCTCTTTGCTGTCTGAAACCAAGGCATGACACACATTGGTTATGATTTGATCTCCATGAACATGTATCATAGGACTGAGTGTTCATGTGGTTCTTTGTTAAATTTTTGGTTCTCTGACTCACCTCTAAATGTCAGTCTTGGTTGACATTTCTCTTCCTTCCATTCTTCTGAGTCTTCCCCTACCTACCTCCTAAATGGTTAGTTTCTTTTTTTGTGCTAACTGGAAACATGTCAAGTCTTTAGAATTTTTATTTGTTAATTCATTTATTTAAAGACAAACATTAAATACTAAATATCTCTGAATCATCCCAGAAAGGCTAACGTATATAACTGTGGAATTGGTAAGACATTTTACAGCAGTGATTGGGTTAATGTGCTAATAGAATTTAGATAGATAAGATGTCATTTAGCATAGGATTCCCCAAGTAAAATGATCTGAATATCACAGTCCTTGTTGATCCAGGAAAACCTCTTGAAACCTTTTTTGTAACATCAAATAAAAATCATATGACCTTAAAGGATGATTATTTCTAGACTTCGGGTTCCCAGATGTTATAGTCAAAAATAGACGTTAGTGTCACATTTAATTGATTGGAATGCCATGCATATTCTATGGCTTTGTTTTTAATTATCTTAGATGTGAAATTTATTTTCTTCTATTAATATTAATAAAATTCTTACTTTTAACAAGAATTTAGAAACTAAATTCTTTCCAATGGCAGCATATTACCAACTGTGTAAATTGTCAAAATTATTCCGCTGGATGAATCTGAGAGAAGATAAGCAAATGATTAGACAATGCCTGATTCTGAAAGCAGTAATTAGCAGGGCCTTTCCTGTAGTTTTAGATGGTAATAGGTAGAAATCTCTATCAACAAAACCACCAGTATAAAAAACAGAACTTGTGATTGTTTCCTGTGATTTCACTTGGTTTTGCAAATCTCCATTCCTGAGTTTTGTAGAAAGTTAACCAGCCTTTTTACATTCCCTTTTTCTACCTGGCCTATGGGATTTGCCTTCAGGGCTTTTTCCAGTCCAAGTTGTTGAAGTTCCTAGTAGGATACTTTCATTCTGGCCATTGGCATCTATGCATGGCTACTCCTATCCACAGATTCATCTCCACAAACGTACCTTCTCTCTTCCTGCCCTTCCTGGCAGAGCTGGGAAGGTTACCACCTCATGCGTTCTTGGTGCTGACCTGAATGTGTCTCCAGGTTCAGTTATCATTTTGATGACTTCTAGGATCCTCCTGTCCCCATGGTTCAGGGAGATTGCAGAGCCTCAGACCTTTTCTGTGACTTAAGCCAGCACTTAACCTTCATAGTCCCCTCAGCCACTCCTTTCTCATCTTCCATTCCTGAATGTCTTTATGGAGACTGGGGAAGGAGACTAACTCAGATCCTGTCTTCCATATCTGTTGCATATGGCATATACTTTATATCCTAAATCCTGCATGGATCCATCTTTTGAAGCTTGGAGGCTCATATTTACCATATAACATTGACTTTTAAAATTCAAAAGTTGATCCAGTTGCATATGGCATATACTTTATATCCTAAATCCTGCATGGATCCATCTTTTGAAGCTTGGAGGCTCATATTTACCATATAACATTGACTTTTAAAATTCAAAAGTTGATCCTTCTGCCCTTCCCTTTATCCCATTTTCTTCCTCCCTCTAATTTTTTGTCTGTCTACCCCCCTCCATCACCTCTCTCTTCTGCCATTGTGTTCTATGATAATCATCCTTTCTCAAAGCAATGAAGAAGAGTTTGGAACTTAGACAAAAAATTGGGAGGAGAAATGCAAGGCACATTCATTTATGTAATAATAACATGTTAGCATATCATCATAGAACACCAAAGTACAAAAATTAGGGCATACCAGGCCCTTGTCTTTAAAGAAATAATGCAGTCATAGCACCAAACTCATAAACCTTTCCCCAAATCTTGACCAGATGCCCCAGGTAGGGGCTAGTTTTCAGATTTATGAATTAGCTGTTTGTAAATGGACCCTGCTGTGGATGATTTCTTCCTCTGCTGCTAGCCCTAAGAAGCATGGAAAGGGGTCTTTTCTGTCCACCCTTTTAATTCATTTCCCATTTCCTCAAATTCCACTGGTCCCATAGCACCTCAAGGTACTCACAGGAACCATGCTCAATTCTGTGTAGAATCAAACCAAGCAGAGGGATACCAAGTTGAAAACTCAGGAATGCCCAGGTATAACTGTTTGCATCAGTGCTACAAGCTGCAGTTATTTGAGCTCCTTGTCATTTATTTCTCATTCATACCAGCATGCGATGGCTTTAAAAATGACAGTTACAGTCTTTCCATATTTGGAAAAAATGTCAGGCAAGGCCACTCATGAAAAGGAATTCCTAAACTAGGCAAATTATTGTGCATGCATCTTTTTAGCAATGGTTCTGGTAAATAAAGTGTGTCATATAAGCAATGTAAGTATTATAAAGTGGATACTTAGCATCATTTTAGGAGGGATAAGAAAGGGTGATTGAATAACTTATCAAATGTCTTTAAGAAAATAAGAATGGAGTTTAACTTCTCATAGAGTTTCTGGAAATAAAGGTTTCCAATCCTCTCTCTATTCCCAAGGAGAAATATGGATACTATAAGCATTTTAGGATTTTACAGTCTGTGCAATGTCATAATCATCTTTCTAGAGAATAAAAAAAAAAAGCTCAGAAGATAAATATCAACTACATATAAAAATCCAGATAAAAACTTTGCAGAGCTCCTTCTAACTTTGTCTCCCTGTTTCCAATACAGGAGATCCCAAATGAGTGGGCACATAGGGAGGCTTCTAATTTCCTCATCCTCAAATAATATTGCTTACCTTCTTAGGCACAGAAAGCTCTGTGTTGGCTTTAAACACAGTCTATTGTACAGAGACATGGAGTTCCAGCTGCAGGCTGAAGCCTCGTGGTTTTTACTTATAAGACAGGTAAAGATTCAAGGCATTAAGTTGCCTGAGTTTAATGCCAGTTCTTTCTCTTACTGTGACGCTATGGGTGTTTTAGTCAGCTTTTTTGCTGCTAAAAAAGATTTGACAAGAAGAATTTTAGAGAAGGAAAAGTTTATTTGGCACTCATGGGTTCAGAGGTCTTAGTCCATAGATGGCTGATTCCATTGCTCTGGGCCTGGGGTGAGGTAGCACATCATGGTGGAAGGGTGTGGAGGAAGAAAGCCACTCAGGAAATGGCCATTGGGAAGTAGAGCTCCCCTCACCAAGAACAAAATATCAACCCCAAAGACATGCTCCCGCAGTGACCCACCTCCTCCAGCCACACTCTGCCTGCCTACAGTTACCATCCAGTTAATCCTTCAGTGAATTAATGCACTGATTAGGTTAAGGCTCTCATAACCCATTCATTTCACCTCTAAAGTTTTTTGCATTGTCTTACACATGAGCTTTTGGGGGACACCTCATATCTAAACCATAACAATGGGCAAGTTACTTAAACATTCTCATCCCACCCCATCTCCTCATCTGTATAATGTAGTAATTGCAATTGTCCCTATTGTGTGGGATCTTTCACAATAATGAAATAGAACATCGTTGGTGCAGATGCTTAGTGCTCACTGGGCTCATGTGCCATCTTGGTGGATGATGTTGATAGTGGTGACTGAAAAAAGAAGAGGGCCTTCCATGATTCATTTTGCCAGTTCTTTATTTTCATAGCAATCCTTATTCTTCCTTTACTTGAAATATGCTTTGCCTTATGAATTGTGCTGTACATGTACAGTACCATTCTGTGTGTTCATGTCATTCCAGTTTATCCCCTATTATCCTTGTGAGCTAGAGAAAGCAGGTGCCATCCCTCTTTTACAGATTAAAACCTCAGCCTTCAAAAATTTCATGATTTATCTGAGAGCATGGCCACTAATGAGAAGTATGTGTGTAGATTAGCATCTAATGGTGTGCATTTATGTCACTCATTTATGCATTCTGTCACTCATTTAATTACTCAGCAAATGTATACTGAGCGGTAGCACAGGACAAGTGAATGTGCTGGGCAGGAGATGTCAGGCATGGCCTTTGCTTTCAGGAGTTTATATTCCCATATAGGAAGCAGGAAGAAAACTCTTAAGTGGTTTTATGTGAGACAATTACAAGTTACATTTAGTTCTGTGGAAGTAAAAAGTAAGAGTTTGAGCTAGAGCACTCCAAAACAGTTGCTCCAGGAGTACACTGACAGCCCAGATGATCACAGCCACACGGCTGTCTGTAAGAGATCATTCCTGTTACGCAGATGGTGAGATCGCGGCCCAGATGCATTAAAGCAAAGGTAAATGCAGCTCATTTCTCCTAGTGCTTTTTCTCTTCTGATGTGTACCTGCCTTCCAAGACCCTTGGGGAATATGAATAGATTTCTGATTTGGGGGTAATCTTATTGTTTTGTTGTTAAACAGTTCCTTTGCTTTATGACACCCTGTCAACAGGGCTCTAATGGAACAAGTTTGGTGGTGATCCTCGGTTGATCCCTTTCAGTCTCCACTAACAAACAGCTTAATGGAGAAGCGAGTGCTTCTCTTTATTTCCTGAATTCAAAGCAGGGTGATATTTTCCAGTTTATGTTCAGATTTTATTATATTGATGAAAGCTTGTAAGTGGTTTGTAGGAAGGGAGAAAACACAGGACTCAAAACTCCTTGTCTCACAGGCAGCTTAATTATAGATAGGGAATCTCAGCCATGTGTACAAAACCCTTTCTGGATATTTCTCCTTCCCCTGGGTCCCGCTGTCCTTCATGGACTGGGCAGACAGCCCTGCAAAGTTGTTGAAGCAGAATGTGGAGACTGAATGATGAGAAGCCAGAACTGTACAGAATAATACTTTCAGGGAAGTCCTACTGATATCTGGAGTAGCAGATAAATTGAGCTTCCAAAGCAGTCCAGATCTCAGGTAGAAATGGGCAATTGACTGTGGAAGGAAAGTGTTGAATTATAAGATGTAGTTTCTTTTTTATTTGAGAAAAACCCAACTGTCGTGTGCAAGTTTTGGACAAACTTGTAACAAATGGCTGCACTTTAGAATCCAATTTTTTAAAAGACAAAAGACAAAAAGAAAAAGATGTCAATATCCACACTGTAGCAGCTCCCCTCTGTGCATGCAAGTGTACAAAAAGATCACTAGACCGGCTAGTTATTAGACTTCCAATGTCTGCCAGCCTCACTGGTAATGTGACTATATAAATCAGACCTCCAGCACCACGTGTATATCAGTAGATTCTCTCTTTCCTTGGAGTAGCTCTGAGTTTGCAGAAGTATTTTTGAATTTTAAACATTCATAACTTAAATCAGTGATATTTTTATCTTGCAAAATTAATCCTTGTTACTCCCAATATTTGGGACATTTCAATGGCCACCCATTGTTCATTGGAACAAGAATGAGACCCTTAGCACAGTCTCTGGGCTCCCAGAGGCTAGGCTATCTTGTGCTCTGAACCTCTTTCAGTTCTGTGTGTGTTCTCCCCACCACAGGACCTTACCACATGCTGTTCCCTCTGCCTGCAATTCCTTTTCCTCACTACAGTTTTTGACTAGTTAACACCCACTTGCTTGTCACTTCTCATGGTGCCACTTCCTAATAGAGGCCTCCTCTAAAGTCCCACAATGATCTAGGATTTATTGTCTGCTCTTCTGCCTTTGCTGATCTTTCCCTCTGAGATGCACATGGCCATTTTGTGATGATGTGCTTTCCATGTGAGTACTGGGAATTTTCTTTCTCCAGTACAAAGCTTCAGGCTTAGTGAAACCCAGCACTCACTTCTCTGTTTCTGCCTACTTTCATGCACATCTTCAGCCCCAGTTCATTGATGGAGTAGGAGTTTAATAAGTAATTAAGAAGGAATTAATTTTACTTTCCATGCTTAAAAGCATCCACTTTGCATGAAACAGTCGAATGCAGTTGATCAGGTTAGAAGAGGAAGGGCAAGTGGTGCACACCTGCATTTTTCTAAAGGTGCCCAGCTTGCTCCACTTCAGGCACTGGAGTGGCATCTCTCATTTGGAGGATCAGCCTAGGCAAATGGATTCAGTTGGGAGCTTTGTAGGATTTATTGGTCTATATGTGTTAAACGTTTTCTAAGCCCACTATGTTGTTTTGTAGAAGGCACACAACACAAAAAAACACCAAGATCTGCATTTATTTGAGTTGACAAGTGTTCCATTTAAAGGAAAAATGCAAGAATCCCCATATCCAATAAACTGTAATAACCTTTAGCTATCCTTCTCTTAAAAAAAAAAAGTTGTTTTGCAGGAACAGAGGGCCGAAAAAATGCATCAGTATCTCAGTGTGGACCATGTCCTTCCCTTGATTAGTTGTTATTTTCATCACTGAAGAATAGCTGTATTTTATGTGCAACAAGGACGAACTCAGATGTAGAGTTAAAACCATAATACTAAAATACAACAAAATAGCCAACATAATTAGGTACTTTGTTAAATGGCAATGTCTTCCAAAAACACACGCAAGTGAATACAAATCTAAATGAACAAAAATTGTTTTCATAAAGCTTTACATTGAAGATTTACACTGAAGGTTTTAATTTGGGACATCTTTTTAAAAATAATCACAATAAGCAATATTTATTGAATACTTGCAATATGCCAGTCATTAGCCCAGGCGGCTTTCACAGATGATAATCATTCTCAAAATGGGTATTAGTTTTATGCTCACTTTTTTTTTTTAGTTGTAGATGGACACAATATCTTTATTTTGTTTATTTTTATGTGGTGCTGAGGATCGAACCCAGTGCCTCACGCGTGCGAGGCAAGCGCTCTACCACTGATCCACAATCCCAGCCCTTATGCTTGCTTTTTAGTTAAGAAAAATGAAACTCAATTTAAACTTTTTTTTCTTTTTTCCCTGTTCACAGAAGCTCTGAGCTAGTATTATTTTTACTGTTTAATGAACAAGGAAATGGGAACTTGGGCAGACACAGCAGCTTGCCCATGGCACCTTCCTGGCTGAGGGAGCTTAGTTAAATCCCTTGTCTGTGTTCCCTTTTAGAAAAATGACCAAAGCAGAATCTCCACCCCACATCTGGTCCACCCAAAGCCCTACAATTCTGTTTGTTTCCTCTGTTCTGAGTGGTGATCCTGGATTGAGAAACCTCATAGTGAAAATGTGCAATACTATGTCCAGGACAGTTAGTACTATCCACCTAGCACCTAGGAAGAGAAATGGAGTGACACATGTGACCACAGGACCTCAGGCTTCTGCTGCTGTTCCTTTTTTTTTTTTTTTTTTTTAAATCTGCCCAAATCTCGAGTTTGACAGGAGCCCTGGCTTACAGACTAATTGGCTATCAAGTTGCCCTACCGACCCAGCGTGCCCTCCATTTGGTCATTGAGTTCCTTTTTACCCAAGAGTAGGGAAGGATGTGGCCAAAAGAAAAGTGGCTGTTCTTGAAAGAGAGACAGTATTGCTCTCATGGAGATGATTGCGTGTGCATAAGCTCCATGGTGTGTTCCACTACCTCCCTGCTCTTGGGACAAGCTGCTAGATTATTTGTTAAGTCTCTTCTGATTTTAACCCCTTGTGTGTGCTCTTTTATTAAAATACTGGATCATATCTCCTGGGCACTCTTCTACTCATGAGCACTCCCGGAGACTACGACTTCCTCAGGATATCCGTGGAGTTTGTGATCCTGACTTGTGGTTCATTGGCAGGAGATATTTGCACTGTACTTTAAAATCCTGTATATGAAACTTACAAGGCTGGCATGGACTGAACCAAAAATTACAATAATTCTATGAGCCCAACATAATGATAATATGGAGCTTATGTGAGACAGTGCAAGAAAGAGCAGAGGTGAGAGCCTTATGAGAGCCTTAATATAATCAATATATTAATCCACTTGAATGGATTACCTGGTGGTAACTGTAGGCAGGTGGAGTTACCACCTGGAGGAGGTAGGCCATAGGTGTGTGCCTTGGGGTATCTATTTTGTCCCTGGTGAGCAGAGCTCACTCTGCTTCCTGATAGTGGCATCCTGAGCTGCTTCCCTCCACCACACCTTTCCCCCATGATGTTCTGCTTCACCTGTGGCCCAGAGTGATGAAGTGGGCTGTCTCTGGTCTGAGACCTCTGAAACTATGAGCCAAATAAACTTTTCCTCTGCTTATTCTTGTCAGGTATTTTGGTCACAGGGACAAAAGCTGGCTGAAACAGGTTGATCATCTTGAATGTCTTGACAGTCCCGTGATTTTATAGACCACCACCTGCTGACTCTTTGCTTCCACAGTTTTCAGGTTTATACAAAGCATATTGAAGAAATATTGGAAGATTTCTTATTCTTACATAGTTTGCTTCCTTAGGATACATTTCTAAAAGTTGTGAAATAGAGAAGCAAAGAATGAGGACTGTAAAGCCCAGTCACCTTAAAGTTGGTGTCATTCCGTGCCTCATACTAGCACTGAAACCAGACACCAGTGACTGTGTACCTCTGTGCTCATTTCCTAATTTATGAATGTGATGGTGAGAATATCTACCTGATAGTTTTGTTTTGCATCTAAGGAGAAGCACTGAGTTAATACATGTAAAGTGCTCAGTATAATACCTGGCACAGAGGAAGCCCTCTGCTAAGTGTGGCAAAATGCACATTATGTTTGTTTGTTTGTCATTACTGATTCAAATAGTATAAACATTTTTTTGGAACATGGAAATATATTGCCAAGCAACTTTCTGAAAGCACTGTCCTAATTTATTCAGTGCTGGCAAAGCCACTAAAATGTTACCTCTGTTTTAAATGTGTTTCTTGGAAAACTTGCAAGATTGAATATTTTTTTCCATATGTTAGAGGACTAATTTACCTGTTTTATGAGATGTACTTTAGAGTCTTTAAATTGTTTTAATATGCCTTATATCATCTGATCACTCTACCACTCAGCAGAGTCAGCAGAGCTGCTGATATTTACAGTCTACTGAAGAGAAAGATAAAAGCAGAGTTCTGACAGTGGCTCACCCTAAGCCACTAGCATCTGGCAGCGCTAAGATTTGAACCCAAGTGTTTGATTTTGCTCTGGTACACACATGATTCACAGAAGTGTCATTCTCTGACATTCAAGGGTTAATATCACACACGTGTGTGTGTGCGCATACATACACACGTGTGTATAGATTTAAAAAACCATGAATAATACTTGATTTTTCCCCATATAAATTTAAGCGTTTGGGAGAATACCATTTCAAAATCTCATAAGCTGTGTCTGTCAGCTCATTTGGAAACACAAAGGAAACATCCTGGAGCCTGTGATGCATAAGTCTATTCTTAAGCATCTGTCTAGGATAAATGAAGATGCATGTCCCCAAACCTTTGTGTAGAAATGTTCACAGCTGCTAAATTTGTAGTCAGCCCTCCTGAGACTAGTTCTCTCTGGGGTGCTTATTTCTGCTTACCTTGCAAGTGGAGTCACTGATAATCTTTTCAAGATGTTTTTAAGCAGAAAGTGATCTTGGAGGACACACATGGTAGGTTCCTTTGGAACACAGAGAAAATTTGTAACTGCTTATTATAATAAGAATAATATATTCTTCTGGAGTGAAGGTATGCAATGAAAGTCTGGTGAAAAAATTCAGTTTCCTGCAGCTCATAATTTGACAGCTGTCACATAAGCCCATTGCATGTTCAGTGTGCACCCGGGACTCTGCTTCAACTTCATTGGACTTGAAAGGGCCCAGTGCAAACAAACGTGTGCTGCTTCCTCTGCCTGGCTCTAAGCCAGGGGTCCAGCACCTTCAACCAGCATACATGAAACTGTGGAAGGCAAACGTGTTACATGTGGGGTTTTTTATTTTTCATTTAGACAGTCTGAGTTGCTTAGGGCCTTGCTAAGTAGCTGAGGCTGTCTTTGAACTTGTGATCTTCCTGTCAGCCTCCCGAGCCTCTAGGATTACAGAGGTATGCACCACCATGCCCAGCCCCTCAACAGTTGTTCTTCCTTTTTTTTTTTTTTTTCCGGTACTGAGGATTGAACTCGGGGGCACTCGACCACTGAGCCACATCCCCAGCCTTATTTTGTCTTTTATTTAGAGACAGGGTCTCAGTAGTTCCTTAGCACCTCACTTTGGCTGAGGCTGACTTTGAACTCGAGATCTTCCTGCCTCAGCCTCCTGAATTGCTGGGGTTACAGGCATGTGCCACTGTGCCCAGCCCCCTCAACAGTTCTTGACAACTCCAAACTAGAAATAGCCCAGACATCATACAGAAAATAAGCAAATTCTACTATATCCATCTGGTAGAATAATACTGATAAAAAATGAATTATTGATGCCTGCAAAAAATGAATAAATGTCAATAGTATTATGTAGATCAAGAAAAGCTAGACTAAGGGTTGTATGATTCTATTTATTTGAGATAGTTGAATAAACATAATTGTAGTCTTGGATTTTGGACTAACAATTGTCTCTTAGTGAGAAGAGTTAGTGATGAATAGGGTCCCCCCACCCCCGCAAAAAAAAAATCTGAATAAAAAATTAAAGTGCTGTGCACTGACATTTATTAACATTGAACAGTTCACTCTTTACTTAGCATTTCAATGTATGCAGAATATGCCTCCTTCAAAGTATTCACACATTGGGGGCCTGGGGCTGTAGCTCAGTGGTAAAGTGCTTGCCTAGCATGCATGAGGCACTGGGTTCGATCCTCAGCACCACATATAAATAATGAATGGATAAAATAAAGATCAACAACTAAAAAATATTTTTTTTAAAAAAAAGTATTCACACATTGGATTGGGAGACAACTCCTTCACTCACCACTTATTATCTGTGTAACATTAGGTAAGTTATTAAACTAAGCCTCAGCTTTCCTATCTGTAAAATGTCAGTAATAATAAAAGCATTTATTACCTAGGCTGATTATGAGGATTAAATGAGATAATGCATGCTAAATGCTTGGAATAACTTGGATTATAGAAAAATATTGCATGAATGTTGACTGTTAATATAGTTCATCGTAGTGCTGTCTATGAATAACAGACAACTTGAACTTGGTGCTTAGGTGAGAAGGAGCAGATGTATTTGGACCAGTGTAATAATAAGCCCGTTATTACGGAGAAAGCAGTATGTATTCAAATGCAAACTTAATATTTAAAGCTCTGACACAATGCTATTATTCTCTAGCACTAAGAAACCCCAGAGACTACAAAATTAGGGTTAGAGGAGCAGCTTTGATTTGAGCAGTGTGGTTTCACCTTTGAGCAAACCTCCCGGTGAGTTGCCAGACCTGAGGCATGCACTGAGCTAGAAACGCTTTAAGGGCATTACAAGAGGACCAGGTGGGCACTCTTCTGGCTTCCAGTAGAAAGCATTTTGCAAGAAAGAGTACACCCTGTAGGCCATCAAATAGTCTCACTTTTCTCATAAATGTCTTTATACAGTTGATTTGTTCACATCACTATCCAAACATGGTCCATCTACCACATTCGTGAGTTATGTTCTTCAAGTAAATTTTTTGTAACCTAAAAATGTTTTCCATCGCTGCTGTAGAATTTGACACTTTTGGATTTTGCACCTTGGTTTACATGTTCTCCGTCTTCTCTATTTCCTATAAATTACTCAGTAGACCCAGAAGCATGATTAGGTTCATGTGTTGCCCCCCATCTCTCCCTCCCTCCCTCTTTTTCTACCCATCCCTTTCTTCTCTCCTTTATTTCTTGGAATTTTTACCAAGTAGTGTTAAATACTGACTATTGTATGACATTAGAAATTCCTTAAAATCTGTTTAACTTTATGTGTTAAGATCAGAAGAGAAAGCGGTTGTATTTGGGAGGCAGAACACTCTGGAGGCAAAAAATTTAAGCAGCATTTTTCATTCAACTGAAAAGTTATGATTTAGTGAATTTTACATGCACATACACAAATATGTATACAATGCTGTTTTCCAAGTTTAACAAATCTTGCTAATTTCTAGAAAGAGGAGATGGATGAAGAAGAGTAGAGGAGGGAAGGAGGGGGAAAATATGAAATTGTGGCTCCAATGTCTTCAGCATGCTGACATCATGTATTTTCTTTTCTCCTTCCTTCCTCCCTTTGTACTGGGGATTGACCCTAGAGGTACTCTGCCACTGAGCTACATCCCCCCGCCTTTTTATATTTTGAGAGAGAGCCTCCCTAAATTGGCCTGAAACTTGTGATCCTCCTGCATCAGCCTCCCAAGTATCTGGGATTACATGTGTGCACCACCACACCTATCTTTCATTATCCTTCCCCCTCATGATTTTAGCAGCCATTGTAAAGATTGCACAGGCTCTTATTTGATCTGCTGTCTTGGTGTATTTTAAAATAAATTGATTCAGGAGTATTTTGATAATTTAGCCTTAATACAACTCCTGGAGTGACATATGCAGGATTTGAGTGGGGAAGAATTGGCTGTGGTTTGAGACTAGAAATCTATAGGGATGAATTTCTTTACTCAGTTCTGGAATGAACACTTCACCAGTGATTCTATGGGTTATATAAAAAGAGCGCTCAAACCATGTAAACAAAAATTTGACACAAGATCATAGAGGAGAAAAGATTATGTGAGAAATTATGGGGCTGGGGTTGTGGCTCAGTGCTAGAGCACTTGCCTGCCTCATATGTGAGGCACTGGGTTTGATTCTCAGCACTGCATATAAGTAAATAAAATAAAGATCCATTGACAACTAAAAAAAATTTAAAAAAATTGTGAGAAATTAAAATAATTTATGTATTCTTTAAGAAACATGGCTTTTTATTTAGTAGCAAGGTATATTACATTTTTTGTATTAATTTTAATAGCAAACATTGTGATTAGCTTAGTGTTGGTTGCCATTGTTCTTGTTTTAGTAAGCTTTTGCATCACTATTACCAAAATACCTGGCAAGAACAATTTATAGGAGGAAATTAATTTTTTTAATATTGTTTAGTTGTAGTTGGACACAATACCTTTATTTTTATGTGGTGCTGAAGATCAAACCCAGTGTCTCACATGTGCTGGGCAAGTGCTCTACCACTGAGCCACAATTGCAGCCCCCAGGAGGAAAATTTTATTTGAGGCTCATGGCTTCTGATTTCTTAGCCTATAGACAACTGACTCCATAGCTCTGGGCCCAAGGTGACGCAGGACATCATGGCAGAAGTGGGTGGTGGAAGAGAGCTGTTCCTCCATTCATGGCATCTGGGAGGCAGAGAGCGAAGGGGGAAAGGGCTGTGGCGGGGATGCACCCTTCCAGGGCACTCTCACTGACCCACCTCCTCCAGCCAAACCCCACCTGCCTACAGGTACCACCCAGTCTTTCTTTCAAATTAGGATGGACTGATGAGGTTATAGCTGTCATATTCTGATCATTTCACCTCTGAATATTGCTACATTAACTGAAGCTTTGGGAGATACCTGGTATCCAAACCAGAACAACTCCCAGCAGACTGCTCTTGGCAATAGAGAAGGTCCTTGGTTGAGGCTCTCAGGAGACCTTCCACGTGTTTGGGGCATTGAACATGGGAGCTTGAAACATCCCTTTTAATCCCTTGTTCCGTGCACATTGCACCTAAACTGCACCCACTACGCTATTAACCCAGGGTTATTTACTGCCTGCCTTTTTACATACACTTACCTGGAAATTGAAAATGGAACTGCCCAAGTAAATGTAGTTTTAAGTGAAAACTGAAGAGCCCTCCAGGAAGCATCCTGCAGAGAAAATGGGAAGAAATAGTGTTCTTTGGCTAGATACTATTTCTCCCTTGCTAGAATTCTTTCAAAGTTGTTAACAAAGCACACCTGTAGTCCCAGTGGCTTGGGAGGCTAGGCAGGACGATCTCAAGTTCAAAGCCAGCCTCAGCAACTTATTGAGGCCTTAAGCAACTCAGAGAGACTCTGTCTCTAAATAAAGAATAAAAAGGGCTGGGGATGTGGCTCATTGGTTAAGTACCCCTGGCTTCAATTTCTGGTACCAAAAAACAAACCAAAACAACCCCACCTTCAACAAACTCCTCATTGTTTCAGTCACAGAATATTGGGATATTAACGGTTCAGTTTGAATTAACTCTTGATCATCTAAATTGGGACGTCTTCTGGCCTTTTCAATGTGTGGTTTGATTGGTTGGTTGGTTGGTTGTTTATTCCCCCCTCAAACCAGTGAGCTTTCTTGCCTGAATGTTCATTGATCTTCATGACTTGGCATACAGTTCATGCTTACATTAAGCATTTGTTTCCTGAGCCACTGAGAAGAAAAAGCGTCATTAGACATGGAGCCAGCATGTACATGAATAGCCATGTAATGCTCAGTAGAAAGTCTTTCTCAAATAATAAACCCCTCAGGTAACAATCTATTAGGGGTACATGCTTGCTTATTTGTCTATCTTAAAATATATGTGCTTGGGATTTTATTGGATAATACACATTAATCAAAGTAATGCCATGGTTAAAGACCAATGCTGATTCCTTTAATAATTTCTTAACTCTTATATTGCTAAAATTCTTTTATTTTATATGGTTTGGTTTTTCTTCTAGACTTTTGGCAATTGTTCTGAGCCCTAACTTTTTTTATTCAAGAAAAGGTCAGGGAATGGTACAATAGCGGTTGCCATAACCTTGTTTCCTCTTGTAGGGAGCTCCAGTGAAACTTCCAGTGAGGATAAGAAAATCTAAATAAAAATCATGGCTTGCATGAACTTGAAGATTATTTGTGATTCAGAACTAAAGCTGAAAATGAAAACAAAAAGGAAAACCTCAAGCACATCACTTTTCCATGTTTAGCTGGGGAGGAAAACATTTGGTTCACTGTCTATAGTATGGGGTGGAATAACAGAAGAAAATCGATGAAAAAAATGATAGTATCTCCTACAGAGGGTGTTGTGAGAGCTAAAAATCAAATCATGAAAAGTGCTGCTTATAAGAAGTGGCCACAAAAAGTCTACAAATAAATACACAGTGCCCATGATGCTTGGACCCACTGGGACCCATCATTCTTTTCCCAACTTGTGTATCCCATTCAATTCTCACTCACCCTCAGCTAGAAATAGAGGGAGGCATAGTTCTATTCCTGACTTGATGCAGGCCTTCCGATTTTCCTTCTGTTAATATTTTTTGCAAGGTCATGGATTTTTTTTACTTTGGGATTCTCTAAATGTGGTCACTATAGAAGATGCCACTGAATCTTATATAACCAGAGAAATAAGAAGTCGTACTCTGTGTAAAAAATAAAACAGAAGATGCCACTGAAGTAAACATTTGTAAACACCAAATCTTATTTTTCCATTAATATTCATTTTCTAAAGGGAAATGCATATACCAAGTCAACAATTATTTGTTTCCCTAAGTTATAGAAGGGATGGCAGTAGTATCTTAATAAGGCATGCTGGGTAACTGTATCCATATTGTATTCTCAAAATATTGCAGCTTTTCCTAGAACTTCAGGATCTACCCAGCCTGCCATCTCTTTATCTTCCATATTCAGAATCTAGAAGTTTTGTGGCAACCAAAATGTACCCTCTCTTTTTAAAATCCTGTAACATTTCCCCCTCTTTGTTAGGGTATTTGTCATTTTTCTTAAATTTAAGTATCAGTTAATTATATATCTCACTGCTCAGAACTTTCACCTCAGAAATATTTGAGTGTTGATACTCTGTAAAATAAATTTGCTTAATGAATGCAAGGTTTAGGAGCGCAGACAGGTGCCTTCTCAGTATGACAGGCAGCTTGGTCTTATAAAAGGATCCTCAGCACCAAGTGTGCATAGTTTCAGAGAAGGCTTCCCAGTGCAAATAACTTGCATTAATATTTGAAATCAGAATAAAAATTGCAATTTTTCACTCCCTGAGAAGCACAAGGGAAACAGTGGGCCGTTTGTTCCAGTGTCCTGGTGTAGGAGCACTCCCTATACCTCAAACCCCTCCCTTCCCTCTTTTCCCACTCTATGCTGATAAACCATATGCCCGGCAGAGCTTGCTTCACTGGTAGAGGCCTCTGGGCCACGATTGGTCTGAGGACCCTATATAAGCTTCTGTACTTCCTGGAATAAACAGGTTCTGGGTTCTGCGTCTTGCTCCAGCAGAGCAATCTTACCTACCCCTGGAGTCTGGGTGGAGTGACTCTGTGGACTGTCACCCCAAAACCTCATCCCATGAGACCCCAGGTCGTCCTCTCCGAAGACCCCTTTTCGTCTCTCAGGACCCCAACTCGTCGAGCAGACCCACGAGGCACGACTTAAAACAATACCCTGGACCTTACCAGTATCCGTATCTCAAGGTGTCTCAGCAGACATTTTTATAGGTTTCCAGGTCCATCCAGCTCTTTCTCGCATGTGTGTTCTCTCACTTGCTCTCTCTCTCTCTCTCTTTAGTTTCCCCACTCAAACAACATTACTTATATTAATAATTCCACGTCAGTGATTTTGTTCAATTTACATGTCTGTCCCCTAACAATTCGCATATGCTTCCTCACTGAGGCACGTATTCTGAGAAGCAGTATGTTGGAATGGGCAAGTTAAGTAGGTACTTCAAAGAAATGCCCTCACCAGCAGTACAAACATTAGAAATTCTGATAGCAAAAAGCCTTTATGGATCATTCTTGTGTAGGGCAACTGACAATTTATTTAACAGAGGTTAAAAGAGTGTGCATTTTGAAGATAAATATTGGACTCCAGGTAAAAGTAACAATAGAAACAGAAAATCAGGAGACTTGGAAAGCTAAGCCTCTTTGCATGCTAGAAGAGTTCTCATTTCCTCTAAACCTCTAGAGTCTTTCCTGGAAAATATGACGAAAAGGATGAAATACTATATAAAGAAATTAAAAGGGTGAGGGAAAAAATCAGCATCTCTTTTAATTGGAAAGGTTGAAAGAAGGAGCTGTTAACTGAGAATTAATTGTAAATGCTTTTTTTAAAAAATTTTTTTCCAGCTGTGCTGTTGAAAATATTTAGTATCACATTCCAGTGTATGTGTGTTGTGTGCTTAATGGTAGTCCTTTATAATGTTGTAAATTGGTGCATAAATAGTGTTTAAGCAAAGCTGGAAGATACTGAGTATTAAGCTTGAATAAGCGGTGAAACCATTTAACATACTCCATGATAGAAACAAATGTAGGAGCTGGGTGCAGTGATGCACATTGTAATCCCAGTGACTTCGGGGGCTGAGGCAGGAGAATTGTGAGTTTTACAGCCAGCCTAAGCAACCTAACAAGGCCCTAAGCAACTTGGTGAGATGCTGTCTCTAAATAAAATATTTAAAAAGAGCCAGGATATGGCTCAGTGGTTAAGTGCTCCGAAGTTCAATCCCCAGTACCAAAAACAAAACAACAAAACAAATGAACAAACAACAAAAAAAGTAAATACAATATCCAAAAATTATTTGTAGAGTAATTGCATAGAAGAAAGTAAAACTTATTTTTCACTACACATCTGAATATATTCCAAGTGCATTCCAAGTTGATTTTTTTAAAATTGTTTTTGATGTTGATGGACCTTTATTTTATTTATTTATTTATATGTGGTGCTAAGAATCAAACCCAGTGCCTCACACATGCTAGGCAAGTGCTCTACCACTGAGCCACAACTCCAGCCCAAATGTTGATTTTTATATTATAGAATTACTAGAAGAAAACATAAATGGAAACTGGAGTGGTATGTTCTTTTTCTTGCCATGATTGAGATTCAGATGTAATGAGGGAAAACAAAATCAATAAATTTTATTAGAAAATTTTCAATCTAACAAAATTGTACTTGGGAAAAAAAACCCAGGGAAAATACTTGCAACTTGTTCTCTAAGAATTAATCTGTCTGATACAGTTTTTAAAAATAGAAAAGAAAATAATTCTAAAAATTAAAATTGGCTCAGTAATGAACAATGTGCACAAAATAGAAACCGTTTGTATCTTTCTGTGTGCAAAGATGTTCCAACTCCCACATAAGGAAAAAAATGCAAATAAAAATGCACTCAATAGTGACCTTTTCTACATATGTGATAGATGCAAGTTCTAGATTGACATTGTACTTGGTTTGAAATGAACATCTCATCTATTGCAAAAAGGCAAAATGGTACAGCCCCTTCAGAGGAGTTGGCCAATATATGGCAGAAGTACAGGTGAAATTTACCTTTTAACAAAGTAATCCCTCTTCCCAGAATCTATCCCCAAAACACACAGAAAGTGGAAAAAACAAAGTATGTACACCAGGCTGTATATTATACTGTGCTATTTCAGATCATTTGTTAGATGTGCTTGTTCTAAAAACATCAGTTGCATAGTATGAGAATAAAGCAAGTGAGTAATCTTGACTCTGTCTCTAAGAACCAGCATTTTCCTTTTGAGAAAGTAGTCTGAAGCCATCTCATTTATTGATTCTTGATTTTCTTTCTTGCACTTTTAGGAGTCTTGCTAAGAAAGCCTAGGCCTAATCTGATGCAATGAAGATTTGGGCCTACTTTTTCCTCTTATTAGGCACAGGGTCTCTGGTTGAATTCCTAGGTCCTTCATCCACTTTGAGTTGAGTTTTGTGCATGG
This sequence comes from Xerus rutilus, assembly GCA_028644305.1. Taxonomy (NCBI): domain Eukaryota; kingdom Metazoa; phylum Chordata; class Mammalia; order Rodentia; family Sciuridae; genus Xerus; species Xerus rutilus. The sequence goes on along the minus strand of CM053416.1, from coordinate 7,593,762 downwards.
TGAGAGAGAGGGGTTTAGTTTCATTTTGCTGCACATGGATTTCCAGTTTTCCCAGCAGCATTTGTTGAAGAGGTTATCTTTTTTCCAATGTATGTTTTTGGCACCTTTGTCTAGTACGAGATCATTGTATTTATGTGGGTTTGTCTCTTTATCTTCTATTCTATACCATTGGCCTACATGTCTAGTTTGGTGCCAGTACCATGCCATCTTTTTTACTATAGCTTTGTAATATAGTTTAAGGTCTGGTATTGTGATGCCTCCTGCTTCACTCTTCTTGCTAAGGATTGCTTTGGCTATTCTGGGTCTCTTTTTTTCCGAATGAACTTCATGATTGCTTTTTCTATTTCTATGAAGAATAATGTTGGTATTTTAATTGGAATAGCATTGAATCTGTTTAGTGCTTTGGGTGGTATGGCCATTTAGACAATATTAATTCTGCCTATCCAAGAACATGGGAGATCTTTTCATCTTCTAAGGTCTTCTTCAATTTCTTTCTTTAGTGTTCTGTAGTTTTCATTGTAGAGGTCTTTCGCCTCTTTTATTACTTTGATTCCCAAGTAATTTTTTTTTTTTTAGGCTATTGTGAATAGGGTAGTTTTCCTAATTTCTCTTTCAGAGGATTCATCTAAAAAGCTGCTTCTCAGCAGAAGAAACAATGAGGTGAGCAGAGAACCTACACTTTGGGAGTAAATTTTTGCCACACCCACATCAGATAGAGTACAAATCTCTAGGATATATAAAGAACTCAAAAAAACTTATCACCAAAAAACACAACCCAATCAATAAATGGGCTAAGAAGCTGAACAGACTTCTCAGAAGAAGATATACAATAAATCAACAAATATCTGAAAGATGTTCAACATCTCTAGCAATTAGAGAAATGCAAATCAAAACTAAGATTTCATCTCACTCCAGTCAGAATGGCAATTATCAAGAATACAAGTAACAATACGTGTTGGTGAGGATGTGGGGGAAAAGGCATGCTCATACATTGCTGGTGGGACTGCAGATTGGTACACCCAATCTTCAAAGCAGTATGGAGTTTCCTTAGAAAACTTGGAATGGAATCACTATTTGACCCAGCTATCGCACTCCTTGGTCTATACCCAAAGGACTTAGAAACAGCATACTACTACAATGTTTATAGCAGCTCAGTTCACAGTAGCTAAACTATGAAACCAACATATATGCCCTTCAACAGATGAATGGATAAAGAAACTGTGATATATATATATATATATATTGATATATATATATTGATATATATATATATATATATATATATATATATACACACATACACATAATGGAATATTACTCAGCATTAAAAGAGAATAAAATCATGGCATTTGCAGGTAAATGGATGGAGATGGAGAACATCATGCTAAGCGAAGTAAGCCAATCCCAAAAACCAAAGGCTGAATGTTCTCTCTGATATGTGTATGCTGATCCATAATGAGACAGAGGCATAGGACGAATGGAGGAACTTTGGTCAGAGTGGAGGGAGAGTAGGGGAGGAGCATGAGGGCAGGAAAGATGGTGGAATGAGATGGACATCATTACCCTAGGTACATGTATGACTGCTCATATGGTGTGACTGTACCTTGTGTAGAACCATAGAAATGAAAAGTTGTGCTCCATTTGTGCATAATGAATAAAAATGCATTTTACTGTCATGTATACCTAGTTACAATACGTGCATACATACCTACATACATAAAAGAGAAAGTCAAAAAATACCAATATTAAATCAAAACTCCACAGTATTTAAGTTTATTTGAAAGTGGCATATGAATGTACTATAAAGCCCTGGTTTCTGTGACATGCAGGAAGCATCAGGTTGGTATGTAAATTAGTTTCACATGGAACAAGAAGTTTGAGATTAATGTGTAATCTCAATAAGAAAAATGCAGATTTCTTAATTATATTGTTGAGTTTCTCTTATGTATATTATGCTTCACATTTTAATAAATGCTCTGAAAAATTCGGTAAGGAAATTGACATGATTTTTAAAAGAAATTTTAGTTGTAGATGGACACAATACCTTTTTTTATATTAGTTTATTTTTATGCAGTGCTGAGGATTGAACCCAGTACCTCACACATGCTAGGCAAGTGCTCTACCACTGAGCTACAACCCCAGCCCTACACATGGTTTTAACCCAGTGGGTATCAAAACCTCTTGTATATGGGAGCACTGGCCTATGCCTGTGATTCCAGCTATTAGGGAGGCTGAGGAGGATGATCTCAAGTTCCAGGCCAGCCTGAGCAACTTAGCGAGATCTTTTTTCAAAATAAAAAATAAAAAGGAGTGGGAGTAGAACTCAATGGTAAAGTGCCCCAGTACTGGGGGAAAAAAAAGAAAAAGAGAAAAATCCTACTTGTGATTTGCAGGGTGTGGGGTATGGAATTCCTACTGCTCTGCACCACACAAATTTGCCGTGGAAGATAATTTTGGAAACTATCACTGAAGGTGAAACTGAATCTGTAACTATTTATTCTTCATGGAGGGACAGGAGATCTAAAGAGAATAAATAGTATTGTGTACTTAAGGCTTGGGGATGTGTTACAAGTTGTGTAGGACTGGGGATGGAAGAGAAAGAATGAAAGAAGAAAATGCCTGCAACTGTTAAAAAAAACATCTATCTTTAATGTTTTGCTGGAAGTTTGAAATGTTCTAGGGAAATAATTTAGTTAGGATTGAAGGGCAAAGTGGGGGAGACCTTTACATTGTGTTGTAGTGAAAGAATGGGGGGGGGGGAGAAAGAGGGAGGATATCTGCAGCAAACCACAGAGCAAAACCATATTACCAGAAAGATCAGTCATCTGTATTTGGAAGGGAAAAAATACCTAGAGAAAGGGTGGGGCAGGGTCACCTAGTGCAATCAACATGGGCTTTGGGGTCTGAGGAGGCTCAGTCTTTGTGATTACTCTACCTGTCAATGATGTGGAAAGGTAATTTAGTCACTAGAAGCCTCAGCTTTTCCTTGAGTAGAATAAGAACAAATAACATGAAACTCAGGATGCATAGATAAGATAATGATTTTAAAAATGCATTGTTTCCAAAACAGCATGGGGACTTAATCAGTGTCAGTCTGTTGTTATTAGGCAGCTGAGGGCAAAGGAGGGAATACTCTGTTGTCAGGGCAACAGATTTGGTTCTTATTTTGTAGGTAGTGGAGAGCCAAGGAAGGATTCTGAGCATGGAGTTGGGGTGGTCAGCTCTGTAGTTTGCAATGGTGAATGTGGAGGAGTGAATAATTGCAGGTAGACAGCAAGTATTGCACCCCAGGAATGATAAGTATGGCATCAGTACAGTGTCCAGAACTGTTCATTGTTTCAGAGGTAGAATTGATAGGACCCGCTGTTCATTGGGCCAACATATGCAACGTATGTGATAGTGAGGAGTGAGAGAATAAAAAGACATCAGGGTTTCTAGCCTGAGCAACTGAGTCTTCCATAATACCAACAGTTCAGATAGGCAGCATGGTAGGGGGAGTAGGTTAATGTTAATGATTTCAAGTGTGGAATTCAGAATGTTTTCTGTTTTCCTGATGAGTTGTTCAGAGCAAATACGTTTAAAAACTTGAATTCGAATGTGGCAACTCTGTTTCTGATCCCAAATCCCTTGATTCTATGAGACCATTGTATTTTGGATAGTATGTTGATTTATTGCAAAAGCTGTTGTTGTGACCCTTTGGAGTACTGCTTGTAAAGTTATCTAATAAGGTTAGCAAAGTGGAGCACACCTGCAATCCTAGTGACTCAGGAGGCTGAGGCAGGAAGTTTGAGACTAGCCTCAGAAATTTAGCGAGACTGTCTCAAAAAGTAAAAAAATGCTGGGGATGTGGCTCATAGCTCATGTGGTAGTGGGTTCAATCCCCACTACCCAAAAAAAGAATTAAATAAAATTTAACAAATCAGGGTGGTTAGTGTAATGTTCTCCGAAGCAAAATACCACAAACTCTTAAAATCACCAGAAATGGAAGCTAAATGTGGATGTGTGGCTTGCATTATGTATTCTTTAAAGCTTTCGTTTCTTAATGCTCCATGGAAAGTCAATGCAAATTTAGCCCTTCTACTCAATACCAATCTTGGTGTATGTGTTTCTTGTTTTAATGTGCAGGACAGGAGAGAATTGGAAAAGATTCCAACTATGAGCAGGAGGGTAAAGTTCAGTTCGTTATCGATGCTGTGTATGCCATGGCCCATGCTCTTCACCACATGAACAAGGATCTCTGTGCTGATTACCGGGGTGTCTGCCCAGAGATGGAGCAAGCTGGGGGCAAGAAGTTGTTGAAGTATATCCGCAACGTTAACTTCAATGGTAAGTCCCTACCAGCTGAACTTTCTGGAACCCCAAATGGTTGGCACTCCATGTTTCATAAATTAAATACTTTAATCATTATTTGTTTTTGAGCTTGTGTCAAAACCTGGTGGATTATATAATTTCAAATGATTGAGTCAGTGCATGAGTGAGTGATGGGATGAAAGTGAATGAATGAATTCATATTTGGGGTTGTAGTTCATTCTTATGTTGAAGTAGAGAAATTCTTGCACAAAGTCAAATTCTTCCTTGATAAATGTAGGTGAGTAAGAGGAGAGAAGGGAAAGGGACAGTATGGCTGCTTCAGTTCCAAACATCACATCCACAGTTCAGCCAGGGAAGAGGACCGCAGTGCTATAGGTACCCAAGGTAATAGAAGTAGTCATTGTAGTTTGCCACACTTACCACATCTCACAGTACAAACTTACTTCTCAAAGTACATAATGCAGTTACAAATTAATAGGTTAACTGAAAGAGGTGATGAGAGATAAGTGGAAAAGTGGGTAAATAATATAGAAGACTCTGGTGAGGAGGAGGGAATACCACTTCTTTCCTAGAACTTTTAGCTATTATCTTGACTCTTACAACATTGTAATGCTTCCTGTCCCCCAACTAAACAAATAAATAAACCTGAATGTAGAACACAAGATTCAACATATTTGGTAATAAATGTTCCTAACTATATCACAAATTGATAATATAACCACACTAAGTGGGAAAAAAAGAAAAAAATAAATGCAAGAAATTTTTAGAAATAATATTTAATTATATAAGGTATGGCTAGAGAAAAATAACATGGGTGGAAAAATAAATATATGGAATTTTTCTCAATTTTGAAGCTAATTTATGTGTATTATGGGACTAAGAGAATAAATACATACATTGTGGATAATGAGATCCAGGTTTCTCTTTGGCGGAGATAGAAGTTACTAATAAATGAAAGGTAGAATAAACTATTGTGTCAGATTAGATTTGAAGACATCTGCATTTCTTTATATACATGCAAATGGGTAGTTACAGACACAGGTATGCATTGAATGTGTCTATTTACCTGTACCACCTAAGTATGTCCACTGAGAGGGCCTAGGGATAGTGGCACCCCAGGAAAAAATAACATCTGGCTCTTGCATCTTATTTAGAAATACCATTCTTCAGGAAAAGAACTAGAGTTCCTTAGAGAAATGTAGTCCAGGGCCAGTGCAGAGAACGTACAGGATGCATTTGAGATATTTTGTGCCAGAAAGTAAGAAACAATGCTAGTGGTAAAGGGGTTGGGAAAGCTGCCTCCCACAAAGGAAGAGAGTATTCGAAAGCTAATGAGGTTGTGTGAAAGGGCAAAGATCCAACTTGGAAGAGGTCCCACTGGCCAATTATGGGTCCACATTGGATTATAATCCATAAAGGAAAATATTGTAAGTCTATAATTGTATAGGTAATTTGATTGAATAAACAAATGCAATAGAATGAGTGGCATGATAGAATGACAGTAAGATGGAAATGAAAAATCACCATTTGTGAAGACCTCAAGAATCATTTTTGAATAATACTGGTCAATGATTTTCTTAAACAACTTTAAGAAAAGTTTAAAGTTTAACAGTTAACTGAAAAGTTTAACAGTTCCATTGTTTCTGGCAGGGATCATTGATGGATGCCAAACTCATTGGGTTAAACTATAATGAGCAACACGGTGTTTTTGTGGTCTCAAAAGTATCTTCAAGGTACATAGTAATTTCCAAGGTGGAAATAGTAGCTTTGAAGTGTAAGAAACTTGAAGACAATTCCCTGAACAAGTGATCAAGGTGAACAAAACCAGTAATGACTTATCATTGTCATTTGTGTCTTGATACTGTGCACAGGCACTGTTACAGCATCATGTCTGTGGTCTTATTGCAAAAAAAAAATAAATAGCATGCATAAATAATAATATATGAAATGTAGAATGATATATAAGGAAACATTAGGCAAATCCAGATTTAAGTTGTTTAAGAAAATCATTGACCAGTACTCTTCAAAAGTATTTAGGTTAAGTTGGGTGCAGTGCCATGTGTCTATACCCCCAGCTACTTGGGAGGTTGAGTCAAGAGGATCACTTGAGTCCTGGAGTTGGAGGTCAGCTTGGTAGCACAGCAAGACACTGTCTTGAAAAGAAAAGAAAAAAAGTGTTCAGGTTATGAGAAAAACAGATGGTGGAACAGTTTCAGAAGGGAAGAAACTGAGAAAGCATTTCTATCAAATGCAGTGTTCATTTTATACCAGAAAAAGGACATTCATGGGACAGTGGAGGAATTATAAATAAAATTTGTTTCATAGTTTTAATATGTCAATATGAGTTTTCTGGTTCAATTATACTATGGTTAACACAAAACAATGATAACTCTTTTTACTTCTCTAGTTGGAATTAAAAATCCATTTAGACCCACAATATTGTGTCCGTCTTTCAGGAATTAGCTAGTATCTGGATGAAGAGATCCAATTTGGGGAGCAATAGGTTCCTAGTTAAGATGGAGACCAAAGTTACTATATATAAATCCAGAATGTACTTCAATTGTAAGTCATCTTCTTTTCATAGTTTCTTCCTAATCTTATAGAATCTCTTACCACATAAAACCAGTTTTCCAAGAACAAAGCAATGTGAATGTCATTACTTAAAAAGCAATAAATAACATAAGCTGAAATAAGTTTCTGAGCTTTGTATTCTGGTCCATGTAAATGTATGACCATTCTTAGACTAGTGATAAAAAAAAATTGTGCAAGTTTTTTAAAAAATATCCTCCCCTGATTTTCCTCCTAGAGAATAATTATGGACTATAGACTCATTTTGTCAAGACCATCTTGTCTGCTGATGAACTAGTGTTGCTGAATTTTAGAATAGACACAGGGGATGGAGATACAGATATCTATCTATATCTATCACAATGATTACTATCTGCCAGAAACTCTGCTGAGTACTTGGAATATTTTGGCTCATTTACTCTTCAAAACTATGTGTTGTTTAGACTCTGTTTTTTTCTTTTTCACAGATAAGGTGACTGACTCACAGAGATTTTAAGAATCATGATGGACAGACTTGTACACCTGGGTAGAACCTAGGAACACAGGGCACCTGAATCTATAGTCTGCCCCCTTGTCTATTTTTCTCAGAGATATTGAGAGGAGAGGCTTATTACATTATTCCTGCTGGTCCATCTTAGATCTCAGGTTCTGGAGAATTTCACTGCAAAGGTCAACTTCCCCCTCTGTGCCTCCATTGTAAATATGCTTTGTGGTTGCCCTAGTATCTGTCGGAGGAACTTCTTTTTTTTTTTTTTTTTCTTCCATTTGGGCAGTCAGGAGACTTTTTATAGCTTCTGGGACATTGCAACATTGATTGATGGCAGAGCTCAAAAGTTTTTGTAAACCAAAGAAGCTGTGCACAATTTAATCAATGGAGCCCATGTTGCTTTAAGAGTGAAAAGAAACTTGATATGTTTTAGTTCAGTTTCTTGATTTGTAGAGAAAGAAATCAATTCTCAGGACATGAGAAAATGTTTTTTTTCTCGAAACTTCACAGTGAGGAAGTGCTAGAGACCTACGGCTCAAGTCTCTTTCCAGGCCTAGAGAATTTAGACTTCCTATGTTTAGGATTTTGATTGTTTTTTGCCTCAATATGCTTGGTTATGCTCCTGTTACTTTAGTAAGAAATTCCAATTACCCCTAGGAATTTTGTTTCCGACCAGTAAAAGTGTAATTTCATAACTCAGACCTTCAATTTAGGAAATGATAATAGAGTATTCATAAAGTATTGCTACAGCTTCACCAAGTACTTCACCTACTCTTATGAATGGAGGGGAAAAAATGATTTTCCTTCATTCCACGCCACCTTTTCCTCCATCTCAAATGAATATGAAATCCTAAGCTAAAATTCATTTTAGTTATTGATATGTTGACCCATATGACCAGATAGCAGTACATAGAAATGTAACTTCAACAGATTTGGTGTCTGGATATAAAATCTTGACAATTATGTGTTTAAAGTATGTCTTGACCTATGTTTCCTCATTTCTGGAGAAACTGAGCTAAGATATTTTATAAACGTGTCACATCTCACACGCTTTTCTTGGAGCATGTTAGCTTTCCGTCACTGAGAGATGAGGTCTGTGTTCCCTCCCTTTGAATCTGAGTGAGGCTGTGACTAACTTGAAAGTGACATGTGACTTCTTATGCACAAAAAGTAATAGGGCGCTGCATGATTCTTTTGGAATTTTGTACTACAAACACAACTGTTATGCTAAAAAAAGACAAAATGCCATCCTCAGGATGGAGGTGGAGGCCACGTGGAGGTGCTCTGGCCACAGCCCCAGGTGAGATCCCACCTTAGAGCCCATATCAATTATCCCACATGTGAGCTTCCAGCTGCTTCCACTGATGCACATGGTCTAGAGATGCACTCTCTTCATTGGTTTCTAACCTAATTGCCAAATCCATGTTTTCATGGCCTTGAGCACTAAGATTTAAGGTGATATAACCGATAACAGAAAACCATGTCAGTGAATCATGTCTGAATTCTGTACATGGGGTGGTAAGATGAGAACAGAAAACCTATCAGATCACTTGATGCAGTGGGCCTTTTTGTCACTGGGGCATTCAGAATCCCCAGTCCTCCTCTATTCAGGAAGAAAGCAATTTTGTTTACATCCTCTCACCTAGTGGAGTTTTCAGGCATGTGTACACTCTCCTCTCTGCCACCCATCTTCTCAAGTAGCCCTATTTCTTTTGCCTGAGCACACCTGTATTTTGGTCATAACTCCTTGTAGAAATCTCTGCAGGTGATCGTCTATCCTTTGAAACCTTCTCACAGGACTTGTTTGATTTTCTTTTTAAATATATAGTTCATTGAATACAATGTCTCTTTTCTCTGTCTTTCAAGAAGTTCATGGGTACTGTTAAAGAGTTTTAGGGGAAAAAAACTGGAAATATAACCCAGTTGCATTATAGAATCCATCTCTAAGGTCAAGGCTACACAAAATGCTATTACAAGTCAGCAGTTAGATAAAGAATCCAGCTCTAATGCCTGGATTTTTTAAAACACAAACTTTAATGAGAATGGAAAGGGCAGGACAAGAATTATTTCTCTTAACAAAGATTATAAAGAGGAGGAAGATTTAGGCGACCTGTTCCATTCCAATGAATATTTAGCCCATATTCTTGAGTTTCTTTGGAGCCCTAGGTTGCTGTACTCTTTTCTCAAAGACAATGAAAAGCTTCACTTGTATTATTGAATGAATAGAAGCTGTAGAATTTATAGCAAAGCAGAACATGAATCCTAGTATCCAGTGTTGGGGGAAAAAAAAGAAAAATAAAGGTGAATATCTGCATATTATTACTGTGAAATGACAAGATTCTTGTGTCTTGCCAATGTGAAATTCACATTTCATTTTTTTTGCTTATAGACTTAGAAGACTTGCTGAAAGCAGGAAGCCAATATTGAAACCTTTTTTTGTTATTGATGTAGCTTTTGTTTTCTCCCTACATTTGGAAGGTTTGTGTTGATTCGTACATGGAGCTTACAAGATCTCTGTTATGATAAAATGGGTGCTTTTGTAGTCTGCAAGGATGGTGTCTCAGTAACACAGAGAAGAAAGAAATTAAACAGTGCCTTTGGCTGCTCAGATTTAACCAGTGACACTGATTGTAGGGATCAAATCTGTGTTATTCATAGATTAGTTCCCACCCTAAACTGAGCTATAGCCTGTTACCTGGGGGGAAATGTTTCTAGCAGTGGAGACATTTAAATTAAATACCAGTTAACAGAGGCAGCATTGGTGCCTTGGAAAAGACCAAAGTGTGGTTAACTGAAGGCATGTGTTCTGTTTGGTTTCAAAATACCAGCAAATCAAACAATAAGAAAAAGTATTTAAAAATCATTATCCATTAAGCATTTACTATGTAAAAGGCACAGAACCAAGTACATCATTAACATAATTACATTTAATCCTCATTCTATGAGAAATGTATTTTGAGTGCCTGGAAATGAGACCCTAACAGAGGCCAAACTTCAATTAAGTGGTCAACTTGGAGTTCAAACCTATTCAAGAGGATTCCAAAATTAGTTACCAAGCACTATTCTAGTATAATTTGCTGGGTGACTGGGACAAGTGACTTCCCTTTTGTAGATCTATACGCTTCCTCACCTATAAAATTAGGAAGTTGGGTGCTCTGTCTCCTCCAGCCACGTCTTCATGGGCTATTCCTACCATAAGAAAATCACTGCAAACTTGATGGATTAAACAATGCACACGCTTTATCTTACATTTCTGTTGTCTACAGATCCAACACAGGTTTCCCTTAACTTAAAGTAAAAACAGGGCTGTTTCCTTCAGGAGACTTGAGGAAAGTCTGTCCCCTAGCCTTCTGCAGCTCCAGGAGGCCACTCAGCTTATGACCCAAGCTTCAAATCACTCCAGTTTCCTATTTCGTCATCACATCATCTTCCACTTTTGACTCCTCCTGTCTCCCTCTTAGGTGGACTGTTGTCCACTGAGCCTTCCCAGTTTACCCAGAACAAGCTCCCATATCATGGTCCTTAATTAATCTTTTCAGCAAAGACCCTTTTGGTACAGAAAGTGACATTTTCAGTTACTGCAAATTAGGACATGGACGTATTTTGACCATAATTCAGCCTAGTACAAGCCGATTTTTTTTTAAAGCTTTTCTTTAATATCCAGTTGGATCATAAAATCCTGCAACCAATAGTTGTAGGATAGGGTGCATCTGCTTAGCTATTCCTCCATGTTACCTGTAATATTGAGTCCCTACTTCCTGGAGGGTCTCATGAGTTTCCCACTTGGTGTGGTAGGCCTCTTATGACCCCCATGTATTGCCCTCTTTCTGGCTCTCGTTTTAACTTTGTCCTTGTGTCGAGTGATCATTTGTATGGGGCCACTTCTGACATCATGCTTGCTTGTTCAAGTATTATTTTTCTTTTTTTTCTTCTTTAAGTATTTTAAACATACTTCCTCCTATCTGGTTAAGATGCTGTGATAGCTCTCTGATAGGAATGCAACCTCCACATCATCATCAAGGATTCACTCTTACCATCCTTGACTTATATGTTTTGAAACAGTCTTCACCCAGTTACTATTTTCATGTTCTAGAGAGAGAAGGCCTTGTTATGATTTATGAGGTGTCCCCCAAAAACTAATGTGTGAGACAATGCAAGAAAGTTTAGAGGTGGTATAAGAATCTTGAACCAAACAGTGCATTAATTCACTGATAGGGATTAGCCTGTTGGTATCTGTAGGCAGGTAGGGTGTGGGGGACATATGCAAGGGCATGCCACAAAATGGCGCCGAGCTACTAGCTCAGGCCTGACCACGCTGCCCCGAGAGAGCCATCACCTCACTCTTATTGGCTGACCTCTGCTTCCGTGTTCGTGGACAAGACATGGACAATG
>CM053416.1:7491654-7581504 GCA_028644305.1 Xerus rutilus | reverse complement strand
CGCTTCCGCATTCTTAGCTCAGTAACAGGACACCTACCCCCTCCTCTATATAAGCCTGTATCTCTCCTCAATAAATCAGTTCCTGCTTAAGACAGAACTCTCCGGCTCAGGCGTGGTAATTGCGTGCCGGACGACTTTACCTTTCTCAGCCGTCGTGTTGGGGACTCCCGGGGATCCCCTCCTCCCCGCCGGCTGAGGGAGGAGACTGATACCTGGCTGGGAAGACCCCAACAGTAGGGTATGGCTGGAGGGGGTGGGTCACTGTGGGCGTGCATTGGGGGCTTATATTTTGCCCCAGTTAATGAAGCTCGCTCTCTGCTTCCTGGTTACCATATCCAAAGCAGCTTTTTTCCTCCACATTCTTCCACCATGATATTCTGCCTTGCCTTGGGCCCAAAGCAATGGATTCAGTCATCTATGGGCTGAGACCTCTGAAACCATGAGCACCAAATAAACTTTCCCTCCCCTCAAATTGTTCTTGTTAGGTCTTTCGGATGCAGTGACAAAAAGCTGACTGCACAGGTCTTCTGCCCTGCACTGTGTCAATATCTTTCTCTGGTTTATGCCTGATGAGCCCACTAATGTAATCCACAAGTCTCCAGGCTTTTGCACTCTGTGTATTACCGATCCTACTTGGTCACGGGAAACCAACCTAGGTGACACCCAGCATAGACTTTGACCCTAAGGCCCCTCCCATTCTCTCTTTCTTCCCACCCACTGGGTGAGCACTTATTTCAGGCTCTTACCCACCCACTCATCCCATTAACCCTGTTTCTGAGGCTGGTTGCCTTGTTTGTCTCTGGGATCTGGAGTAATAAACTTAACCTTTACATCACTGGCATCTAAGACCCTCACTGTGCCCCACCTGACTACTGACCCTTCTTCAGTTTCCTCCCTTAACCTATCACATGCTTTATAAGTATTTTTTCATCCATGTCATTAATGCAAATATTTTTGTTTCCATGAATTCTGCAGAAGCTAAAATCTTGGCTAATTAGATGGAGAATGCTATTGCTATTAATACTCAATGTTTAAAAATGAGAAAATCATCAAAAGTGCTTCACTGTCATTGCCTAACACTTCTGCATACCTGCTCCACTCCCCAAATAGAAAGTAGTAGAGTGGACTTCTCAGTGATCCTGTTCTGGCTGGTAAATGACCTATGAGTTTACTTATAAATAACAGGAAGTAGAGCATTGTTTTCTGGTAGTAATATTGACCCAGTATATAAATCTATAGACATATATCAGACATATATCATAAGGTCAGTTATATTTCTCCTCATTTAAGGAATCATGGAAAAAATACAAGTTACTGAACTATTTTTTTATTCCTTTGTTAATGTTGCTTAAAGTAATGAAAGCTTATGTCTTGCCTTCTTTCTATATGGTTTGCCAACCCATGTAGTTAATGTTAAGGGCCTTTGATTCTTTAAGCCTTATACACTTACCTATTATGTGTGTATACACTCAATATATTAATATATTAGTCTTTTAAAAATTAATATACTCTATTTAGGTTTACATGATAGCAGAGTGTGATTCATTATACACAGATGGAGCACAACTTTTCATTTCTCTGGTTGTATGTGATGTAGAATCACAACATACATGCAGTCATGGGTAAAGCTAGGGCTATGATGTCCATCATATTCTACCATCTTTACTGTCCCCCTTTCCCCTCTTTCCTCCCACCCCTCTGAACAGAGTTCCTCCATTCTTCCCATGTCATCCTCCACATTATGGATCAGCATCCACTTATCAACGAGTACATTCGGATTTGGACGTATTAGTCTTTTTAAAGTGACTTCAGTGTCACATTGATTGCATCTTAAGGCCATCCTAAGAGTATCCATATGGGGGATTGAGAAAGAAACTAATGTTTGTGGAACATCTTCTAGACTCAAAAATGCTAAGAGTTTTACATTAGTTATAAAATAAATTACAAATAATCAGCAAAAATATTGTAAATGTAAGTAGACAAGTACATATTTAAATAAACTTTTGTACTTATTTCCTTGTTTTTAATTACATACTCTTTTCAAAACTTATTTTTGAAACTGTTCTTTGATGACCACAATTTAGTGTTAGAAGGAAACTAAAATAATAACCATTATGGTGATTGTAATTGTATTCAGCAAAAGTAGCTGAATTATGCCAAAACTTAATGTCATCTCTGAAAAATAATAGAGTTTTTGTTGCTCTGAAGAGGGAAGAGTTTAGAATAAAATTTTAAGAAACACTGAGAACTAGAATTCTTCAAAAGAGGAAATGGCATTTACAGGCCCAGAGATGACCTGCCTTTGAATAGCACAGACCACTTGGGGGAAACCTCTTAAGCATTGGTGCTATTTCCCAACTAACTTTCTTCTCCACAGGTCTGCAGACTCACCTGTAGTTCAAGAGACAGAAGGAATCTGGTTTAGCTCTAAAATCTGTCTTTTCCTTGCCGCCTTCAGGTAGTGCTGGTACCCCGGTGATGTTTAACAAGAATGGGGATGCACCTGGGCGTTATGACATCTTTCAGTACCAGACAACAAACACTACCAATCCCGGTTATCGACTGATTGGACAGTGGACAGATGAACTTCAGCTCAATGTGAGTTCTATTTGCTCCTCTTTCCTTGTCTGATGAATGAGCAGAATCTTAATCTGCTCAGTTAGACAAATGTTTCTCAGTTTTTGGTGCTGGGATTAAACCCAGGATCTTGCAGGTGCTAGGTAAACACTTACCACTGAGCTACACTCCAGCTCCGCCAGCAGATGTTTCTTGTTTTCATGTTTGCATGCATACACAAGTGAAGCTGCAATTTGTTACAGGCACCAGCAAGGAATGATTAGCAATACCAGTAGGAGTGATGATCAGGGTCATGCACTAGGAATGTGTGTTGAATTTTTCACATTATAGTTACCACCTCTGTGAATTCTGTCATTTAACCTAAAGCTTATATTGCTTAACAAGTTATCTCCTGTCACTTTTATGGAATCCTTCTCGTACACTTTCCTTTGTTCTCTCTTCTGAAGCTGGAAATGATGTCACTAGCCTTTATCAGTCTGTACCTTTGGAGGAACTTTGGGAATTATTGAGAGTGGAAAACAGAATCAGGGTCTGGGGCTGGGTTGGGGATTTGTTTTATGGTTTCTAAAAAGAGAACAGTGAAACGACCACAAGCTAGTTAATTTTTTTGCCCAATTCCTGGGACCTAACTTTGCTTACACCTGCCCACCTCTCTCTTTCCCTTTTCCTGAGTTTCACCAGCCAATGAACTGACACCAAGCCTGAACCTAAAGGATTGCAATCTGGCATCCAAGAATGAATGAAACCAGATAGCAAGTGCCAGCCCTAAAGGAGATAAATGCTCAGGTCCACAGTTGGCAAGTAGCTAAAATTATCCTGAATGCAAGGTACCCTAATCTTGTATACAAAAAGCAATAAAAAATAAGTCAAAACTAAAATCTAAAGAAAATGCAAGATATAGTGATAAAAAGCAGATCAAAGTGTGGTATAATCTGATGGACTTACCTAAAGTGAGTTTTATTTTGGTATTGTTTGTATGACAGGTGGATCAACCATGACTAAAAGTAGAGTCAAGATCTGTGGTATATGTGAAATGCACAGAGGTTATTATAAAACCCAGGACATTAAACAGATGATTAATCTTTTCTAGCAGGAGCTTCATTACCTATGTTACATTTTTGGCATGTGTGATTTGTACACGTAAATAAGATTTTGCTAACTGGTCTTTACCATCTTCATATATAATCTGGAATTCCTTAAAAACACTAATGTTAAGAACCAGCATCAATACTAACTTTATTTTTTCTTTGCTGGGTATGTATTTTATCCCTCCTGAGAATCAAATATGATAGGCCATTCAACAAGTTTGGTAGTGGTTCTGTTTTTACAAAACCTGCCTTGGGATAGACTATGAGAGGCAGTGGGTAGGTGCATATTGGGGAAGGAAACAAGATACTTGTTCTCATGCAGTTGACCATGTAGGATGGAGTTACCATGTGTACAAGCAAAGAGACGCGTATGTGGTCATTCCACAGTATTACAAGAGAGATGATCAGAAAGAGAGTGATAGAAGGGGAAATGGAGAGTCCACAAGATGAGCGTCCAGCTGATAAGAAGGCTGACATGGCCCTGGTGTCATCAACGAGGGGGAGGGACTGGGGAAATTCAAGAGCAGTAGGTAAAAGCCTTATCTATGAGGTTCCGTGTATACCATGGTGAAAACCATTACTTTTATTCTGAGAGCATTTAAAAGCCACTAAGAGGGCTGGGGTTGTGGCCCAGTGGTAGAGCGCTTGCCTAGCATGTGTGAGGCACTGGGTTCGATCCTCAGCACCACAAAATAAATAAGTAAAATAAAGGTATAAAAAACAACTTTATAGAAAAGAGTCTATTGCAGATGTCGGGCTACAACAGAGAGGCTTAATGAAGTGATTCGCAAACTTCAGTATGTATCAGAACCATCTGGAGGCTTATAAAAACATGAACCATGGGGCCTCATCCCCAGAGTTGATTCAGAAGGCCTGGGGCTAAGGGAGACCTGAATGTTTGTCTTTCTAAGAAGTTTCTGGGTAATGCCGATGGTACTTTAAGAACCACTGGCTTAGAGATGTTTAATGATCATGGAGGTTAAGCCAAATGAGAAGTGTATATGTATTACTTAAGGGGCTGTGTGGATGCTGGCAGCACTTCAGATGAGAGAATAGGAGGGAGTAGGAGGAATAAAAATCAAGATTGCCAGTTCTTAACTTGGATTTTTTAAATATGTGGGACTTCTTAAATATTCAAAAGCCAAATGAAATGGATATAAGCCTGAAATGCAAACAAGAGTTTTGAGCTATAATTATTTTAAAAGGAAATAAGTTAACAACCTATAAATGAACTTTGAGAGAAAGGAGAGTAGCAGAGAACTCCTGGCCTTCAGAACCTCTTAGAAAACTATATGATTTTATTCCAGCTACTCCAAATAGTACCCAGTTTAAAATATTCAATTTGCCTGGAAAGTTGGGACAACTATTTACTTTGAATTTTCTTTTGGTTTTATAGAAGCTAGATCTGAGGTATATCTTTGGCTTGGCATTAAGTGGGGGCACATTTGATTCTACTTTGTCATGCTGAGGAGAGTATGTTATAAAGAGCTGATGGTTTCCCTGAGTCTTCAGGTGGACACAGTTGTTTGTTTGGTATTGCGTGCAAACTAGAGGGATGAGTGAGGAATGAATAGTCATTTTTAAAGGGGTGAGAGTCTGGGTTAGTTCAACCAGAGTGACCACTTAGCAGGTTGTGATAAGAGGTCACCCTGTGGACCTCTTTTATTATTAATTTGGAATTGAGTCATTTGGGGGGAAAAAAAGAAAAGTACAGTCTCTCGAATGCACCGCATTCCTCTTACCTGGAGATCCAGGACCACGGCCGAGGTGTCCTATCCAGTGATTGGCATCCTGTCCAACATCATTCTATCTATGCTCTTTCTTCTGCTGTATTTATTGGGATTCAGTTTAACACATCTGCAAGAGTGGAATTGTAGCAAGCATTGTTTTATAAGTTTGGTTTCCTCTCAGCAACAGAAGAAAACAAAGCATTTCAAGTAGCGGATGTTCTCTTCATTTGCTAAGACTCAGGGGTATCCTTGCGATTCCCAGTTATATCTTCTCTAGCAAATGAAAATTTCAGGAGAGCTTTCTCTGAGGTCAGTAATTGCAGGCGAGTTTCTGAGCCAAGAAAGTTGCAGGTTGTCTAAATCCCAGTGCTGTAGAGCAGACTCACGTGCATTTTCTATATGTGATTGTCTATAATTGAGGTGCCTAGCAGTGCATCTTCTGTTAATGGAGCATTCCATGTACTGTTACTGCCAGCCTGGTGGCTCCGAGCCCTGACTCCTCTGTGTTCTAAGAGATGACTGCATGGCTCTTTATCAGAATATTTCTGCACTAATGAGAAATTTATACAAGGGAATTATGGAATCAGCAAAGTCATTTACTCTCCCAGTTGCAACTCCTAAGCAAATAACCTTGACTTAATTTTTTGGGTTTCTATTCTACTAGCAAGAGATTTCACAAAACATACTTTCTGGGAGAAAGCAGAAGGGATAAAAGCAATAAATATGTATTGCTTTTCTGCAGTTTGCTGGGCAGAATGAAGCCTATGGAGACTCTAGGGTGAAAAGAGCAGGCCTCTATGTTCTGAGTCCACAGACTTCAATAAAAGAGGTATAATAAAAGCCGGGCGCGGTGGCTCAAGCCTGTAATCCCAGCACTTAGGGAGGCTGAGACAGAATCGCGAGTTTAAAGCCAGCCTCAGCAATGACGAGGCGCTAAGCAACTCAGACCCTGTCTCTACATAAAACACAAAATAGGGCTGGGGATGTGGCTCAGTGGTCGAGTGCCCCTGAGTTCAATCCCCAGTACCAAAAAAAGAAAAAAGAGGTGTAGTAAATAGATTACATTGTAGGACTACACATAGGCATTGATTTAGGGGGAAGAAATTCAGTTATGTTTGAACTGGATCTTGAAGGATAAGTAGTAGTTCCAAAAAAATCGCTGGGTACAGTGGCACACACCCGTAATCTCAGCAGCTCGGGAGGCTGAGGCAGGAGGATCGCAAGTTCAAAGCCAGCCTGTGCAATTTAGCAGGGCTCCAAGCAACTGAGAGTGACCCTGTCTATAAAAAATAAAAGAGGTTGGGGATGTAGTTCAGTGGTTAAGCACCCCTGGGTTCAATCTTCAGCACACACATGCACAAAAATGAAATAAGAAAAAAATGCTTTAGAATGCATAATGCGGTACTGTTTAAAAATTGCAGTATGGAATATATCAGAAAGTAGGAAAGAAGCCAAGCATGGTGGCTCATGCCTGTAATCCCAGTGGCTAGGGAAGCTAAGTCAGGATGATCACAACTTCGAAGCTAGCCTCAGCAAATTAGCTAGGCCCTAAGCAATTCAGGAAAACCCTGTCTCAAAAAATAAAAAGCTGGAAATGTGGCTCAGTACGTAAGTGCCCCCTGGGTTCAATCCCCAGTACATTAAAAAAGAAAAAAAAAAAAAAAGGAATGGAATGTGGATGCTTTATAAAATTCTACAAATATTTCATAAATTCTATTGATGATAGAAATAAAGGTGATTTTGGGGATATTATCTTACAGTGGAATTAGTAGAAAATTCAGATATGCACAAAATGTTAGTTATCCAAATAACTAAAATTTTATAAAATAGAAAAATGTTAAAGTTCTATTGTTGCTGGTTTTTATTGTTGTCCTTTTGTTTTTGTTATGAAGGGAGCTATTCTTAAGAGGCAACTTCTTGTAGTGGTTGGCATTCTCTCTTCAATAAGAAATGGAGTGAATATTGCCTTACCTTTTCTGAACTAAGTTCTCATAAACCTCACTGATCTGTCATTCTTTAGTGGTGGTATGGAACTTGTTAGCTTTTTCTGTGATTTCTTCCCTATTGAACTTACAAGTCACACCTAGAGACCTGAAAGCTCTTTGGAGGTAGAATCCATGTTTAATCATTGCTTTGAATCACTACTAGTACAGTAGTCTTTTTAAAAATTGTACCATGAAGACTTGAAGTTTTCTTAATGGTGAATGTTATTGGCAGTCATCTGCCATCCTCTCTTTGGGAACAGAGCACCAAGTTTCCATCTCTAGCCATGTGGCTTGCCTTTGATGTTTACAAGTCCAGGGATGGCAGCTGCTTCAGTGTGAGCCAGTCACTGCAGCCATAGTGATAGAGATGGGCATGCAGACTAGCCTGTCCAATTGGAATGGGCCACTGGATGTCTGCTGGCCTTTCTGGAATACCAATAATGTCTTGGAAATGGGTGCGTCCGTGGGGGCCACAGTGTAGGAGTTCTGGAAAGGAGAAGTCAAAATTTTGAAAGAAAAATGAGGTCTAGGACATATTGCTTGAACTCTAAGAAACCCTTTATTGAAAGTCATATTTAATACTTTCTGAACCAGTTATCAATAAATGAAAACAGTTTAGATAAGATACTCTTATAACCTCATCCACCACAGTAATAAAAAATTTAAAAAGTAAATTAGTTTTTGTATTTGCCTAAGTTGGACAAGAAAAATAAGTCTCTCCTCTTAACAGGCAGATTTTTTTTTTTTTTATTTCACTAAACTAAGCTGACCAAAAATTAATTCCAAAAGTTGTGATTTTTGTCCAATAATGAATCTTTTCACACTGCTTAGAATTTTGTTTGTCATGAACATATAAAGACATAAGAACAGTTGATTGGCAAAATCACTGTTTAATAAAGTTAAATATCCCTAAATCAATAATTACTTACACCTGTCTATAAAACTACTAATGACTCTATTGTATCACAGTTTCAACAGTAAAAAAATATTATAAAATTTAACCACACTCTTGATTTATAATATGATGTGTGGGATATGGGGTAATAGACATAATCAGTGGTGTTGACACAAGGAAAAATATATAAGTTGTCAAAACCTAGTGCTTCCTCAGCTGCAATTTGAAGGCTTCTTTTATGTTATCTATTATAATTAATATCTCTTATAATTTGTAGCTTTATTAGTAGTAATTAGGTATGCAGGCTTTAAAGACAAACTGATCAAATGAATCTGAGTCTCAGTTCTCCCATAACTAGATGTAAACCAGGATTACAACAATACCTATTTCACAAGGTTATTGTTTAAATTAAATGTATGCAACTGAATTAGAACAGTGCCTGGCCCATAGTGAACATTCAACGATTTTTTAGGTGCAATCTCATGAACAACAATAGTTACACAAACTTAATTTGTCACATGATCTGTAAAAATGTTCAATATGTCAATTTCTAGTGCTAGCTAGATAGTTTTTTTTTATACCAAGCACTTAGCATAATTCTTAGCATATAGAAATGGCTTGTTCAATATTAGTTGGATGGGGAGATGGACACGTAAATAAATTACTTAAGGAGAGGACTATGTCATTTTTTGAACTAGCATTCCCAATGCTGGATGGAAGAATGAATAGATTGATCCAGAATCAGACCCTATTCAGCAATTCTGCATGACTTCATTAGACAGTTTATGAACTTGGTCTACCAAAAGGGTTCCTGAGTCTTCTCTAAGTGAAGAAAAGAAGGAAAAGGGATAAAATAATTGACTTTACTTTTGTTCAAATTGATTTTTATTTTTAGAAACGTTTCAGTGGCTATTTGAGGACATGAGATGATCAAGTGGAGGAGTCTTGGCTACTTTTGATTTTGTTAAAGTGAACTAATAATCCAATGGCTGAGGCTGGTTGCATCTGCTACCTTTCTCGCTGCCTTAAGAGCAAATGTTAAAAAAGGATTTAGGACTAGATGGATCTGGTCTCTAATCACGACTCTGCCCCCATTGCTAGATTTTTGAACCTACACAAGGAAGGTCTTTCTGAAAAGATGACATTTAACCTGCCACCATAATGACAAGAGTTATTTCAGTTTGTCAGCATCTCTGAATCTGTGAATTTTTACAAAGGACATTTATAAATCCAAAACAGTGTGTCCTGTTCCATATTGGTTAGCTAACCCAGGATGAGACATCCCAAACTGAAACAGCAGGTATGTTTAGACAACACATTGCTTGCCAACATTTCATAAGTTTGAAAAATACTCAGTACTTGTATTTTTTGCTTCTTATTGGAATATTGGTCTGGCAAAAAAAAAATTTCTTTTTTCCTTTATCAAGAGATGGTTGGAGCAAAGTAGCAGCCTCCCACTTAAAACAGGGTAAGAGCTTTCTAGTTACCACAGAACCCACCACTCCTTACTACCTGACACTCTCTCATTTAAAACTCCACTCACTTAAACATAACCCCCTTAACTCCCAAGGACATTTTCATACAGCTAAACTAGACTTAAAGTGGATTCTGAGTTACTTCCACTAATTTGATTTGAACATATGCTTGACTTTTAATTTATAAACTTAGGAAATTGGTTTTCCAATTCAGTAATAATAGATCAATAAAGCTAATGACCCTAAACACATATCAGTACATAATAATAATATCTGTTAAGGGTCAATAAGTAGAGCCTGCAATAAAATCAAAGACAATGTTAAGCCTGCTACCTTAATTAAAGATGGTGTTTTTTCTTTGGAGACATGCATTAGTACCTGTTCTTAAACATGTTGGAAATGAAAGCAACAGAAGTTTTTCCTTGTTTTGTCATCATCTCTTCTAGAAATCAATAGTGTATGGTAGTGTTCTTTCTGTGAACGTCTGGAAGATTAATAGTATTTATAATTATCAATATGGTTCCACAAACATGCACATTAGAGAAGCTTAAACCACCATAAATTCTTGTTCACATTACAGGCATTCAAGTAAGTCACTTTGTATTTATTAATATACTCCATGTTCTGTGGGAAAATTTGTTGAATTTCATTACTATGTGCATTTTAGGTTCAGGTTGTGTGTGTGTATGTGTGAGTGTGTGTGTGTGTGTGTGTGTGTGTGTGTTTTGTGTGTATATATATGGATGAGTTTAGAGATCTCAGTTATTTTAACAGGGATTCTTACAAGTTATTGCCAATCCAAAATTATGACAAGAAAGATGATGAGTTTATGTGCCATCTGCCTAACTAACTTTTTTGCCCTGGGAAGCCAAAAATTCTAGAATGACCTCATTATGTTAAGAATAAAATACGGGAATTATATTTGAAGTGTTTGCAAACAACTAAGACATAGTATAATAAAGTGGAACCCCATTGAAAGGCCCCATTCAGTCCTGTCTTTTCTATCAGTTGCTTAAGAAAGTCATTTAACATCCCTTATGTTAGTCAGTTTTCTGTCAACATAATAAAATACTGAGTTAATCAATTTAATAACAAAAAGGTTTATATGGCTCAGAGTTTTGGAGGTTTCAGTGCATGATCCATAGGCCACATGGTTTGTGGGCCTGTTGCATGGTGAGATGTCAGTGCAGGGGTTGCGTGATAGAGCAAGCTGCTTACCCCATGTTGAGTGGGAAGCAGAGAGGAAGAAGAGAAGCTGGGGTCCAAACATCCCCTTTCCAGCATCCCCTTTGAGGTATACCTCCAATGACCTAGAGCTTTGTACCGGTCCCCACCTCTTAAAGGTTCTACCACCTTTCAACAGTCATGGTCTGAGAACCAAGCCTTAACACTTGGACCTTTGGAGGACACTGAAGGTCCAAAGTATTAATCCCTGAACATAATCTTACTTTATTTAAAATAAAGTTAAATTAAGCAAAATATCTCAGAAGGACAATTTGAGAATGCGTTGTGATTACCTGACAGAAGAATGCCGATGAGATTCATGGTCACATGTCACTTTCTAAAAATGTGTTCATTAGTGCATTATAGTTACACATGATAGTGGAGTTAATTTTGACATAATTATATGTGCATGTAATTTAATCTGCTGCATTTCAGTACACAGGACGCCCTCTTTTCCTTTGCTCCTTCCTCCTCTACTGGCCTTTTTTTTTTTTTTCTAATGTATCTATTTTTGATTGGTGCCTTACGGAGATACATGAATTCTCTATGGTATATTTATATATGCACATAGCATAATTTTGTCAAATTAATTCTGCATTTCCTCCCCTTCCCATGCCTCCTTCCTCACCTTTAATCATCTCCTACTCCACTGATTTTCCCTCTACCCATGCAATATCTGACATTCCTGCTGTTTTCCCCTTACTTTACCATAACTTCTGCATATGAAAGAAAACATTTGACTTTTGATTTTCTGAGTCTGGCTTATTTCATTTAGCATGATATTCTCCATTTCCATTCATTTACCAGCAAATACCATGATTTCATTCTTCTTTATAGCTGAGTAAAACTCTGAGTACACCCCATTTTCTTAACCAATTCATCTGTTGATAGGCACCTAAGCAGGTTCCACAATATGGCTATTGTAAATTGCACCACTATAAACATTGATGTGCCTGTATCTCTCTAGTATGGTGATTTCACTTATTTTGGATAAATACCCAAAAGTAGGATAGCTGGATAATATAGGAGTTCCATTACTGTTCTTTTGAGCAATCTCCATGCTACTTTCCAAAGTGGTTGTACTAATCTGCAGTCCCATCAACAACATATGAGTGTACCTCTCTCTATATATCCTTTCATGTTGGTTATTTTTTATATATTTATTGGATATTTTTATTCTTTTCAGAGTGTTATTTATTTTGATTTTGCCCATTTATTGATTGAGTTAATTTTTTGTTTTGGTGGGATGGGGGGCGTTAAGCTTTTTGAGTTCTTTTATGGCCATACTTCTTGTTTTAATTTCCTATGGCTGCTATAAAAACACTACCATAAACTTATTGATTTAAAACCACCCAAATTTATTATCTTATAGTTCCTTATGTCAGAAATCTGACATGAGTCTCACTGGGTTAAAATCAGTTTGTCACTAGAAATGTTTCTTCCTGTGGGCTTTCAGGAGAATCTATGTTCTCATTTAATTCATTGGAAAAATTGAGTTCCTTGTGGTTTTATGGCTGAAGCTCCTGTTTCTGTACTGCCAGCTGAGGGTGGATCCCAGATTCTAAAGGCAGCTCTGACACCTTGGTCTGTGAATCCCCATTCTCCACCCAGAGAGCCAGCAGTGGCAGCCCAAGTTCCTCTGAGCCTCCAGACTCTTTCTGCTGGCACATTTCCTTCTCTAACTCCTCTCTTCCTCTTCCTCTTTGAAAGGCCTATGTAATTACATTGGGCTCTCCCAAGTGATCCAGGATAATCTCTCTATATTAAGGTCTGTAACCTCATTTCATCTGCAGAGTCCCCTTGTCCTGTAATATAACATATTTAGTAGTTCCAGAAATTACCATATAGACATCTTTGTGGTTGGAAAGTGAGAGGAATGGGTGGTTTTACCTCCTGCTGTTCTTTGCTGTATTTAATAACATTGTTTTCCTTGGAAGTTTATCTGAAGATTATCCATACTAAATTCCTATTATCCTTAAATAGAGAGTTAATGTAATTGTTACACAGATAAGAATTCTATGAAGTTTGGTATAAGTGCCTTTGGTGTCTCATTGAGCTAATTTGTTTGATAGATAATTGTTTTATGTCCTTTCTTGGAATGCCTGGGAAAGAAGCCTGAATTAAGTGAAGTAAGTATAATTCCCCTTGAGTGAGAGCACAAGGATGAAGACTGGCAGGAACATAAAGTTATGGCAGCACCATGGGAGAGTTAGATGAGCTCCAGAAGAGAGTTATGTAGGCCCCCAACTCTTTCTCAGACTTCTTATAGCTGACATGGCCCAAGCTACAGAAACTGAGTGCAGCTTCTAGCAGAGCTGTGAGAGAAGATGCTGCAGAATCTTAGGTCTGTTCAACATGGAGAAAGAGTGACACTTTCCCCTTCTTTCTTCCCAACCTCACCTGTAGAGACCCACTTTCTTCTTTGATTTATAGTGGGATATTTTGATCATGCTAACTAATGGTTCCCAATTCCTCTTCCTCCAATTAATACCTTTCATTTTTATTTTAGCCCCATAATTCCTGAGTAATTTGATTTCATGGCATTTGATCTTTTCCAAGTGTAAAGCAGAAATAGAAAATAGATTAGGCACTTCCTCAGAGAGTTAAACATGAAGTTACTATATGAACCAGCAACCCCAAATATCCCAGGTATATTATAAGCTATAACGTTCTTTGGCTTGTAAAGGCCATAAAACAGTAGAACACAGTAGTTAATAGCTTGGAATTTGGAGTGCTGACTGCCACATCACTGAAAAGGCTACCAAAATAGCCAGTTGATAAAGCAAAGTCATGTTCATTGAGTACCACAGAGAAAAATCAAAGGCAGTTATTTTTAAGATTTGGGGATCCAGATTAAGGTACTTGTTTTAATGTAGATAGTTGGTAAGAATTGGAAAAGCATATGATATTGTAGTTTTGCATTGGCTGGCATAGGAAGGAGAGTTTTGAAACAAGTCTTTTGAGTAAACAGTCATTTGATGGGAAGGCTTTGCCAGTAAGGATTATCCTGAAAAGAGACTACTTACATTCATGGCAACTAATTTTCCTATGAATGGAGTGACTTCTTATTCAAATAGACCATTAATCAAGAAGTTCTTAAATTTATAAAATTATTTGTAATGTTATCTTTCTGGTGAAAAATTTGTGGAATAGTAAGAGTCTATTAGAGCAAACAATTTTAGCTTTGTCGGTCCTATTAAGCTGGGCTACTTGTTCTGAGGAGGTGGACCATGTTAGAAAGTATTAGCCTCTGATTTGTCCACTGCATATAGTGTCATCTGTAGAGTTCTGTGACACCTTGGGGGGCACTGTTCGGTGGCATCACTCCTAGCCATATTCAGGGATAACAAATACTTTTGCTTATATGTCATGAGTCATGACAAGAAGTCAAACTTACCTGCCTCTTCCACTGTCCCTTAACATTCAGAACCAACAAAGCGTAACCACTGAGCTCTGTCATCGTAATCTATCCCTATTGCTTAAACAAACCAGCTCCATAATGGGTTCCACCAAAGCTTTCCTGCTTACAGTGTCTGTGTTGCAAGTGAGCTTTCGTCTTGAAGAGTCCATTGTTCTTCCTCTACCTGTGTCCATCCTACCCCTGTCCTCTCAGGGAGGCACTGTTTTTTCCTAGGAATGTTTTGCTCAGGTCTGACGTTTTATGTGCATTGTGTGTACAGACAGCTTCTCAAAAAAAAAAATCTATTAATAGAAGCAGGTTTGGAAGCAAGTTTTTGTTTGGAAGCCCCTTTTTCCAAACAAAAAGTCTCAATGAGCCAAGTCCCCCTTCAGCTCCCAAGATGTACACATTTATAAAAGCTTCCCATTCCTGGAAGCAAGTTCTGACTGATCTTTTCACAGCTGTGTAGCTAATTTTACATGGTTAAGGATGAAAGTGGTTTCAGTGAGTTTTTGATGCTAAATCTTACACACTCTTATTAGCCTGATTGTGACGCCCAGAGAGAAACCTCCATCTTGTTGAGAAAATGGGATGAGAGAAAGTGGGGTGATGGAGGGTCCTCCAGCTATGACACTTTGTCTTGCGCCTCAAAGGTAATGGCATGGCTCTGCAGCCAAGAGGTATGTGTTCCTTACAACTTCCTCAGTTAACGCTCAACTATTCACACGTAGAGGGTGTTTTCAATTGCTCGACTTTATCATCTTCCCAAGAATGACAGTGAAAAATAACAAATTCAGAACAAGGAAGATTGTAAGGATGTGGTAGAGAAATACAAAGAAGTCTGAATTTCTCATAAGTAACAAATGTGTTCTTGATTTATTGTGTGGTGATACTGTAAGGGAGCCTTCACAATGACTGAATAGGGACACGAGGCCTTTATCTTAGCAGGGAACACGATGCTTGCCATTTGAAATCACACTCTGAAAGCGAGCTTTAGCACATTGATGGATATGCACTGGAAAGGTAAGTGGCTTTTTGAAATGGCACTGAAATCATTTATGCTTCAATAAGAAGCTAGCATCAGAGTTGGTAAATAGTCAGTTTCATGATTCGTGTGCATATTTCCTGAGAGTTAATCTTTTTCCATTAATGGTGTAGATTACCTTGGCTATAAATGCCAGTTGGCAGGATTCAATCAAGAGTGCCCCATTACTGTGTCAGGAGTGTGGCAAGAAGGGGTGGAACCAATGATGGCTTCTCTTTCTCATCACTGTTATTGTTACACAAATGAGTGTCATTGCCACTTGAGGTGACTGTCTATAATGAAAGGAGATGTGAGCGGAAGATTCACTGAAGGGTTTCCTAGTCATTACCTGACAACATTGTGGCAAAACGATTGAAGATTTTCTGGCTGTCTTGAAGATTTCCCTGTCAAGAGTCCTATTAGGCACATGCAGTATTTTGAGCATTCTTAAAATGGGGATTCAGGATTCAGGGACTTCTGTTGAAATGCTGCCTTCTGCCAATCTTTGCTCTGTACTTAAATTTGCTTTTGAAAGTATCCATAGCTACAATGGCTGATTGGATTGTTTTAAAACAGAAAACACTGCCAATTCTTCCTTGTGAACTTTCCCTCATCGAATTTGCTTTCTCTGCCTTTATTTTCCTGTCTGAAAGATGGAGAGGTATTTGTAGCTCAATATTAATTAGTATGTGCCCTTCATTTGTGAAGAGGTGATGGGGCAGCATTAAAAACTTTGGGCTATAGAGGCAAGATGCTTGGATACAGTTCCTGACAATGCCCTCCAAGTGGCTTTACCACTTAATTTGCTTCACCTCTCTGTGCCTTACTTTCCCCTTCTATAAAATGGGATTAATAATGCTACCTACCCACCCGCCATAGGATTGTTGTAAGATATAATTACATAATAAGTGCTTAGGACAGCAGCTAGTGTAATCAATATTTGCTAGAATGATGCTTATTATTGTATCTTTTTTCCAGAAACCCATAGATCATGCTGTTCCCATTGGTAGAATCATGTTGTTCCCATTGGTAGATAATTATCACTATCTCCTTCCTGCAGGATGAGAGTGGGCACTGGTCTCAGCTCCTGCCTTCTGTCCCTCACCATTCTTACTGTGCTGCTCACATCAATGTGTCTGTCTTACAAACCAATCTGAGGATCTGGAATCTATCACATTTGCTCTGACATTTCATGATCCTCCTGTCTCAGCCTCATGAGTTGTTGGGATTACAGGTGTGCACCACTGCGCCCAGCTGACATTTCTGTATCTTGTACACACCACCTAAAAATGTTGAATTCTGCCTCTGAACCAAATCCTGGCCCCTGAACAGATTTCAACTTACTTCTGAAGACTCATATAAAACATTTCCTATTCCTTAACCTCCCTTGCCAAACTCTACCTCTTCTGTTGTCAGTGTGACTTCTTTAACTACTTTGATGAGCTTCTCCCTAGCACTATAATTTTCAGGGCCTAATAGAGTATTAGACACTAAATCAATGCTTGAGAATGAAAATGTAGAGTGGTATAAACTTAGATCTCTTCTCTGGCATGAATTTTCCTTGCCCACAGAACTCTGCACTTACAGTTTCAGCAGAAGGATCTTTTTTTTTTTTTTTTTTTTTTTTTTTTTTTTTTTAAATATTTATTTTTTAGTTGTAGGTGGACACAATAGCTTTATTTTATTTTTATGTGGTGCTGAGGATCGAACCCAGTGCCTTCCGCATGCTAGGTGAGCACGCTACCACTGCGCCATAACCTCAGCCCCAGCAGAAGGATCTTGATTGGAGTTTGCAACAGCACCTCTGACTTAAATTAAAAAACAAAAAATGCAGGCAACAGGGCAGTATCCCTCTTCCCTCTTCTCCTTCCTCTCCTTGGTCCCTTTTCTCTGCTCTATTGATCTCCCTTTGACTTCTGTGAGATCTACCCCACCTTTATTTTCCTTTTTTCTTCTCTAGCTTCTACATGAGAGAGAAGACTTACATCCCTTGACTTTCTGTGTTTTACTCATTTTGCTTAACATAATGTTCTCAAGTTCCATCCATTTTCCTACAAATGCCATAATTTCATTTTTCTTTATAGTTAAATCAAACTTCACTGTGTGTGTATACCACATTTTCTTAATCCATTCATTCATTGATGGACACCTAGGCTGATTCCATTGTTGGGCTATTGTGAATTGCTGCTGTAAACATGGTTATTCATATATCACTATAGTATGATGACTTTAATTCTGTAAGATAAATACTGAGCCAAGATACCATTTTCATAGAGGTATCCACAGGGATGAGGCCAGAAGTAACAAATTTAGCTGTATTAGGTAACTTTTTTAAGAATAAACCCTCCACCAAGTACTTAGCTTTTGGACAATTACTTGCCTGCCTCTCAGTTTCCTTCTAAAATGAATTTTTCCTTCCTTCCTTCCATCCATTCATCCATCTACTACAAACAAAAATCATGTTTCTTTACTTTGAAGCCCAATTTGAATATTTTCATGTCCTTTTTCTAGTCATTTCTTGTTTTTAATATTTTTTTTTTAGTTGTCAGTAGACTTTCTTTATATGCAGGGTTGAGGATCAAACCCAGTGCCTCACACCTTAGGCAAGTGGTCTGCCACTGAGCCACAACCCCAGCCCCCAGTCATTTCTTATGGGATTTCTTCCCTAGGAAGCCAGAATCTTCCAATTAAAAATCAAAAATCACTTTGGCTATGGGTATAGCTCAGGTGGTAGAGTACTTGCCTTGGATATACAAGACCCTGGATTCAATCTCCACTTAAAAAAAAAATCAGAAATCAAAAATCACACACAAATAGATTCAGCATACTTTGGTCTGAATCAATTTCTAGTCTAGACCGTGGTAAATGACCAAGGGGGCTTTGATGACCAACTAAGTCGCACAATATTTGTGCTTCATTATGGCTTCATGCCCTTCCCTCCCTGAAGTGCCAGAAAAAATAATTTCTTCAGTATGAAAAGTGCCACTCTCCACCCTGGTGTGTGAACTTGGCATTCTGTGTTTATCTGCTGTGCTGATGCCTCCCTTGCAGTCATTTTCATTTGTTCAGCTTTCTGAACCTCATACTGGTGGCAGTTTTCAGTAACCATGAATTTGTAGGCTTAATTTTTCGCGTGCCAACCAGAGAGAATTCTGGAGAACTACTAACATGTGGAAAGATCATGTTTCTTGCCATCTTAGGTAGAAGTCTTCCTTCCAAGCAGTGGGCTTCTGTTTTGTTAGCTCCTATGCTATGGGGAAGGTACCTACTGGGTACCTTGTTCATTGCATTAAAAATTTACATTATTCAGTGCATCAAGAAGACATGTGTTTTTCAGCAGAGAGATGAATGAGGCATTTTGAAGAGGAAAGAAAGCATGGGACTTAAACAGTAACTATCTTTGCTAGTGCTCTTCTTTTTGCCAAGAGGATTAGATGCCAAATATTTAATAACCAGTGAGCTCTGGGGACCAATTAATGAGTACAGTCCTCAGCTCTTGCTGGCATAGGGTCCTGAAAGTCCCCCACTAAATTAACCTCTAAGTTGCTGGAGCATAGGCAGACTCCAGGTACTGAAGAGGAAATGTGGGAAAGTGGAGGCAGGGGATTCCTGGAGGGGAAAGGAAGAGTCCTACCCAGTACTCAGTGTGAAGGCATTTTAATCTTAACAACTAACAAGGCCATTGCTCTGCATATGACTAGCGATTAGTCCTGTGTCTGCCTGGTTCCACCAGGCATGGAGTCACCTATACGTCTTTGAAAGGGCAGCTCGTATTATACTCATTTTGTAAAACCTCTCAATTTCCAGCTGGCCCCTACTCACTGTCCCCAGAGCATTGCAATATGGCTTCATGGTATTCAAAAGCATATGCTAAGGAGAGGATCACAGAGGACAGAGGCAGAATGTACAGCTTTTGGAGTCCAGCAAACTACTCTGGACCTTAGTATACTCATGTGTAAGGTGGAAACATCAATTCTATCTTAGACCCCATGTGTCCAAAAGCAGGTTCTGAGATAAGGACTTGGCAGATGATCCCAGCAAACATGTTAGAGGGTAGGTGAGTAAGAAGGAGGCCTGTAGAGATGTGTTTAGTAACAAGCTAGTACTGTTGGGCATCAGGAGCCAAGTCCTGCTAGGGACTCAGGGTGTCCAGAGCAATCTCATAACTGTGGGAAGAAGTTGGGGAACTGATCTACAACCCTCATGCCTCAGTCCTTGGGGGCTGCTCCTTGGCCTTTATCTCCCCAGCACTGGTACCTAACATGGCAAGAGAATACCCACAGGCAGACAGTCAAGTACCATAGTAGCATGTGTACTGGGGAATATATCAGCATGTACAGAATGCGCCTGCCAGGCAACCACCAAAGTGGGCCAAGGAAATATGAACAGGGTGTGAACAATACCTGCTATACATACCTACCTCCCAGAGATCCTGTGATGATGTATGCAAAAGAGCTAGTGAAGTGTCTAACTCATAGGGCCTTCTGAAGGCATGTGAACTCATAAGTAACATTTTTAATCTCTACTGCTTCTTTGCTACCTGCTAATTCATTTAACCTTCATAGTTCACTTATTAGTAGATGCTATTTATGTTCTCATTTTACAGATGTGGAACCCAATGTCCCCAGTAGTTCAATTGGTGATGTTTTATAGAAAATAAATAGGAATGCTAAATAAGCCCATAGACTCTGGTTCTAGAGCCCACATTTATAACCACTCTGTATACTGCCTTTCTACAAGTAAAGGAGAAAAATTTGGGTAAAAAGATGTTTATGTTCACATAAATGTTTTCACCTTGTCACTCAGGCAACTTAGGTGACCCAGGAACAGACCTGAGAAACAACTTGACATTTTTCTTAATTTAGACCCTTCCCCATCATTTGCAGTACACAATGGATACTGTGCTTCTCAGAACCAGATGCAGTCATCAGTCAAGTGCAGTGACTAGAGGTCTCCTGTGTGCAGAGCTTTGTTCTCAGAGCTATTGGGGGTCACAGAGGAACTGGAGGAGACAGTTGCATCGATCACGGAGTACAACTGGGCAGTGCAGATGCTCAGAATCAGCTATCAAAATGGCACAAATTAAAACTAAGCATGCCCATCTCAGCCAGGCCCCTCAAAGGGTGGCTTCTTGGGGCTGGGATTGTAGCTCAGTGGTAGAGCACTTGCCTCGCATGCCTGAGGCCCTGGGTTCGATCCTCAGCACCACATACAAAGCAATAAAATAAAGACATTGTGTCCATCTACAACTAAAAAAATATTTAAAAAAAAAAAAAAGGGTGGCTTCTTCCTCCTCTTCTGTCATATGCTTTCCAGGTTCTATCTGGTGCAAATGCAGATTTAGAGCATTACCATAGGAAAGAGAAGTCACAAGGAGAGTGATATATAGGAAAAGGAAGGGACCATTCTCCCACTTACGGAAGGAGAAATTGATTATATTTAAACAAACCTCAAAAGCAATTAGAATGAATGAACAGAAGGAAGACCAAAAGGGTAGAAGGTGGGGAACAAGGGGGAGGGAGGAAGGAAGGGAAAGGGGAAGAATTGGGGAAAGAAATTGACCAAATTGTACTAGGTGCATGTATGGCTATACCACGGTACATTCCAACTTCATATCTAATTGTAAGGCATCAATTAATTAAAAAAGAAAGAAAGAGAAGACCAATAGAGCAGAGAAAGAGGAATCGGGAGGGAGGAGGGGAGTCAAAGAGGAATCACTGGGCATTGAAATGGAGCAAACTATATTGTATGCATTTATGAATATGTCAAAATAAACTGCACTATTATGTATAACTTTAATGCCCTAACAAAAGCACAATTGAAATAAAATTGAGACTTTGAGTTTAGAGCTGTGTTAACAAGGGCTTAACCAGATTTACCATTAAAGTATGAAATTGCCCTGTAACATCCCCCTAACTGATGTGTTATAAGTTTAACTAAAAAGGAAACAAGCAAAATGGTGGCCCATTCATACTATTTCTCTTTCCTTGCTTGCCCTTGGTGAATAACAATTTTTGGTGAGTTGCAGAGTTGCTGCTATTTGTGTAAGTAGAGCTTAGAGGTAGGAGTTTAGGGTTTGCTGTCTTTTCATATAACTAGGATGCATCTTGAAAGGGAAGTTACCAAAGTTACCACCAAATAAAAGTCTGGTGCAATTGAAACAATATTGTTCAGGGTCAGAGATAATTCTGAGGAAGTTGAGTTGTGGACCACACTGGCCCACAGTCCATATTTACCAAGGTACCCAGAATTGACTACATAACGCTAACATAATGCCCAAATAAACACTTACCCATGGAAATATAAAGGTCATAAGAAAGGAGACACACTTAGAAATGAGAATACATTAGAGCTCAGCATGGTTGCCAACATGGGCAAGGCTGTTGTCCTGCAGGAGGAGATTATAAAGCAGGAATCTTTGTATATCAGTCTTCATACTTTCTAAAGAACATTAAAATATATCTTTCAATTTGAAGCAAATAGTGTGCAGCAAGTAACGTAAACTTGGAGTTAAACTTTTCATGTTTGTTAATGACTAACAGGCCTCAAGCAAATAATGTGGCTATGCTGGACCTCAGTTTCCTCAGTTGAGAAAACAGGGATGGTACTTGGCTAGCAGGGTTATTTTAAGGATAATGATCATTTTATCACTATGTATGACTGAGTCACCAGTATATTTTCTAATGATTTGGTGGGAAGAACCCGTCTCAGGAAAGGAAAAGGACTCATGTCTGTTAACATGGATATTGAATATGCATGATGCCTCTGCAGGGTTTTCAGGGAATTCCCAGTGAGTACTGAGTTTCAGAGTTTCTCAGTGCAGCCCTTGCCCATGCAGACTGCCCTGCTGTGAGCTTCAGAAAGCATGGGAGATATGAATGCATTCCAGAGGTCAAAGCATTTTGCTAATTAGGAATCAGTATTTCACAGCATGGTATTCACGGAATGTAGCCTAACTTAGCTACAAACTCTTCACATTTGATTAAATATGTCTCAATCCCATATATGCTCTAACTCTGCTCTGGACAAAGAATCTATCTTCCACTTTATTTCTTCCAAGTAAACTCCCATGACCTGAAGGAATGTAGCTCCCTTAGTTTAACTGCAAAAGGGAGGAAAAGTTAGTCTGGGGGTAACAACTTCCCATTAAACTGCTAGCAATTGAACTCTTCCCTGGGAAACTGAGAAAGGTAAATAAGTCAGTATGTCTGAGTTTTAAAGGGAGTCAGTGACACACAGGACAGACATGTGCATAGTCAGAGAGTCGTGGAGCACTTCTTAATTTGGGAGAAAGCCAGTGCTTTGAGAGGCTGGAGGAGACGCTACAAATAGGTCAACTCTGGAGTCCACTTGTGAAAAGTCAACTCCCCTGTGGGTGGCTGAATTCCCTTCTGGAGGAAAATTGACCTAGGGATAGAGGCTTCCATGGAGGAATATCATGTGAAGAGAGTTGGGGGAATGAGGAGAGTCAGCAAGCAGCTTTCAGAAATGTTCTGGGAAAAGGTTAAGGATGTGGTTCCTCTGATTCTGATAATCCATGTGTTGTATCATTTAGTGTTTTTTTTTAAATTTATTTTTAGTTGTCGATAGAGCTTTGTTTTATTTGTTTATATGCAGGGCAGAGAATTGAACCCAGTGCCTCACACATGCTAGGCCAAGCACTGTACCACTGAGCCACAACCCCGGTCCCCTGGTGAGTTTCTAAATAAGTAACATTAAAGAAATTACACATTCCTTAAGGAGAGAATGGAAAGAACACACATTTGTTTTATACTTCTTATTGTCAGTCCTTCTATGTGAAAGTTACTTACATCATCCCATGCAGTACACCTGGCAGCCTTAGAGTAGGCTACATCCTCTTTGCAGCATATCTGCTTAAAGTCATCCAACCAGTATTTATTGAATGCCTGTTGGATGCAATGAGTATTGTAAACATGGAGGATACTACTTTGAACATGAGGAACAAGGTTTCTGCTGATACAGAGGATAACATGTGAGTGAAATAAATCAGTAAGTAAATGAATAGATATCATAGGTACTATGAGGAATATAAAGTGGGCAATGTGATACAGAGAGTACTTTGGATTAGAAAGCACAGGTTACTTGTGGGCATGATAGTGAGCAACATGCCAGGGATGAGAAGAGAGTACCACTCTGAGTACAAATGGAATTGGTAGGAAAAAAGCAACAAAGACAAAGAAGCATTGAGAAGGGAGGACCCTGGTATGTTCTAGGAATTGAGGGAAGCCGCCGTGGTGGTAGAAGCTGAATGATTACTCTTACAGAATAGGTTGGCAATGACCAGTGAGAGAAATTTGGGTTTTCTTCAATGCGCAATGGGAAGTCATGTAGAGATTTTAATTATGGACATGATATTATCTGATTTATGGCTATGGTTTCAGATCTGAAGTTGAGTTGTAAATGTGAGAGAAACAGCAGGAAAGGCACTTAGGCTAGTTTTATTATTTCAGGTGAGAGAAACTGTGGTTTATAATGTCTTTGGTTTGGAAATCTTAGAGTAGAAATATCTTTTAAAATTCTGAACTTATTTGTATGGATACATTGATATGGATATAGATATCTATATCTATGTATGTGTGTGTATATTAGTCAATTTTCCATCAGTACAACAAAATACCTGAGGTAACGAATAAGGGAAAAGGTTTATTTTGGCTCATGGTTTCATAGGTTTCAGCCCATGTTTTCCTTGACCTATTGCTTTGGGCCAGTGGTGGCAAAGTACATTGTGGTGACAGCACAACATAGAGCAGGCCTATTTGCCTCATGGGAACTAGGAAGAAGAGAGAGAGGACCAGCCAGAGTTTCATTATTCCCTTCAGATACACAGTAAAAATGACCTGACTTCCTCCATCTAGGCCCCACCTCTTTTTTACCCCACTTTTTAAACTGGTTTATTATAGTTGTATATACTAATAGGATTTGTTGTTACATACTTTTACATGCACACAGTACACAATATAGCAGTACAATTTGGCCAGTATCACTCTCCAAGACTGCCTCTCTCGTTCCTCACCTCTTACCCCTTAGCCACTTTGCTCTGCTGATCTCCTTTTCATTTTCATGAGATGCACTCCCACCTTTATTTTCCTCTCTAGCTTCTATATATGAGAGAAAACAGGACCCTCGACCTTCTCATTTGGACTTATTTCACTTTACAAAACGGTCTCTAATTCCATCCATTTTCCTGTAAATGCTATAATTTCGTTGTTCTTCATGGCTAAATAAAATCCATTGTGTATAGATAACATATTTTCTTAATCCATTCATCCATTGATGGACAACTAGGCTGGTTCCATGGTTTGAATATTGTGAATTGTGCTGCTATAAACATGGGTGTGTGCATGTGTCCCTGTAGTATGATGACTTTATAGCTGGGTCATATGGCAGTTCCATGCCCAGTCTTTTGAGGAACTTCCACACTGATTTTTATAGTGCTTGTACGAATTTACAATCCTACCAGCAGTGAAAAAGTATTCCTTTTTCTCCATGTCCTCTCCAGCCTTTAGTATTATTTGTATTCTTGATGACTGCCATTTTAACTGGTATGAGATAAAATCTCAGTGTAGTTTTGATTTAAATTTCTCTAATTGCTAATGATGCTGAACATTTTTTCATATATATGTTGTAGGCCCCACCTCTTAAAGGTTCTACCACCTTCTGGTTGTGCCAGGGATGGGAGTGAGGGTCAAGCCTTCAACAGTGGTCTTTTGGGGGACATTCAAAATCCAAACTATAGCAATATATGTATTATAATTTTACACACACACACACACATATATAGAGTACTCTAGTTTTACTTATGAATATTATAAAACACAAAAATAAGCATTAAAAAGTATCAGCTAAAAAGGGAACAAATATATTAACTATTAAAATAAAAAGTTGGCACTCACTAAAATGTTACTATTTAAAGCACTATTGATAGTTTAGTGAGAGTAATATAATTTAATATGCTTTATTTAAGAAAATTTGGTTCACATTCTGATACAAAGATTCAGAGACCTAATTCTAAAATTAGTTTATTTCCAGAATGTTTTTTCACAGTTTTCAAAACTGAGAAAGCACTTGATAAAAAGCAATATATAACTGTAAAATATATATGGTAAGGTGTGTTTAAAATAAGAGTGGATAAATCTGTATCTCCAAATAATTTCCTGATTTATTTTTTTTTAATTCATGAACTTTTCCAAATCTGGTTAGATCAGAAGTTTTTATAGCCTCTAGTGGGACTGAAGTAGAAATAAGAAAAGTGTCATTTCTACCATTTTCTGGCTCTGCAGATTATTATGATTATTGGGTCAATAGTAATGTGAGTTTCTCCAGTATGAGGTTTCAGTGTAGGTGTCCTTTAAAACTGTGGCTCACCCTGTGAGGATTCATTTACACTGGATAATATCAATACCCTCTAAGTGGAATATGTGGGACCCCCGAAAAGGGTGAAAATAGGTCTCTTCCAGTGCTCAGAGCTAGAAAAACCAGAGTGAAACTATACACTCCCCTCATGGTCCAGATAGGAAGCATGGCTTGGTCTACATGTCATTCAGTTATGTACCAGGCACAGTTTTTAGAACTGGAGTATAATAGTGAACAGAAAAAACAAATATGCTTAGCATTAGTACGTGCATTAATTTTCCCTACAGCTCATTATAAGGAACTTAGTATAACATTACTAGTGTGTATTCCCTTCCCCTTGTTTATTGGCCAAAGTTAGTGACTTATTTCTCCGAAATGAAATAGAACAAGGTGATAGGATGTTCATTTCCAAGATGAGGTTACAAAAATTCTGTTGCATCTATTTGGGGTATTCCATCTCTCATTCTTGTCCTTGCTTGATCTGGGAGATGTTAGCTGCTGGGTTATGACTGATCGATAGCCAGGAGGGAACTGAGGCCCTTGATCTAACAGCTGTGGGAAAATAAATACAGCTAATGGCAGCAAACTGAGCTTAGAATTGGATCTTTTCCCCACTGGATCCTTGAGATAAGACTCCATCCCAGCTGACTTTTTTGTGTTATGTGTGGTTTGAGGTTGATTGAACCAAGGCCTTGTGCATGTTAAGCAAGTGCTCCACCAATAAGCACCATTCCCAGCCCCCAGCCCACAGGCTGACATCATGAATGTAGCCATAGAAGAGAAATTCTTAAAAAGAGGAACCACTTAAGTTGTGTCCAGATTTCTAATTCACAGAAGTCCTGAGAAAACAAATGCTTGTTGTAAGTCATTAAGGGTTGGGGTAATTTGTTGCTCAGCAGTAGATAGCTAACACACTGCATTTTCCTTAGCCTTAATATTTTTTAATAATTGTTAATGCATTCACTCTCATGAAAGAAGTTTTCAGTGAAATGTTCTTTAATGAGTTTCTCAATTCATCTACAAGGGTGCCCTGGGCTTATCGATTAAGTACATCTAATTGGAAAAATATGTAGTAGGAATAGAATGAGGGACCTCAGTTCTAAAGCCATTAGTCCCTAAGTTTGTGAGAGTTAGATCTGTTCATGAGAGATTCATTATATCTTTTAATTTGTACATTAAAAGATTTGTACCTTTTCCTATTTAAATAATTTGTAAAAAAATAATTCAGGAAATTTAAACATGGGGGATTTAATTTTGAGTTCAAAGTCAGGATAAAAATGAAATCATCTTTGTGTACATTGACAAGTCTGTGATCCTAAATAGAATAAGATTTATTCCAGGTTTGGATAAGTATATCAAAATAGATTCTATTGTCATGTATAACTAAAAAGAATTAAAAAAAAAATTCCAAAGTATCAGAAAATACTTCAAGTCCAGGAATTACTGGTTCTTTTAACTTCCATGTAGTGGTACAGGGTCCCCCAGAGAACCTTTTTGCTTTCTCAGATTATAGAAAACATAATTTTTTTTAAAGAGTCATTTCTCATTGTTAGTCTCCTGTCACAGTGCCAAGAGATTCTTTGGTGCTACCAAAGTTAATGGTGCAGATCATTCATTCATGCTTGCAAGTACACATGTAAGAGAGACTGAACAATGGAAGCACTTAAGTATTTGTTTTTCTGTAGCAATTCAAGAGGAGTTGGTAGAAGCTGTAACTTGAGGTGTCTTTAATATATTAAAACATAAGTGAACGTGTAAGTAAGTGCACATGCATAAATAGATGTGGCATGCAGTCAGATTCTCCAGAGAGAGGTGCTGAGTCTTACAGAATTTGAATTACACTTAAAGTTTTGAAGAGTCAAATAACAGGGCAAGAATCTAGGTTTTCAGTAATGCTCTGGAACTATTATGCATATTATGACATATGACTGTTTCATTTTCTGTCTAAGAGTAAGTAAGAGTAAATAGAACATCTTGCCATTTTTTCAGAAGCCTGAATTTATTTGATGACTTTTGTTTTGGGAGGCCCCACCTCCCCTACCACCAGTGTCATTTGAATTTAAGTATTCTTGCGTTTCAAAAATTGGTAACTATGTTGGTGGAGATGATAGTGATGAGAACATACAGGAACACATTTATTTTCAAGTTCTTAGCAAAATAAGAAGTCGGTTGTCTTCACAAATCTGCTCCTCGCTATTTGTGATTTTTCTGATCCAGAAAAGTTTTTAGGTTTTCTTTGGACAAAGAGTACTACATGGTGGAAAATGGAGTTAGAGTGTGTATCAGGCAACACCTTCTCCCATAATTGGTGACAGTGACAGATACCACCAACTCCAAAATAACCTTAACTAGTAATAACCTGTGGTTCACCTTACTGCTTGTCCTGTGCAAGTATTGCTTCAGGAACTTTCCTTGCCCCAACTCAGTAATAACCATTCCAGGAAGGAGGGACCAATAAAATCCTCACAGTCTTAAAGTGTCTGCGTGGATGTGCGTATTTAAAAACTCTCTTGAATGTGGTCTAGAATAAGAACACTTCATAACGTAGCCCAAACACACCCACACATACACACTGGAAGAAAAGGATTTTCTTTAACACTTGTTTTAAGATACCAGTTGTGAACTAGCCTGTTATCCCTTTCCTCCTTTTTCTTTTCCTCCCCACTCCGCACAACTGTCACCATCTGCTGACAATCTATTACAAGCCACTTCACATAATCCAACTTAGTATACACAACAACCTTGTAATAGACATATTGTTGCCATTTTACAAAGGAAGCTCAGAGAGCTAATTTAAACCATATGCTAGCACTTACCAGCTAATATGATTCAGAGTCAGGAGTTGAGCCAGATCTGTCAGTTTCAAAATGCTGACTCTTCCCATCCTGCTATGTAAAGCCGTAGCAGTCATGACACCTTCTCTAAGGTTGATGCTTCAAGGTTACTTGCTGTATCTTGTTCCTATGATTGATCCAGATTTTTTAGGTAGAGTGCACAGGTGCATAGGAGACCAACCAGAACTCTGTATAATATTGCCTATAGTATATAATAGTTATATATTAGACATATTATGAATATATGCTCTTACTATATTCATTTATTATCTTGGACTTATAAATAAATTGTTGCACACAATATAAAGGCTTTAGAACTAAATATAGACTGCAACTAAAGAGTACATTCTGAATATTTAATATGTAAAGTTAATTCATACTCTATAGTCTATTAAATACACATGCTATACTAGTAATTGGGAAAATAAAATAAATGTGCTGAAATCCACCTTGATCAAAAATTCCCAATTGTAACACAAAAAGATAACCATTTAACAGCAATAGCAATGTAAATAAACAAATTCTTGTAACTAGTAAACACAACTTGAAGTTCAGTATATGGAGATTATACATCTAAAACATGTAATGAAAATTTATTTTATTCTTTAGTTTTTTTTGAGCCATTTTCCTTTCCAGTTTTACTTTTGAGGTTATGCTGATGTTTTGCACTTAAACTTCACTTTTAAAAAAATGAAAAGCACAAAAAATATAGGCTTTAGGGCAAAGTACAGATTATACACCAGAATACTATGAAACCCATGGAAGTTGATTAAATAATGAGAGATTCTCCTTTATACCTCCCCTTGGAAATACATGAGCAGAGCAACCTTTGAATTCATCTAAATGTGGCCTACACTTAGATTTTCTATATGTGATCCTGTCTAACTAGAAAAATGGCTTATTGAAGCCAGACCTAGAAAGTTGAGGGTTGAATGTTTTCTGTCATATGTGGAAGCTAGAGAAGAAATAATGAAAAAAAAAAGTGGGGCAGAAAAAGCATGGTTGAAAGAAAAAATGGTATTCCCATGAAAAATGGTACTCCGTCAGTGCAGTAGAGAAAGGGAATTGAGGGGGAAATGGGAGGGACAGGCAAAGGGAAAAACAGTGGCACAAATCTGACCAAACTTTCCTATATGTACCTATATTAATAAGCCACAGTGAATTTCACCTTTATGTATATCCTTAGTGCACTAATTTAAAAATGAACTGTAAATAAATAAAAGAAAGATCAGTAGAGGAAGAGGAATGGGGAGATGGAAGGAAAAGGGGAAGGACTGGGGACTGAATTGGAGTGAATTATATTTCATACTTATGTAGTTGTCAAAATGAATCCCATATACTATGTGTAACTATAATGAACTAATAAAAAATGGCTTATTGAGTGAATGGTTGTATCTAAGCCTGAGCCTATGATGTTGAACTATCACTTGTTGCTGTAGTCTGATTATTGTGTTTTAGGTGAAGGAAAAATGGTATTCCCTTTAAGACTCCACCTTACAAATAATCTAAAAAATGCTAGTAATCATTTTTAAAGTTGAGTGTTTTTACACAGGGATCCATTAAACTCTTTTTAAAATATTTTTAAAAGTTCCATTTAAAATTTTTTAAAATCACAATACTACACATGGTCTTTACACATAGAGTAGGACTCAGTTATGTTCCTGTTAGCTGTATGTAGTAGGGATAGGCATTTCAGAAGTAAATTCCAACAATCTTAGAGGCCATGAAGATGTTCATAAGCTTATTACCCAGTGGCCTGCGGGGGCGTACGTGAGCAGAGCCCCACGTACATAACCCCACAGCCCTACTCCTTGGAGTTTAAGGTAAAGAAATCATCTAAAGCAAAACCAAAAAGGCATTATTATCTAAAATATTAAAAATAAGAAAGGAATTAAACCATCATATGCTAAAAATAAAATGTTTTACTTGAATGGTATATGCTTCTTTGACAGTTTGTAATAGAATTAGGTCAAAAAGTAGGAAGATTTCTATGATATAATAATAAAAACTGGCTCATTGCGGCCTAAGCTTATGAGAATAAGCCTGTCCACTTTTGCTTTTCATAATTTTCCCAAAGTCAAGAAAAATTTAGTTTTTATTTGGTGTTCAATTCAAATGTATCAAATGACTGAATAATTTTGTAAAATGACATGCAGATAGACAAGAAGAAAATAGACAAGAATGAAGAGACAATTTGTTAGGTCATTGGAATACTGAATGGGTGGATTATTTCCTATGTTTTGACTTCCTCTTTTTTGTGTGTTTGTACAATATAATATTAAAGAAAATTGTGTAGGTTATATAATTGCAAGAATAATAGGACTTTGGTCCCCAAACTAGAATTTCTCTGTATTCTAATTTGCAAAAACCAAAACATATATTTATTCTGTATGACCTTGCTACCAATCCCCCAAAGAAGAATGAGT
Source organism: Xerus rutilus (assembly GCA_028644305.1). Taxonomy (NCBI): domain Eukaryota; kingdom Metazoa; phylum Chordata; class Mammalia; order Rodentia; family Sciuridae; genus Xerus; species Xerus rutilus. The sequence goes on along the minus strand of CM053416.1, from coordinate 7,550,472 downwards.
AGGACTGACATTCTAGCTCTCCTTGACAAGTTCTGTGATCATTTTCTGTGAGAGCATGCTTCCAATCACCAGAAAAAGAGATGAATAGGGGAGCTGTATTTGGACACCCGCTCTTACACATAAGAGCTGTCTCATCTTGGGCAAGTCATTTTCTCTTCTTTGGATTGGTTTCTTCATTTGAAAAGGAGAGACAGTAGTAAGGATTAAATAAGGTTGGGCATGGAACCACTAGGTACAGTGCTTAGCTTGGGCTAAGTACCTAGGCAATGCTTGAATGACAAGCAGCTTTTTCACAGATTCGACTGTAAGGGAAATGCTCCATTTCCAAAAATCTCTTGAGTGTTCTTCATCTACCTGACAAGGAGTCTGGCATCAAAACAGTGAAAGTAGGATTCTAGAATTTTTCTTCTTAGCTTCTTGATATGATGGATTGCCTCGTTCCATTTTCTCTAATGTTGAACCAGCCTTGCATACCTGGTATATGATCCTTTTTTGGCATGTTATATTTTGTTTGCTCATATTTTTTGAGGATATTTTTCATTTTAATAGAAATCTAAGTTTTATCCACAGAATCATATTTAATGTTAAGGCTTTTAAATCCAAATTAATGAGAAAGATTTGTGATTATCACTGTAATGTACTATCTTCACTCAGTTTGGGTATCAGAGAAATACTGGCTTTATAAAATGAATTTAGAAGTGTTTCTTCCTCTTCTTTTTCCTGAAATAGAGTAAAATTGGTATTAATTCTTGTTTACATGTTTGACAGAATTATCCCATGAAGCCATCTGGGCCCTCATTAAGTGTTTTCAATTTTAGATGCCATTACAATGATGGTATTCGGGTTGTCCACTTTATCTTGATGAAGTTTAGGCAGCCTACTATTTTCTACAAGTTGTTTTATAAGTTGGAGAATTTATGAGTAAAGAGTGCTTAGTTATATGCATTTATATTTTTAATGACTGCAGGATTTGTAGCATTTTTTTCTTTTTTAAATTCCTGATGTGTCCATTTACATTTTCAATGATTGCAGGATCTATTGTGTTTAATTTTATTTATTTTCCAATGTTGATGATTTGTATTTTCTGTTTTTATCTGTCTTGCTAGAAATTTATCAATTTTACTCATTTTTTGAGAGCCAATTTATTTCATTGAATTTTCTCTGTAGATTCATTATTTTCAGTTTCTTTAATTTCTCACTTCATTACTTCCATTCTATTTCCTTTGAGTTAATCCTTCTTTTTCTAGTGTCTTGAGGTATAAACTTTGATTATTATTTTTGCAAGCTTTCCATATATTTAATGTAAGCATTTATTGCCATAAATTTTATGCTCAACTGTGCCTTCTCTGTATCCCACACATTTTGCCATATCCCATTTGTTTTCATTCACTTCTCTGGTATTTTACAATTTTTCTTCTTACATGTTCTCTTTAACTCAAATAATTTAGAAGTGTGTTCAATTTCTGTGTAGAGATTTCCTGTTGTCTTTCTTTTATTGATTTCTTATTTCTGTTAATATTCAAGAGGACTCCATATGATTTTAGCTGTTTTAAATTTGTTGAGGTTTGTTTATAGATGTGAATATTTGCTATCTTAGCAAATGTTTTAGGGGTACTTAAAAATGTGTATTTTCCTATGATAGAATAGAGCATTCTTCGTATGTCACTTAGATCTTCTAAATCTTTACTAATGTTCTATTTTGTCATTTAATCAGTATCCAAGTAAGGAGAGTTTTTCCTTAGCATTACTGTGAATTTCTCCATTACACTTTTCAGCTCTATTAATTTTTTGTTTTATGTATTTTGAGGCTTTGTGTTTTGGTGAGTACACAATTAAGATCATCGTGTCTTTCTGGTGGATTGAACCTGATTTTTTTTTCCCTTGAAATATTTTTCTTTGTAGTAATAGTCTTTGCTCTGAAATCTACATTATCAGACACTAATATAATCATACCCTCTTTTAAGTTAATGCTTGCATGATATATCTTTTCCCATCCTTTACATTTCAACCTACCTATATACTTGAATTTGAAATGAGTTTATCTTTTAAAAAGCATATGGTTGGCTCATTTTTTAAAAATCAACTCTGCCAATCTCTATCTTCTAATTGACATCTTTAGACCATTTATATTTGGGTTTATTGAGTATCAGTGCTTCATTCTTTCACTTTATTATTGGTTTTGTGTTCTTTGGTAATATCTCATCTGTTTCTCTTTTATGTTTTCCTTGAATCACTTGAACATTTTTTAGGATTCCATCTTGATTTGTATTATTTTTGAGTGTATATCTGTATATTTTTCATAGTGGTTGTTCTTAGTAGTATAGTATGTGTATTTGACCTTTTAAGTCTACTGGAATCAACATTTTACCATATTTCTTTTAACTGAAAGCTGCTTCTTTTTTTTTTTTAATATTTTTTAGTTGTCAGTAGATCTTTGTTATTTTTATTTATTTATATGTGGTGCTGAGAATTGAACCCAGTGCCTCACCCATGTCAGGCAAGTGCTCTACCACTGAGCCACAGCCCCAGCCCCTAACTGAAAGCTTCTTATATTCCCCACCTTTTAATATTATCATCTTAGGTATCATAGTGTTACAACTTTTGTGTCAATCATATAATTCTATTTATGAAAATGATAAGGAAAGTGATAGACTATACACTGTTTTTCCTTTACCCCTGAGGGTAGTTTTACCTGATATAGAATTCACAGTTGGCAATTCTTCAGGCTCTTGAAAAACATTGTCTTTCTAGCCTTCATGGTTTAAATATAAGTTTGTCATGTGAATTGCTACTCCCTCGTATTTATTAAATCATTGTTCTCCAGCTCCTTTGAAGATTTACTTTTTATATTTTGTTTCTAAAAGTTTAATTATGATGTGTGCTTTTTTGCATTTATTCATTTGGGGACTAATCCAGTGTCTCCCCAGAAATCACTTACTCATTGCAAGAGAAAACTATTATCTACTTAGTGGATAACCTCAACAACATCTGGACTCCATGATCACACCACTATTATCAATGAAGGCAACTGGTACAATGAGCCTCTAGACAGGTTACACAGATAAACTGGAGTAGAATTCTTGGCAAGAATGCCTAATCATTATCTTATCCTTAGGAAACAGAAGAAGCAGAGGGAAGACCTCCATTTTTTTTTTAAGTGAACCCATATTCTTTAAAAAGTGATGATATCATGGAAAACAAGATCAAGAACTTTTCTAGAATAAAAGAAACTAAAGGCATGAGACATTTGTGATGGTTTAGATGTGGGAGTCCCCCAAAAGCTCCTGTGTGAGACAGCGCAAGAAAGTATAGAGGTGAAGTGATTGGGTTATGAGAATCTTAATCTAATCAGTGCATTAATCCCTTGTTAGGGAATAACTGGGTGGTTATTGTAGGCAGGTAGGTGTGGCTGAAGGAGGTGAGTTCCTGGGTGCGTACCTTTAGGGTACATATTTTGTCCCTGGTGAGCAGAACGAACACTCTTTCTGCTTCCTGACGGCCATGCCATGAGATGCTTTCCTCCTCCACATTGTGTCACCATGATGTTCTGCCTCACCTGTGGCAGAGAGCAATGGAGCCAGCCTACCATGGACTAAACTCTCTCAGACTATGAGTGCCAAATATACTTTTCCTCCTCAAATTGTTGTCAGGTCTTTTGGTCACATTGATGAAAAAACTGACTAAAACAGCATCTAAAAGCAATAGAGTTTCAGATTGGATGTCATGAACCAAACAGGTGGATACTCTTATAAGGTGGATACTCTTATATGTTTGGTACAATGAATTATTTCTAACATGGAAAATGTATTAACATAGCTTATCACTGCTAAAGTTTCTGGTTTGGTTAATTTTACTGTAGTATGTAAGAGAATGTTCTAATTCTTAGGGAATGTCCATTGAAATATAAAGAGAAGCAGAGGCAACTAAACTCAAATGATTCAGAAACAAATTATTATAGATATAGATATGAACATTGTGTGTTTACACACACACAGACAGAAGAGGAGAGAATGTGGTCAGAAAAAGTGGTACCATGTTAAAAACATGTGAGAAGAATGTATGAATTTTTTTTTTGTCATTCTTGTGACTCAAGTTTGAAAATATTGCAAAAAATATATAAAGATTAAAAATCTTGTCAGTACTGTAGTTCATATCTAGCCTCATAGGCACTATAGAAGAACCTAGGAATTCTGACTCTTGCTTTGGCCACTTGAGATTTACCAGTCACTAGGACAGGTTGTTTAGAAATTTTATCCATGTCCTGCATGGTCATGAAGTGGTTCTTATTATCATAATGTGCCCTTCATGGTCAGGGCCAGGATTGGAAAAGCTGAGAGTGCTGGATAGTAGTATGAGTTATTTTTTAGCCATATGTGGATTTTCAGTTTATGTTGTCTCAATAAATAAACACTGAGGTGCTCATGAGGTGTCTAGGTGTAGGAAGTCATTGCCCTCCCATAAGGCCATACGCAGAAATAAAAGGCAAGGTTTCCCATGGTGGGCTGGAAACCACATAAAGTTCTCTCATGGAGCACAAACCCACCCCTTAGGATCTGTTGTGCTCTGTGGACCTCCTCCTTCCCTCTTGGTTTGGATTTATATTTTCTCCCCATACAGGGACTGTCTCTACCAACATTTCACATTTCGCTGCTTGATTCAATTTGTCTTTTCCCCCTTTCCTTGCAGTTTGCATGGTAGCACCTTGAGTTTGCACAGCATGCCTCTGTGTTCCATCTTGTCATTTCCTTTGTGCCTATTTAAAGAAGGGATGGGAGACTTGGGTGTTAGGTATATACATGGGCCTCCTCTGGTGTCTCTAAGGAAAGTGCACAGATGTGAAATCAGTTACTGAATTTTGCATTTAAATCCTGCCTCCACCTCTTATTAGCTCTGTTGCCTGGGCAAGTCTTTGATCTCTCTGAGACTCAGTTTCCTCACGTACCTATTACAGATACAATATGCACATCCTAGGGTGATTTTAAGATTTAAATATAATATATTTGAAATCATGGGACGTGGTCGGGACATAACAGATAGTAGTACTAACAATAAATCAATTATTATCAATTATTCTCCCAGGAAGGCCAATCCTCTGAAAAGAATCAATGAGGAACTGTAAGGACCTTTTCTAATTCAATTAGTCGCAGAGTTTCACATTCTCTTCATTATCTGTCTTTTCTCCCAAGTGGCAGTAGCCTACGATGTCTTTACTGTCCCCAGCTCCATGTTCTTCAGGGTAAAGTAAGTTAGGCCATGTTTTAAAAGCCAATTGGGTCATGTATCTGTCACTCAGCTTACAAGTAGGCCTGGCGTTCATTGACAACTGTGCTTAGAAAGTATGAACATTTTCCCTTACTAAGCGAGATAGCTGAGTTTCACTCTTGGTTTCTAATGAGGCATGGAGCCCGAGGTCAGACTGGGTTCAAATCCTGACTCTGTGTTCTTATACTTGGTAGACCTTGGGCTGGTGGGACATGAAGATGATCTCATGATTGGGTGGAGATGAAGAATCTTGTTCAGTACATGTGGCTTAACAATACATATTGAATTAGTGTTGTTACTTAACATGTCCACTGTTTATGAAGCTGTGGATATCTAAATCATTTGAGGCATCATGTAGTGGTCTTCAAACTTTTCCTTTGAAAATTCTGTTAGCCCTTTTATTTCTTTCCAAATAAGAAATGTATAGAAAATTTCATTCTATGATCGAGAGGTCTTATGATTGACACAGAATGAGGCTGGAGCCTCACACTTTCTGCTTACCTCGTTTCAGTCCTGCCATAGGAGTGGCTGCTGAAGCACCTGTGTGGAATTGCTGCAGTCTGATTATTGGTTAATGTTTATCAAAGCATGGAGAAAGTGACAGAAGGTAATGATAGATTTTGCCCTGAATCTGAAGTTTGATGAGGTTCAGCTGGACATTTCTCACCCACATTCTGCTGTACCATTGCAGTTGGGTGGCAGCTGGGCCTAGGAGATCCTGAAGGCTTCCTTGGTCCATGTGTGATGGGAGAGCTGGGGTATCCCAGGCATCTCTGAATCACTGTGGGATCTTGGCCTATTTTTCCATTTGGTCTTATAATCTCTGAGCCTCTTAACTGGCATGTGAATGCTCCCAGAGAGAATGTCCTACCAGAAACCAGTATAAGCTGCAGGACTTTTCTGTGCTAGCCTCTGGAGTCAACTGGAGCTTCCACAATGTTCTGTTCCTCTAAGCATTCACAAAGACACACTTGGTTTCACGGGGAGGGGGCATAGATACTACCTTCTAATGGTCCATGACTGTGTAGACCTGTTACAAAGTCATGAAACCCTGTGGAGTAGATCCACTGATCAATTACAGTGCTACTGATATCAATAGAAACTAATGTTCCATGAGGGATTACTCTGATGAGCACCATTTTGAATACTTTACATATTAACTCTTACTAAATCCTTTAAGCATAAGCACTTCTTTGCAAGTAGGGAAATTGAGACAGAGTGTACCCACATTACAGAGAATAAGGACAGAGTTAGTATCTAAGGCTTATTTCTGACCACTCTGAAGATAAGACTACAGAAGCTGAAAAAACTGTGATTCAGTAAAAATCTAGCCGTTGAGTTGTCGAGCTGGGCTGGTACACCATTATTCCTTATTTCCTACCCCATAGCATCTCAAACGTTCACAGTATTCTTCATAAGCTATTTTTGCAAACCTGTTTTGACAAACCAGGTTGAGATGTCCCCTGGAATTCATTATGAGGCTCCTATGAATTCTTTGATTTGAAGTCTCCTTTTGGTCTGCTGTATATAAAATATTCTATTGCATCAAAATCTCAGTATTCATATATCAGCCATGATTGGATTTGGAAGGGGATCATTTTTCAGTAGAGGTGTATTGAAGGTGGCATCCCCTTCAGTTGTAATAAGAGTTTGGAGCTGGCATTTACTTCACTGTGCTAACCTCACTAAAATCTAGCTTTCTTGATATGGAATTCCAAGTGTGGGTTTGCTGCCAGAGGGCCAGGTTTCTTCAACTTGGTCTGCAGGAAAAGATCTTGAGGGAGAACTGAACCTGTCCTTACCCAGTTACTCGCATTCCCAGGGTTTAGTGGTCCTGAGGCCTGAAGGGAATTTTGCTTGATAGTGGATGGCATTGACTGATTTACCTAGTTCATTAACGGCTGGACTCCAATGGTGATGTGTTCAGTTATTATTTATCCAAACCTCACTTCCATTCCTTTAAGCAAATGTACTTCATTTCCCTGCTGTAGAATATACTTTGATCATTGGACTTTTAACAAGCATAGTGGACCAGAGACATAGTTAAGCTTGTGTTCACAATGAGATAAACAGGCAAGGGGTGAAGGAGCACAAGGAGGATGAGAAATGCACAGAACAAGGCTGGGCACAGTGTTGCACACCTATAATCCAGCAATTTGGGAGGCCAAGTCAGGAGGCTCACATGTGCAAGGTCAGCCTCAGCAATTTAGTGAGGCCCTAAACAAATGGTGAGATCCTGTTTAAAAAAAAAAAAGAAAGAAAGGGCTAGGGATGTGCCTCAGTGGTACGCTACCCCTGGGTTCAATTCCCGGTACCTACTCGTCCCCGCAAAGAGACGATTAAAAAAAGAAGAAAAAATATAACACGGAACAGATGGGTCTAAGCTGCAGTCTGCTTTCAAGCATATCTGGAAACAGAGGTGCCAAGCTAACCCTATCTACTTCCGCCACATCAGTCAATCAACCTGCACATCTGTGAGGGGATTAAAGAAATGTTTGTCCTTGCAAACCACTGAAGATTTTTGACTTTTGTTTCACAGCATGAAATCAAAGACAACAAATGTAACAATAGCATTTTATCAACTACTCAGAATTGACTATTTTTAGATTATTGTTATTATGTATCTACAATGTGGTAAGCACTTTCTGTGCATTCTCTTTTCATTTTAAAACAAGCCTATAAAGAAAATAATACCATTATTCCCATTTTATAACCTTTAAGCGGCTTTTGCCTTTGAAGAACATGATTAGAATATTTCATAAAGGGGCTGGGATTGTAGCTCATTGGTAGAGCGCTTGCCTTGCATGCGTGAGGCCCTGGGTTCGATCCTCAGCACCACATACAAAACAATAAAATAAAGACATTGTGTCCATCAACAACTAAAAAAAAAAAAAAAAAAAAAAATGAATATTTCATAAAAAACTTATTCTTTTGAAAGGTACCAGAGTGGAACTCGAATGTCCTTATCTGAAAAGCAAGTGCTTCTTAGATTCTTGGGGAACATGACAGTTTCTGTTTGTTAGGTTCTGATTATGCCAGTACCATGCTGGAAGCTACTATTTTAGATATAGCAGATAAGATCCTGATTAAGACTGCCATGGACTTCTTAGACTCTGTTTTGAACATATCACTTAATGCACAATAGCATTAAATGTATTGATCCAGAATACAATGTGTTCAACATACAATGGAAATGGACAACTGGGAAAAGTTTGGGACTGAGTATCAGAAAACTTAACTCGTATTGCTATGTGGTCATAGAACTCAAGGGTAGCAGAGGCCTTATTATGGAACTTCCAGTTGATCTTTCCATTCCATGTAGGAACTAAATATCTAATTTGGTGATAAATGCAGCCTTGCATGTTGGTAAAGAGTGTTTTGATCTGGCGCAGTGGTGCATGCCTGTAATCCCAGCACTTTGGGAGGCTAAGACAGGAGAATCTCAAGTTGAAAGCCAGCCTTAGCAACAGCGAGGCACTAAGTAACTCAGTGAGACTCTGTCTCTTAATAAAACACAATAAAATAGGGTTGGGGATGTGGCTCAGTGGTTGAGTACCCCTGAGTTCAATCCCCTGTACCAAAAAAAAAATAAGTGTTTTGTTTTGAATTCAAACAAAATTGGATAAATTATGGCTATCCTGCCTGCTGCATATAAACCTCAGCAAGCTACATCATCTTGCTAAGCCTCACTTCTAATCTATAAAATCACCAAGACTGAAATGCTTTAAAGACCTTAGCTCAACGACTACACTGGTACACAATCAAAAACAAAAACAAAACAAACTCCTTAGCAGTAACTATGATCTCCTGAGAAAGCGTGCACAGCCCCTCAACATCTCCATCATTCTCATTTGGATATGTTTCTATTTGAAGATACTACTCTTGATAAGAGCACCTTTAAATTGGGCGTGGTGGCTCAGACCTGTGATTCAGCAACTTGGAGGACTGCTGTAGGAGGATGCAAGTTTGAGGTCAGCCTCATTAATTTAGCAAGACTGTCTCAAAACATTAAAAGAACTTTGGAGGGCTGGGGTTGTGTCTCAGTGGTAGAGCACTGGCCGAGCATGTGTGAGACACTGGGTTTGATCCTCAGCACGACATAAAAAATGAATAAATAAAATAATTATGTTCATCTACAACTAAAATATTTTTAAAAAGGAAGAGTGGCTATGGAGGCAGCCCAGTGGTAGAATTCCCCTGGGTTCATTTTCTACTGCCACAAAAACCAAACAAAAAACCTTAAAAATGCCACCCTTCTAATTGAACACCTTTTTCTAGTCTACTAATTAAGTTCCTCCTCCTTCCTGGGCTTCAGTTTCTCTAATATTAAGTTGAAGCATTTGAATTGGATCCAATTTTTTTTTTTTTTTTTTTTAAATATTTTTTTAATTGTAGATGGACACAATGTCTTTATTTTATTGCTTTGTACGTGGTGCTGAGGATCGAACCCAGGGCCTCACGCATGCAAGGCAAGTGCTCTACCGCTGAGCTACAATCCCAGCCCCTGGATCCAATTTTTGACTTGTGATCCTCATTTTAAATTCTAGCCCCTCTTCCTTGACCATGCAATAGATTTATTAATGATAAGTACATGTCATTTGTTCTATTTTGGGGAGGGGTTCTGGGGATTGAACCCAGTGGTGCTTAACTACTGAGACACATCTTCAGCCCTTTTTATTTTTTGAGACAGGGTCTTAAGTTGTTTAGGGTCTCATTAAGTTTCTGAGACTGGCTTCAAACTTGCTATCCTCCTGCCTCCGCCTACGAAGTTGCTAGGATTACACATGTGCACCACCACACCTGGCTCATTTATTGTCTAAGATAAAACTGTTCTTGTCAATGTACTTTTCCTAATTACCATTACAAGTATTGTCTAGAAAACAGGACAGGGAAAACCACATAATATTGTACATACAATATTATACAATTGCTTCCCCCAAGGACAAGTAAATCTCCCATATTGTTTTTTTTTTTTATTTCAACAAAATCATACATCTTAAAGAATTAAATGATTCATTATTAAAAGAAAAATTCCCAAGAAAGAATAGTGGCCCGGCTTTATTTTGGCCACCATGTTTCCCTGATCCGGGCTTTCAAAGCCATTAGAACAAGTTTGCACAGGGTATATTCCTAGATGAAGAGGACTTTGCCACAAAGGTCATAAAAAACAGTGTCCCAGAATTTGGCTAGGATCTCCCACCATATAGCAATTACAATATATTTCAGTTCTTTTGACTTCGAGAATCATTCCAGAGAGATCACATACCAATCCCTTGGCACATTTGTAGCAATTAGGGCTTTTTAAAAATTCTTCAGTTGTGTGGAAAACATTATCCTTTAATAATGTCCACTACAGAGTGGATCCCCCACTTGGTAGCATACTGCATATACTCTCTGTATATGATTCTCCTCTGGTGTATTCAAGGTGATTATTTCTGTGCATTAGGAAGGATTGGAAATGTCAGTATGTTTGCCATTGTTTGCTAAGTCCTCTGAAATCAATTGCTAATTATAAAAGCTAGTAACTTTAGGGACTTAGCTGATTAATTCAACTGAACTATCAGCTTTTTCAGACTGTCCTGGATATATATTTAAAGAATCTCTAACCTAATTGCTTTAATTAATGAATGCAGAGATAAAGCAACCCGTAGAGTTATACAGCATTATACCACATATTGTATCAGACTAAGGATAACTGTTTCCAATGGATGGATGCTTGGAATGTCAACTTATGCATTATGGGATACCTACTATACACCCAATGTGTGGGAATGTAAAGAAAATGTCTGGCCTGTCCCCGGTCTGCCAGGGTTTAAAGTTTTCTTGGGAAACAAGCCTTAAATATGTGATTGAATTTGAAAATCAATAAATTATGGGGTGAAATAATTCTCTAATATTTTGAGAAACTTTTGGAATAGAGTTGTATCATAGAGATTTTATACCCACAGGTGACTGAGTAGTGTATAGGCAGCTAAAGAGAGACCAAGAGCCACTTTAGAGGTTTTATATATATGTGTGTGTGTGTATATATATATACACACTCCTCTTCTTCTTGTTGTTCTTGTTGTTGTTGTTGTTCTTATTTTGGTACTGAGGATTGAGTCCAGGGGCATTTAACCACTGAGCCACATCCTCAGCCTGTTTTGTTTATTATTTTGAGATAGGATTTTACTAAGTTGCTTAGGGCCCCACTAAGTTGCTGAGGCTGGCTTTGAACTTGCAATCCTCCTGAGCCACTGGGATTACAGGCATGTGCCACTGTGCCCAGCAAGTTTTGATGGTTTAACCACTTTTCTTTGAAGTCACCACATTCTTTCATGAGTCTTTGTCCTTGCTTTTCCCTCTGTGTAGAATATTTTAGAGGAGTTGGCAGCACTGTTAGAGGTTAAACCCAGGGCCTCGTGTATGCTAAGGAGGTGTTCTACCACTGAGCTATATCCTTAGCACTCTGGTAGAATATTCTCACGCTGGCTTTTCTGACAGGTACCTCCTTTCCTTTTTTTTTTTTTTTTTTTTTAATATTTTCTTTTTAGTTATACATGGACACAGTGTCTTTATTGTGTTTTATTTATTTTTATGTGGTGCTGAGGATCGAACCCAGTGCCTCACACATGGGAGGCAAGCGCTCTGCCACTGAGCCACACCCTCAGCCCCCTCCTTTCCTTTAGTTAGATCTGAACTCTGAGGTTATAACCACCTCCCAGAGTCGCCCCTCCATCACCATATCCAAAAGGCTCACTGCTCCTTCTACACCCACTGCTTATTTTTTATCAGATGGTCCTCATCACTGTTTGTGTACATCTCTGCGGGACATGAGCTCCTATGAACAGAGGCACTCCAGTTGCCTATAACTGATCTCAAATGTACAAGAGCTGGCAGGCATTTAAAAAACAGTTAAATAAATTATTTGGCAGATAACTGATGGGATGCTTCACTCTGCCAAATAGCAGAAATCAACTCTGGTTAGTTTCAGCACAGGGAGTTAAACGGGATTTTCTCATACAGATCAGGAGAACCAGGCTGAGAAACATGTAGCAAACATTCCAGTCTAGAGAATTTGGAAGCAGCAGCCACGAGAGTGGGCTCATAGCACCGGACATCTGGTAAAGACACAGCTGCTGAGACATGTAAACACCAACCATGTCTTTTGTCTTTGGACATTTATAGAATTACTTCCATATAGAGAACTGTGAGCAGATGGGAAACAAACTAGGTCCTAGGAAGAGAGATGCTTCAGCCTTCCATATCTGTTTTATAGGGAAAACTGCTTTTGGGAAAACATATTCTGTACTCCAAAGCTTTGACAGATTAAAGAGAATCTTGTGGTTCTGATAAGGTGCACAAGCTAATTGAAGCCAATTAACCTATTAGCAGATAAAAGCCAAGACCAAGTCCTGTCTGAATGTATAGTGTTATTTGAGAACTTACACAGTTCCACTAACTTTAGACACTGAAGATAGAGTGCATTTATTAACTGGTAGTTAATTATGAAGAAAATATTGCATGTGTCACTCATTCAGCCAGCTGTCACTACAGTGGGGAGAGGAGATGCTGTTTGGCAAAGCACCTTGAGAGAAGGAGGTGCTACTTGTTCAGCCTCTCTGCTCAAGTGTTTAGACATTTTTATATTGCTCATATTCATTATCCAGTGTATTCAGTTTCTCTTTTAAATAATCCATACTGTGTGTAGTGTAAGGATCAGTCTTATTTCAAACAAAGTAAAGTCTCTGTGGTATTTATGCCATAATCCAGGTCCCAAGAATGTCTGATTGCTGTTTAGCCTTTGCTTGTTTAACACTTATTTCTGTTCTTCTGGTAAACACACTCAGTTTTTCTCATCTAGAGGATTAAAAAGTAAAGCAACATTTTAGAAGTCCAGATGCTGGAAACTCCAGTCATAATTTTTTTCCTTTTCAGGAACTTGTCAAATAATTAGTTTTGGTCTATAAGATAAACAGAGGTGGTGAGGGCTGTACCTGTAGTGAGTAGTCACGCCCACAGCCCATTTGAGCCAGGCCAGTGGGCTACGTTGCAGACAAGCCAAAGAAACTGCTCAGAGATGGCGCGGGAGACATGATTTATTGGGGAAAGTTTACAAGAGATCAGCAACTGCTCCAAGAAGAGTTCAGTGACAAGAGGCTAAAGAGGTAGCACCTCCTTCTCTCAAGGTGATTTGCCAAGCAGCACCTCCTCTCCCCATTGTAGTGACAGCTGGCTGAATGAATGACACACATCCTTTCCGCAGTGTCCTCAGCAACATGCACTGACCACCAAGAGGGGTTTTGTATGTTGGGATGCAGAAACAGTAATGTCATCAGCATTAGTTCTCTTTGCTTGAATCATCAGCCTCTCCAGGAGCAACCTTCCTGGCACACATGCAGGAAAGTAGCTTTCTACAGACAGTGTAACTTGTCCTACTTTTCAGTGTGCATAAGAAAAAACCAATGTTCTTCAAGAGAATATGTATCTGGGTGTTCTGGCCCAGGTCTGCTCTCATTGTTCTGTTAGCTTGGAGAGGCTTAGGGAAACAAGGGGCACTCAGGCACGTGGTATTTTACTGTCCCCACATTTTTAAGGATGATACAGGGTGTTAGCCTTCCAGTAATAACGTAGCATTTGAAATGGAAATTAGATTTATAATTAGTTCTGTGGACAAAATAGAAATGAAGATTAAACTAGAAGATTGTAAATAACAGGTGAGATTTTGTAGAGAAGGCATCGATCCAACTGTGCTTGAGGTAGAGTTTGCTTCAGTTGATGCTTTGCTCTTACATTTGCATATGAATGAAAATAATTTACGATCAGTTTATAACTAACATATATTGATGTATCTTTATGCCCATACACACATGTAGAAAGAGCAATGGTAAAAAAGAGGTTGGTGGGTTATTAGTCAGATAAATACTCATAAATGATTTTCTTATAACTATTTATTTCTTCATTAAGGAGCCATATAATGGGGATCCTGGAATATATTACTAAGAGCTTTTCAGTCATTCTTGTTTGGCCAGTTTTCATTTTAGTGAGTTGAAAAGTTGTTTTGGAAAAAAAGGTTCAGATGGCATTTCCTGCAAGAGAATTAAAGAAGAGAGAAAATAAGAGGTTCATAATTTATAAAAAGCTAGGGAAGAATTCAATGTCACAAGTGAGTCAGCTCAGAATATTTTCATTGGTTTCCCATGCATTTCTGGAGTTCTTGCTGCCAGTCTGACACCATATCCACCTGGAAGTACATGCATTAGAGCTCTGGGATTTGCATTTGCATTACAGTACTAGAAGAGGCAGAAGGTTGGGGTTCTCTGTTTCATTATTATTAGTAATATTCAATCTGTGTTCTGATAAGCCCCTTCCTAATGGATTTTGATCATAATTCCTCTGGGAAGAAGTACATTCATTCAAGTCAATTAAGTCCAGAAAATGACAGCATTAAGGTCAATCTAATAGCAGTTTTTCTTTAGAAGCATTTCAGAAAGGCTTGGTGGAGAAAGAGTCACAGTTAATTTCCTGAGTATGTGACAAGAGAAGGCATGCTTACGTTCTCTGCTGGAGAGATTTTCTTTGATGTTAAGAAGGGTCTCCCCAATGTAAGCATCAAGGGATGAAAAAAGAATAGGGGAGAAGGACATGGGATCATCACTGAGAACTTGAAGAGCTAGAACTCTCATAGCTCATTCCATTGCAGGTCATCTTGAAGAAAGAGAGCTAAACTAAATGCTTGGTTTGGTCTGGATTTCATCAATACCTGGAAAACTAGGAAAATAGGCCAGCATTCTCTATAATATTGAGTGTATGTTGCTTTAACCAACAACAGTGAAAATAAATTTTGAATCAAGTACATCTTGTTTACAATGAAAATAATCTTTGAACCAAGTACATCTTGTTTACATTGGGTTTTGAGATTTTGATAGCATATTCTTCTTCCTTCTGTCTAAACTAGAACTTGGAATTTGTTCTAGGTAGTCCTTACATTCTCTCTACCACCCTAAAAATTTCAACTATCTAAGAACTGAATTATCCTGGTCCTTTTTTTTTTTTTTTTTTAAATGAAAGTTCTGGCCTAATCAGTAGATTAATCCACTAACATGAATTACCTGGCTGGTAACTGTAGGCAGGAAGAGTGTGGCTGGAGGAGGTGGGTCACTGCAGACATGCCCTGGGGTTTATATTTTGTACCTAGTGAGTAGAGCTTTTTCTGCTACCTGGCTGTCGTGTCCCGAGCTGTTTTCCTCTGCCATGCCCTTGCACCATGATGTTCGGCCTCATTTGGTACACAGAGAATTGAGTTGGCTGTCTATAGACTAAACCTCTGAAACTGTGATCCAACATAAAGTATTACTCCTCTACTTGTTCTTATTATGTATTTTGGTCATAGTGACAAAAACTGACTAAAACACTCCCTAATTTTATTTTTTAATCAGGGTGTCATGACACTCTTTTTAAAGATTTTTATTTTTATTGATTATACGTAACAGTGAGTTTCACTGTGACATTTGTTCATGCACACAATTTGGTCAGTTTCATTCTCCAGTACCTTCCCTTTTCCTTCCCCAACCCTCTTCCTCTAACCTACTGATCTTCCTTCTATTTTTCCTTTTTTCTGTCTCATTTCCACTTATGAGGAAAAAAGCACAACCCTTGACTTTGAGTCTTAATATGATGTTCTCCAATTCCATCCACCTGCCTGCAAATTTATTAAGTTCGTTCACTCTTTATGGCTGAATGAAACTTTCTTGTGCATATGTACCACATTTCCTTTTCCCATTCATCTGTTAATGGACATCTAGGCTGGATCCATGACTGGGCTGTGGTGAATGGCACGGCTCTACACGTGGGCATGCGTACAGCATGTATTTTGAATATCCACGTTCCCCAGAGAACATCTGTGTAGCCGTCATGGATTCTTTAAATGCTGTTCTTTGTTTCTCATCAGTATTGCCTGTGCTTGTTGTATAGAAAGCTCCCTCAGGAAGGCAGGGTGTGTTGGCCTAAATTATAACTGTATTCTCAGTGCCTGTTATAGTCTCCAGAGCATGAAAGGTGCTCCATGCACTTTGAATGCATGAATGAACAAGTAAGAAATTCAGCAATGTTGGAGAACCTCACAGGCAATTTCGTTCTAATACAGATTCATTGCACATTATAGTCTGTCGTCTTTGGTGGCAGGCAACAGATACTAGCTCCAGTTAGATTAGGCAAAACAAAGGACGTTATTGGAAGGAAATGGTTTAGCACTAGAATATATAGCTCAGGGATTAGGTCAGATCTGTCTAGCTGCCTATTTTTGTATAGCTGATATGCTAAGAACACTTTTTATACTTAAACATTGTTGGAAAAAATCAGAATGAGAGAAATATGTCATGACATGTGGAAATTACTTATATGAAATTCAAATTCAAGTTGTTCACAAATAAGGTTTTTTGTTTGTTTGGCTTTTTTTGGTACCAAGGATTGAACTCGGGGGCACTCGACCACTGAGCCACATCCCCAGCCCTATTTGTGTTTTATGTAGAGACAGGGTCTCACTGAGTTGCTTATTGCCTCACTGTTGCTGAGGCTGGCTTTGAACTCGCGCTTCTCCTGTCTCAGCTTCTCTAAGTGCTGGGAGTGTAGGCTTGCGCCACCGTGCCAGGCTACAAATAGGGTTTTAATGAAGTATAGCCTTGCTCATTTACATTCATATTTTCTATGTCCATGTTTGTACTCAACAGTATGGTGGTGTTTTAGTCAGCTTTTTGGTTGCTGTGACCAAAATATGGGACAAAAACAATTTTAGAGGAGGAAAAATTTATTTGGGAATCACAATTTCAGAGGTCTTGTCCATATGTGACTGACTTTGTTGCTTGGGCCAGTGGTGAGGCAGAACATCATGGTGGAAGGGTGTGGTGGTGAGAGGACAAGACCGACGCCATTTTGTGACTCTGAGTCTTTGTCCTCAATCCAGCAGCCCTCGCCCAGATCCTGAAAAATTGCGACACACTTAATGGCACACTGCTGTGGCGCCAGTGAGTCGTTTTGCAGTCTGGGCCAACCAATCAGGAAAATTAAGCATTGGGCCCACCATAGCCAAACCTATCAGCCTAAAGGTCAACTGACCTCATACTGACCACACTCACCTTTACCCAATCCTGTAGCAACAAGACCACTGTCCCCCTGCGTGCGCTTTCCCTTACCCAATCATGTAACGCCAAGGCATACACTCCCCTGCTTGCAATTGTAACCCATAAAAATCCCTGCTCCCCTAGACTCGGGGCCGCATCTCCCTACCCGCTGCATCGGAGAAGGTGTGAGGTCCCTGCTTGAGCTTGCAATAAAGGACCCTTTTGTGATTGCATTGGTATTGGACTCCTGCTGGTCTCTGGTGGTCTCGTGAACTTGGGCATTACAGTGGCAAGGAACAGCTCAGGACATGGCAGCCAGGAAGCAGAGGGAGAGCTCTGCTCACCAGGGACAAAAGATAAGCCCCAAAAGTATGCCTCCAGTGGTCCTTATTCAGACACACCCTGGTTTCTACCCAGTGAATTCATATGAGTGGATTAATGAACTGATTGTTATGCTTCTCATAATCTAATTGTGTCACCTCTGGACTCGCTTGCATTGTCTCACACATGAGCTTTGGGAGGATACCACTATGTGTGAGAAAAGCCTCAAGTATTTACCAAGTCCTTTTCAGGAAAAGCTTGTCAATCCTGAAGTTAGCTCACAGTTTCCAGTTGGCAACTAGACCTCAGGGAACTTGGAAACGAGGATAATATTGGAAATGTAGGTAGCAGAAGATATTGTCACTTAGCCTGTCACTATCATAGAGATTGTGCTCACCTCAATCCTTATTGTTTGGCTCAATTTAAAATTCTAGACAAAGAGACTGAGTGCCCTTAGCTAGGTTATATACCTGTCCCTTGACTACAGGGATCAAGGCAGAGGGAATCTTGATTAATGTCACCATCATATAGAAATTTAGCAGAGGGACCAGATGTCCCTGTTCAAACTTGAACAGTGATGCCAACTTGAAATCATAACAGAGCTGAGTTCCTTCTCCCAAAGATCAACAGAAGCTATTTGCCACCTGGTCACACTCAAAGGTTGCTGAGCAGTGGTGGGTGCACAGCTTACACTGTGACCTCTTGTCATTAAGATTGAGTGGACTCCTCATTACAGGCTGTGTTGTCATTCATCAGAGGTATCATCTCTCATCCCTCCAGCTACATCACATCAATAGAATCATACCCAGACATGTATTGCCCTGTGCCGTGGTGACAGAGCACCTGGGGAAGCCCAGGGAAGGTTTTAAAGATCTACTATGATTTTTGCCATCCAACCTCAGAACTGTAGTCAATTCTGTGCTAGTAAATCTAAACTGGAAATTTCTGAATGAGACTCTAAGGGCATTAATGCTTTTCTCAAGGAGGGAAAGAAGGTGAACTGGAAAGAAAGGGAGCTCTCCCATTTATCTGCAGAGTGCATTCAGTGTTTACTCTTAGGAGTATTGCCTGAAATAAAAAAAGGACCCTTTTTGTTCCTTTCATAACTCTGGAAAGGCCCAGGAGTACCAGTGTTCAATACCAAGCCTGGTTGACTTTGTTCTTGTGGGGATTTATATTGAAAGGAAATAGGTGATATAGGTAAATTCTAGGCCTGAAAAAGACAAAAGCCCTTTATTTCTGAAAAATAAGTATGATAGAGAGATGAGGTTGGTTAGTTACCTTCTAGGGTGAGGGTCAAAGATTCTCTCTAATAAATGCAGCCCTTGCAAAGCCCATGCACAGTGGGCATGGAGACATGTGTGTCATGATGGTGTAATATTCTGTTTCAGTTATTAAGGAAAAGGAAATATTTGAAGCATCTTTTGGGTGAGGGGTGGGTGTGTCAGGATCTCACTTCTCTTTCTGTTTTTTGAGTAGAGACTTTTGGGAATATGGGACTTGGTACAAGAATATCTGTGGGTGTTCTTTGTTCAAGTTAAACATGTGATTCAAAGTGAATTTTTCTTGAAAACCCTGAGTCGATGTCAAAGAAAACACTTTTGACCAATCTGGGGCACAGTTGGTGAGGGACCCAGCAGCTGCTTCTTTGAGAAGAAAGTAAGACAGACATTCTGGGGGAGGATGGAGAAGAGGGAAGAAGGGAGAGGCATGTGACTTGGCCAGTCTGGACTCTGATGATGTCCTTCTTCCCAGGTCCTTGTTGCCATGTTTAAACAAATTCATCAATGTGGCAAAAGCAGAAATACTAATTAAGTGTTTTTCACATAATAGAAAATCAATTTTAATTGTCCCAAATGGAACTATTGTTTATAGTTACAGATGGCTGCCAGGCAGTACCTGGAGAAAATAAATGAGTCCAGGGAGTAGGGAATTGCTTTCAATTCCTAGGAGTATTGCAAGGAAGGCATTGGAGAATTCTGCTTAAGAAGGCTGTTGCACAGAGAATAGATTACCTGTAAAGGCTACAAAATGGTGTTTTCCTTTAGGACTCTGCTGTGAGCAGTATCATCAGTTTCCACCTTCTCAACCCCCCTCCTGGTGTTCCTAGAGGAGGGCTGGGCACTCCTAATAGCTGTTACTGCATAGCTTAAAACCACCAGCCATCACCTCCTTCCTGATCCCTTCTCTGGGTATTTTCTTTTGCTTCTCTGAACTTAAGTTGCAAGGAAAGTCTTCCTTTCACTGTACTTGTCTCTTCCTATAGATTGTAGTTATTTGCAATCTGCCTTATTTTTTTATACTCTAAAACATTTTCAAGGGTGGTATTTCATTTTAGCAGAGCTAAGCCCAGCTCTTCACTAACTGCCCTGAGTGCGTGACATGACCCATTTACCCAGCTGTAGGATGGAGGTAATGACAAACATCCACCGTGTCAAGTATTAATGAGCTGATAAACATGAAGCTTCTAGAAAAGCTCTGGTATGTGGTGTGAACTCAAAGATATCAGCTGCTAATATCATTCTTCATTTCCTTCTTGTCTCTTTTCTTTTATGTAATAGCTGAAACATGTACGTCTTGTACAAAAATATATAATTCTATTGAAAAACCCAAGGGAGGGACAAAAATAAGCTGGAGATGGAAGCTCACTTTACAGTACTCTCCCGAAGGCAGAAAGTATAAAGACCCCCTGCAACAGAACTGCCAGGGTGCTTATCAAAATTGCAGATTCCTGTTGTATCAGAATATCTGGAATAAGTCCCCAGATACCTGCATCTTTAATCTGCTTCTCACATGATTCTGATGCAAGCTAAATTTTGAGAAGTTTGGTCAACGGAAAGTGATCAGCCCTGGATGTATTAATTGGATAAACACAGATGGAGACTCTGATATGCCAATGCATGGCATTTCACGTGTGTCATCAAACGGGATTTAGTTGGCGTAGCTGTGGCCAGCTGGGAGCCTTCTCCTGTAGGAAGGATAATTGATTTTTCCAACAGTCGGCTGAAGCTCTTGGGCAGTGCTTCCAAACCTCTTCTGTAAGAACTATGGGGCTATCTCATTTGTAGAACTGAATAATTAACAAGAACTATTGCACAGTGCAATATAAATCCAGGGTTGAGCTTGACTTTGCTCTAAGTACACACCATGATTGAAGTTTCACGTGTGAATCTTCATCCACTCTTGTGCTCAGTGGAATCCTTTCTGTAAAAAACAATCACTTGATCTTATTCTCTAGACTCTAATTCATGAAACTTGACTCAGATTTCAAGATCCATAGAATAGTGATTGAACGAAGCTGGGGGTTGTTTTGTTCTTGTTTCTTTTTTTCTTTCTTTCTTCTTCCCTGAATCCAAGTTAGGACTCTTAAGTCACAGAGAAAGTCTGGGAGTCCAAACATACCTGGGTTTGAATTTATGTCTTGTGTGATCCTAGGTAAGTCATTCAACCTTTCCTATCCTTGGTTTTCCTGTGTGTAAAATGGAAGTACTAGTATCATAAACAATGTATGAAAATTAAAAATATACTCAAAAGCACTTGGTGGACATACAGAGTACCCCAAACATGCCAGTTTTCTGTTTCTTGAAAACCTACTTGCAGTATTAGAGAAGGGAAAGAAAGACACATTTTCTCTTGACTGGGGGTTCCTCATTTTCAGGCAGGTAATTCTTTGTGGGTTGGTGGTAGGGGGTTGCTCTGAGCATTGTAACAAGTTTAGTTTTAAAACATTCTTCTCCTGTACCACTAGATACCAGTAGCACCTCCTCCCTGTGACAATCAAAAGTGTCACTAGATGTTCTCAGTCATCCCCTGAGGAACAAAAATGACCCCATTGATCACAGTCCTATAATTTTAAGGTGTACAATGGCAAACAAAAACATCAAAACTTGCCAATGTTTAATAAACTAACAGCACAAAGGAAACTAAAGTGTAATCTAGCCAGGGCCATGAGGATCCTTCTTTTGAAAGCTGCCTGCCTTAGAAGAGGAAGTCTCACAGGCAAAGGAAGGTAAGGCAAAGGAAAGCCAGGCTGCCACCGTGAGAACTTCCAGGTAACCCATGACTTAGTCACAGCAAAGGGCTAGGTCCTCAACTTTTATAAGGCCATGACCTCAAACTTGCTCATGACTGAGCAAATTACTAGGGATAGATGGCTCTTGCAGCCTAAACTTGGGGACAGTGTCTCATGAGGCTGGGATAAAAATTACATGGTTAGTTCATGAATTCCTAAAGACAAATGGAACGGTAAAGGGTACGCTCATTCAAATTCATACGAAAAGCATTGTTAATGTCCAAAACAGTTGCAAGGGAAGCCAGATCACCAATATACTTAGTGAGTGTGCGGTGAGAGCCAGGGGCATGAGATGAGCCCTCCAATGCTACATGGCATTCAGTTATCAGAGTCTGACCTGCATATCCTGTGGAGGAAATGTATTCCAGGGAACCCCAGTTCTTAGAAGGGGTGGCCAATATTGACGGTAAGGTGACTCTTCTCTGTGCTTGCCTTGATGACCATGCCTCTTCTGCACCCACACAGCATTTCAAAATATTCTCACTTAAGTTTAATCAGGTCCTATTAGAATTAACACCTTAGCTATATGCCTGGAGATGACTTTGCAAATCAGTATAGTAGTCCAACTATTGGTGGTTTTCATCTAGGGTCCAGAGAGGCACCTCTTTGCAAACCCTGCCCACTGCCCATTCCCTGGAGTGTCAGTCTTTCTGTTGCTAGCCTCGCTCCAGCACCCTGGATCCTCTCAGATACGCACTTCACAAGGCAGAGCTAGGGCGGACTTCCCCATTTTGCATCTCTCTTGGCATTCTGGGAACTATGTAACCAGTAGGAGGGAGTGGACAAGCCAGAGCTGCATAAATTACACTGACACGCCCACTGCACTCTTTCTTTTCCTATTGATAAAATCGAAGCAGTAGCACAGAGCATTGTGTTGCTTATGGTACTTTGAATTTTACTGAAGCAGCCTTGGCCCTGCTTTATACATATTTTGTATTTAAAGAACACTTGTTACATGCAAAATAAATGTTACTTGTATCAATAAGTAAATGCTTGAGATTATTGTAATAATAAACAGCAGTTGTTATTTTTTTATTCTTTATTTTTTGTTACTGGAGATTGAACTCAGGGGCACTTGACCACTGAGCCACATCCCCAGCCCTATTTTGTCTTTTATGTAGGGACAGGGTCTCACTGAGTTGCTTAGCTCCTCACTGCTGCTGAGGCTGGCTTTGAACTCACGATTCTCCTGTCTCAGCCTCCCTAAATACTGGGATTACAGGCTTGCTAGTAATTGTAACTAGCACCTGGCTAGTTGTTGTTTTGTATATAATCTGCTGATTAGTTTTTAGAGTTTATGTAGTCCAGCCATGAACACTGTAGGGGATTATCATAGTTCATCTTTATCATGGCTTAATAAAATCTGATAGCCTCTTATTTCCCAATTTTTACTGGTACATGTTAAACATATAGAATAGCAGGTTTCATTGAGGCATATCTGTGTATGCATGTAAGTTAATCTGATCAGTTCTTCCTAATGTTCTCCCAGCTAAACTGTGGCAAAGGCTCTAATGGCTAAGACAATTAGAATACATTCACATGGGATCCTAGAGCTGTTAATACCTTTTCCTATTTGTGGGTTCATGTCTTATGAGCCTCACCAATGAATAGTCTCAGTTGCAGCCTCTCTGGTACTGATATGCCCTTTAGAGATCAAAGATTTACTGAATTACCCTACTACACTACTTAGGGTGCATAGGTCCTCATTAAGAACACGTTCTTCACCACTTTTCTGTATGCAAAATCCATCATGGCTCCCCACTTTCCAACCTCGATGGAAGGGAGAAAAGTGAAGCCTTCAGTCACACCTGCCTCTACATGACATACAGATATTTCTGTTCCACTAATTCTCTGTGTTGGATTGTAGAACTACAGATCTCACTTTCCCCTTGGCTTTGCCCCAGGAAGTGTCTCACATAGGATCCATCTGTCCTTTGTCTCCTGCTCATTTTGGTGATCCACATATTTCTTCAGGTTTGTTATGAACTAGTCCTTGGAATCTTCAACTGGCAGGAACAGAAGTGGATCAGTGTGGGTTGGACCTGGCTTTCTAGTTATTAAAATATGACCAGATATTGGCTTTCAAAGCTCAAGAATTTGACTCCTAGCCAGGCACAGTGGTACATGCCAATCCCAGCAGTTTGGGAGGCTGAGACAGGAGAATCGCAAGTTCAAAGCCAGCGTCAGCAATGGCGAGGCACTAAGCAACTCAATGAGATTCTGTCTGTAAATAAAACACAAAAATTAGGGCTGGGGATGTGGCTCAGTGGTCGAGTGCCCCTGAGTTCAATCCCCAGGACCCCGACCCGCCACCTAAAAGAAGTTGACTCCTATATCTTACTTTATCATCTCTTTCCTAAGTGTAAATGCTATCAACTGGACAAAACAAAAACAAAAGAACTGGGGTTTGGAAGCAGTAGGAACAGCCCATGACTAGCAATTGCACATTCCTGTTGCTCTCTTTCGGTTTGCCAGTTCTCAGAATCCCAAGAGGCCCTGGCGTCATGCCTCCACATGCACCATCTTTGCCACTTCCATCTCTGGCTGGAGACCCATTATTGCTGCCCTGTGTAGCTGAGAATCCTCTCTCCCAGCCACCTCCAAAGGCCAATTTCTGGACTTTTCCTCTATATACATATTTGGTAGCCAAGAATTTGTCACCTATATCATGCTGTATCATCTAATACCCAGGAAATCCCATACCAAACATTTCTGGGCTTTTATTACATCCATGGCTATATCTATCTCCAAACTTCTGAACCCTTTTTCTTCCTCTAAATGTCTTTTCTCTGGATTTATAGGGGAAGACTCAAAAGAGTTTTACATGTCAAAGTCACAAAGTAGTAGAATGACCTCTGAAACTCATGGTTAGAACCTACTGAAATCTGTTTGTTCAAACCCTCATCCCCAATGTGATGGTATTTGGAGATCAGTACTTTGGGAGATAATTAGGTTTTGATGAGCTCATAATGGTGCAGCCCTAGTATTTTGATATGGCAGCCTGAACTGACTAACTCATTTCTTTTTTTTTTTAATGAACTCATCACACTTTCTTCCCATATTCTCCCCTGACTCCATGACAAGGTATTTGTTATCACTCGATTCCCCTTGAGCCTTTCAACAAAGAGAGAGATAAGAGGGAGGAACACTTGACACATTGTTTTTTTCCAATGTTAAATCATCCGACTCCCTTCTCTCCTCTGTATCCCAAATTAAACCTTGAAACTAAATTTCTAGGTTGCCTGTAACAGATGGAGCCTATGAGAATGTGGAAGTGTTTTGCTGGTAATGCAGTTATCTGTTTTGCTGGGCTGCACTCTATAGTGCAGCATCTCTGAGGTGGTGTCAGGGTAGGCTTCTGCTCCTTTCTGTCCCATAGATGAAAAGGCCAGAAGCTAACAGCATTTAAATAGTAATAAATGTGCCATTTTACAATGTACATCATTAAAATTTGACAGAAATGAGTGAATCTGGAAAAACATTGAGTGCTTTTCTAACCATAGCACCACCAGAAAAAGATGTTGGGGAGAGGAGAAAATCTTCAGGATCTCAACCAGGGATGGTGTTAGGCTTGTCATCAAATGCATGTATGCCTGCCACAATCACTGTCACATCAACAGATGAGTGACTGGGAGGTACTGGTGATTAAGGACTTAATGGAAATATAATGATGGGGAGATGAAGGATTTCAGGAGATAGGCCATTGAGAAAAATAGAGGATCTATAAAATGGTAGGAATTTGACAAAAATAAAGGATAACTGTAGAAGTATCTCAGCATAGTTTTGGGGGTTACTATGGATGTTTTTTCCAAGGTAACAGGCTCCTGTGTGCGTCTGGGAAAGCTCTTCTTCCCACAGAGGTCAAAGGGGTCTGGATGGAGCTCAGTGTGGGCTTCTAAGTGAATTCAGGTGACACTTTGAATCTCTATTCAATAATTGTCAAAGGAAATTTGTGGGCCCAGTGCATCAGAATCCTCCGATGTTAAAAATGTAGTGTTATGAGTTCCAGTCAACTGAACTAAGTCTAGATCTTTGGAAATGTAGTTTGTGAACATGTATTTTTAAAGAAGAGCCTTGAAGCCAGGTATGGTGGCACACACCTATAATCCCAATGGCTCAGGAGCCTGAGGCAGGAGAATCTCAAGTTAAAAGCCAGCCTCAATAACTTAGACCCTATCTCTAAATTAAATACAAAAAAGGACTGGGGACATGGCTCAGTGCTAGAGTGCCCCTGGGTTCAATCCCCAATACCAAAAAAAAAAAAAGCCTTGAAAATTTCTTATTTCTGAAGTCTGAGAGTCCTGTGCTCAGGATATCCCAGTGTCCAGTACAGTGTCTGGCTCTTAGAAGTCACAGAATGATTATTTGAATCAATAAAGAGGTCTCCAGTGTGTAGCCTCATCCCTGGCAGGTCAGTTTCAGTTAAAATTTATGGAATAGATGCTTCAGATTGCTTCTGTATAATAGGCAGTTCTGAATGAAAGGATCTATCTAAGCCAGCCAGCCATCTTTTCACATACCCCTCCAGCTGTTGGGATTTGACACAGCAGAGAGATGCTAGAAGGAGTGTCAGTAACATGAGTAACTGCAGAGCAAGGATCTAAGTTACAAGAACAGAAGCCTAAGACAGGAAGGAATGAGATGCAAACTAGATCTTTACTGGGGCCACGCAGGTCAAGTGCATGAATACCCAGGACTACTCACACATCCGCAGAATCTGTACATAAATCTGTACTTGGCATTAGGCGCTGGTGTCGGGTAGGGAATGCTAGAGTGTCTGGGGCTAGTTTGCAGCGATATCCAGGTAAGAACATGGAGCAGAGAGGAAGTCCACCCAGAGTACTTGCCACGGGAGTACATGAGGAGGACCAAGAAGTGGCAGTAGGTCCTCCTCCATCAAAGCTTACCTGGTTACCCGCTTCACCCACTTTTCCAAGGAGTTTTCCGAAGGCTCGTGTAACATACCACAGCAGTTTCTAGTTTAAGGGCTACAGAAAAGAGGGCAGGAGAGCGGCAGCAAATGAGGTAGAGAAAATCCCCAACATTATTGGGTCCTGCATTAACTCCTTCCGCCAGTGCTAATCAGGATGTGGAATTAAGTTGAAGATTTGTTACAATCCTGAAAGTGGAATTTATAGAATTTTTACTATGGACATATAGCTGAAAATAATCAGTCAATATTTGTCCCCAATACATTTACCTCCATTGTAAATGTAATCCATGCTTATTCTGAGAAATTTAACAAAGAACCCCTTACAAGTAACCCCCGGTCTCACCTCCATGTGCATTTTGGCATTCACTCCAAGTCCGCTTGCTGTGTATATACGTCCTTTGTGGCTATTGTTATTCTCTATGTGTGGTTCCATGTTCTGTCAGTTCTCCTTTATTTAACTTAAATTTTTAATCTGTTATGAATTTTTGATACATTATATAGTGAAGAGATTCAGAGTGAGGACAGGGAACCAGAAGTACCTAGAGTAGAATATAGGATGTACTCACTGCTTATATGTTCATGGGTTGTTTTTTTTACTCTCTCTAGCCTCAGTTTCCTTTTCTATAAAATGACACTAAATAGTCCCTGCCACTGAGTAGTGGTGACATCCTGTAGATAAAGCCTGTTACACAGTGCCTGACAAATGATATATGCTCAAAAATGTTTTTAAGAACAAATATTAGTGGCAGCATTATCTTAAACCAAAAGCTTGCCCCTAAATAGACCCTGTAGCGGAGTGTATTTTTGTGCTTAGAACTTTATTATGCACTTAATGTACTTTTAGGCATTTCAGGTATTCTTACGGATTCAATGTGTGGTTACTGCAAGTGAAGGACATTGCCCTCAAAGCACCTTGAGCCAACAGAGGCAGATTTATTGACTGGTGTAATGAAACTGGGAAGCATAGAGGTGGGGCTCTCTTCAAAATACTGGAATCTGAAACTTATCTTGAAGCTCTTGCTTTCTCTGCATGTCTGGTTTCTCTTCTCATTTTATAAACCAGCTTTTCTAAGTCTGGGGACCTGGTCAGTGGGAACTCCATAGTGGCTGACAGCCTCATGAAAAGAGAGGGAAAGGTCTTTTCCTACAGAGCTCTATATTGGGGGAAAGGCAGAGGGAGCCTTTGTCTTGGTGTGAGTCACATAACCAATCACACTGCTCACTGGGTATAGACAGGAAATTGATTACCAAGTCTGACTTGGCATATGGCATGGGCCCACCACCTGATGGGGTGGAGGAAAGTTGTGGTTGGTCACTTGCCATGACTGACAGAGCATAACCTGGCCATATGATTATTTCTAGAGGACATAGCCTCAAGAGTAGAATTAGCAGATAAAAGTCCTAAACCTTATAAAGATTGGTAATGTCAACATATTGCCAAATTTCTTGGTCCAGGACTTTTTTGCAGACTCTGCTTGGGTTTGCATGGCTTGTCTCCTAGCCCACTGCCTATGGCATTCCTGAGACCTTAGAATGTTGTTCAAGGTTGACCCTGTCTGCCTTAACACTTTGTTCTCCCCTCTCCACTTTAAGTATCTAACCAGACTCTTGATCCTGGTCCTATGGCCCAGTTCTTTTCTACAGATGTTCAATCCTGGCTTGAAAATAAATATATACACATATTTATATCATTATAAATATATATTTATATACGTTATGTAAAAATATATTATTATATATCACATATAATAATATATTACATACATTTTCTCATGTCCCAACATAGGGAACAAATAGGTTGCTTTTATAAAAGCACTAGGCATTAGGTCCTTCAGGACAACCATGATGGCTCCTTCATCTCTTGCCCCTGGTCTTAAGGAGCAAACCAGCCTCTCTCGTAAGCCATGCAGTCTCACAAAAGGGCTGTGACATCTGGAGGAAGCCCCAATCCCACAGAAGAGTAAACTTTCTTGATATTTACCCAGTGTCTGCTTAGTGATTGACTGCCATCTTCTACTCTGCCTTTTGAAATCAATAGGAGACCTAATGAAGTGGAAATGAAATCAATATTTAATTCCCACAGGTAAGAGAAAATGCCAGGGCCTATGTTAAACTGCCATCTTCCCCCACTTGCGAAGGGTAATAAGGCCTGTGCCGTCTCCCCCACGTAGCTAAGACTTATAGTTGTGATTTCTCCCTTAGTGAATTACTGCATTTCCACCATGTGCCAGGTGTTCATGATGAACATATTTATCTCATCCACATGGTAAGTCCCGCCATGATTCATTAACCAAGTATTAAATGTGGCAAAGTGCTAAGTAGTTGAAATTCGCCATCTCATTTAAGCCTCACAACTACTTTTTGAGATGTATTATTGCTTGATTCTACCAATGAGAAAACTGAAGCACAACGAAGGGAAGAAACTTGCTTTGTTAGAATCTTGCAGTCAGAATTTGAACTCAAGTCTGGTTAATTTCACATTTATTTTTTTCCCACATTATTTTATCAGTGCATTATGGTTATACATAATGAAGGGATTTATTGTTGCATATTTGTATGTGCACACAATATAACAAAATAATTTGGCCAATATCATTCCAAGCACTTCTCTTTTCCTTCCCCACCTCCCAATCCCTGGTCCCTTTCCTCTACTGATCTCGTTTTGATTTTCATGAGATCCCCCTCCCATCTTTTTTTCCCTTTTTCCTCTCCAGCTTCCACATGAGAGAAAACATATTACCCTTAACCTTCAGAGTTTGGCTTATTTTGCTTAAGATAATGGTCTCTAGTACCATCCATTTTCCTGCAAATGACATAATTTCATTTTTCTTTATGGCTGAGTACAACTCCATTGTGTATATATACCACATTTTCTTTATCCATTTATCATTGATGTACACCTAGGCTGGTTCCATGGTTTGGCTATTGTGAACTGTGCTGCTATAAACATGGGTGTGAAGGTATCACTGTAGTATGCATATCTTGGGTTTTTAACCACTGTGCTTAATTACTTCCCATTTTACAGATGAGGAAACTAAGGCTTAGAAATGACATCCCCAAGGCCACATATAGCACATACAGGTAATAAATGGATCCAAGGGCTTCAGCTGACCTTCAAAAGTTTCTCTGAAGTATCACTTGGCTTTCAATGCTCTCATCAAGGAACTATAATGCACATAGCATAATACTAGATCCCATAGGAAATGCATATTAGACAAAATTCTTGTTCCTACAGAGTTTATGGCCTAGTTTTTGGCAATATAACATGTAGAAATAAAACGCAGTATGTGGGAACCCACTTATGGCTCAGATGGTGAATACATTAAGACTACTTTGGGGGGCTAGGGCTGTATCTCAGTGGTAGAGCACTTGCCTAGCATGTGTGAGGCACTGGGTTTGATCCTCAGCACCACATATAAATAATAAATGAATAAAAGAAAGATCCATCAACAACTAAAAAAAAAAAATTAAAAAAGACTGCTTTGGCTGCAGCAACCAGAAACCATGTCTCAGATTGAGCTGGACCATAAGGAAATGTATTTTCTCCTGTAATGTGAGGATGGCAGGCAGGGTGGTCTGGGGCTGGTTGTTATTCAGCCCCTTAACATATAAGGAGGCATCTGCAAATTCTAGCCCTTAGTTTTCCATGTGTCCCCAAGCTAAACTCTCTCATTGTCTCAGGGTATTTATGGGAGTATTTGTGTCATATTTAGAAATGATCAATCACTAAAGGACAATGCTATTTCTTCTTATGTCTTTTTTTTTTTTTTCAATTGAGAAAACCATTACCAGATATTCTTTACAGACTTAAGGGAGCCTTTAGTCAGAATCCCATAGTATGAATCCTCTAGAGTAGTAGGAAAGGAGACAATAATGAATGACTTAGAGAATGCATTGGCTGAACTGAGGCGCCTAAATGGGGATGAATGCCTGAAGAAAATAAAAGTTCTATTTGGAAAAAGGTAGGGGACATGTAAAGAACACTAGGAAGGTAACCAAGGGCATTGCTTTCATTATAAATCGGGATCAAAAAGTAATTCTAGGAACTACCTGAGATAACCACTACTGAGTGTGGGGATGACTCGGCTGTCACAGGACAGGAAGACAGAGTCCTAGAGACAGGAAGTGCCTCCATTTACCTAGTCTCCTCAATAACTCTAGTGGAAACTTCACCATTTACTGTCTGTGCAGTCTTGGGCCCATTATTAACTTCCATGTGCTCTAATTTTCTTGCATGGTAGGATTCTGTCAGGCAGTGAAGATTTGCCCCAAGAACCAACAGTAAACATTGCTCTAGCCATCCACAAGTGTAGGAGAGATTTACTTAGAAATAATTTTCTCAAATATACTATATAAGGTTGGCCAAAATGCAATGCAGCCATGTTTCAACTCAGCTTATGTTTTGCTTACCACATCAGGCACCTTGGCAAATGCACATGTATATCCTTGTGAAAAAGCATTATTTCACAAGGACGTTATCTTTTTGTCAAACCACCAATCCTGGAGTCTGTATTGGCATAGGGTGCCAATACACAAAGCATTATGTGGTTTAGCAGAAGCCCTACTCCTCAAGAGTCCTAAGGTGATGAACAAGTGCTTCTCTTCTGGGACTTCTTGGAAGACAGTCTTCAAGAACAGTAGACACATGATTCTTGTTCTAGTTTGTAGCCTAGGCATAGTACCCATGCATTCCCGCACACGTACACACACGTACACACACACTGGCTCAGAACAGGGGCTCTGGAATCAGAATGGAAGGACTTGTTTCCCAGAATCTGTTTCTTAGTTTGGGCATTTTAACCAAGAATCTGAAATCAGGTAGCTTTATGGTAGATTATTCCAGGAAGCATGGGGAGAAAATGGAGAAAAGTCAGTAATAGTTACTACATTCAGCAGCTTGGAGTTCATTCTACAGTGATCCATCCAATGGGCTTTGGACACACCTTGAAATTGTCTTACTGTGGGGGAAAAATGGAAATATTTAATCCAGCAATTCCTACTTCTCATTAGATGAGGGTTAATCCTGAGGAAACATGGCCAGCCAACAAGATAACCACCAATAATATCTGCCTCCCAATATCTGGTATTGATACCCTTGTGTAATCCATTTCCCCAAGTGTATCAGGATTGGTGTTTATAACCAATGGTATATGGCAGAAGTGATGGGATGTCACTACTCAAGCCACATTAGAAAAGGCAGTATAACTTGTATTTTGATTTTTCTCTCAGATCATTAGCTGGGGGAAAGCCAGCTGCCATTCAGGAAGCCAAGTTCAGAAGTTCATGAGGACATATTTGTCCTCTGACCTCGGTGATCTTGGAAGTGGATCCTCCAATCCCACCCAGACACTCAGATCATTGCCCCTCTGGCTAGCACCTTGATGTGGTCTCAGGAAAGCATGCAAGATAGAACTGTTAGCTTCCTGTTATTTTAACAAACATCTGAGATAGATTAACTTATAAAGAGAAAAAGGTTATTTTGGCTCAGTTTTAAAGGTTCCAGCCCATGATCAATCAGTCTTCTGCTTTGGGGCCTGCAGCAAGGCAGCATATCATAATAGAGAGCACAAGATAAAACAGCTTTTCACTACATGGCAGGGAAGCTAAAGAGAGAGGAAGACCCAGGGTCTCACTGTCCCTTTCCAATATACTCCGTACTCAGTCCCTCAGTGACCTGAATACCTTTTGCCATATCCCCCCCTTTAAAGGTGTTACCACCTCCCTGTAGCACCATGCCAGGGACCAAACCTTCACATGTGGCCCTTTGGGGGGACATTTCAGATCCAAAGTTTAGAACTGCCCAGATAAATTTCTCCCAGATTTCTGATCGTCAGTGATTGTGATAATAAATACATATTGTCTTAAGTTACTAAGTTCTGGATAATTTTTACCTGATAGTTGGCAAACCCATCATGGTGTTTACATTCCAACATTTCTGCAGTGTCTCTTGCATAGAGCAGACAGAACTCCTGTGGCTGGGAGAGAGGAAGTCCTCAGGCAGAGGGGCACAGGTGCTACAGGGAGGTTGTAGAGCACACACTAGAACTGCTCATCACCCCAGGTGGCCCCAGGAGAAGATGGGATGGCAGGACACAGGCATCAGAGTTGTGCAAACTAGAGCATGACAGTTCACACTTCGGAGTCTCTCTCCTCTAATTACCTGTTTCTCCTCTACTTCCTGACTTCACTGTCTTCATTCTTCTGCTTAGTGACTGACTGATTTTGAAGACATCCACCTTCTTGACTCAGATGAAGGTGGGCTGGTCAGTCTCCAGATCCTTAGACTGATGTGGTCTTCATTCTTAGTAGATAGCACTGGAAAGCCCTCTAAATTACAGGTTTCTCAAAATAGGTATCTCTTTTCCCAGAATCTATTTGTCAAGGGGTTCACTGACTTTGCACAGGTAGGTTTATAGATTTTTCTGGGAATTTGGGAGTAACAGGACTAGAAGAGAGACTGACTTAGGGTGTGACAGACCCAGAAAGGTATACAGAGCTTCTGAATTAAAATCTAATTTCTTTGTCCCTTGTTTTAGTCAACTTTTCCATCACTCTAACCAAAAGACCCAAAAAGAACAATTTTGGAGAAGAAAAAGTTTATTGGGGGCTCACGGTTTCAGAGCTTTCAGTCTATAGATGGCCAACTCCATTGCTCTAGGCTTGAGGTTAGGATCAGACATCATGGCAGAAGGGCATGGTGACGGAACACAGCTCAGAACATGGCAACAGGAAGCAGAGAGCGTTCTTCTCACCAGGTACAAAATGTAAACCTCAAAGGCACACACCTAATGACCCACCTCCTCCTGCCACACCCCACCTGCCTACAGTTACCACCCAGTTAATCCACCTATATGGATTAATGCACTGATTAGGCTAAGAGTCTCATAACTCAAATTGTTTTGCCTCCGAACCTTCTTACATTGTCTCGCACATGAGCTTTTGGGGAACACCTCATGTCTAAACCATAACATCCTTCCTTTGTGTCTCCTTTCTACCTGCTTCTTACTCCTTTTATCCCACCTCATTCCCAGTTTTTTTGCCAAACTGTAATTAGATTCATTTTTCCTCGTTATCTCGTGACTGAATCCAATTATCTGGGACCTTAGACTTGCCTGGGTCCTTGTAAGTTCACTGCCCCTGGCCTAGGAGTGGCCCCACACACCAGGCTGGGGAAACATATTAGCAAATACTCTCTTCTTTCACAAGGCTGAGAAATATCAAGGTTCCATTTCATCAGTGCTCATGCTTAATAAAAGCATATACACATCCTGGCAGTTTTTAAACATTAGTAAAATTGTATTACAATTGGGAAATACTACACAATGGCTCCTAGCTGTTAGATTCTGGGCTGATATTGCACCACCAGGTACCACAGCAACCCCAAAAATGTGTTATAAAAGACATAAGCATTGAAACACAGCTTACATTGTTTTTGATGATTCAGAAGGGCACGCTGGCTGTTTGGGGCACATTCCTTATTGTGGATCTTGTTGTTGTTGTTTTTTGTCCTTTCTGCAACAAAGTCAAGTGAGTGAATACCAGGTGACCCTCCATTACTAAGCAGGTTATCAGAACAGAGGCTTGGCAGAGAGGATGTGATTTTATGCTTGACTGCAACTAGAAAAAGCAAAAACACACTTTTATTGCAGTGTTCTATTCTGTTTCTGAGAAGGACTCTTAGCAGCTTCTATCCCCAAATTAACTGTCCCTTCGCCAAATCATGTAAAATTCGGTTCCTCTTCATGGATCTCTAAAATTAACTTTCAGATGGTTGATTCTTAAAGATGAGATCTGGAATTCTAAACACAGACCATGTCTGTGGAGGTAATGTATTGTACCTAAATTAGGAGAGGACTGGGAGAGACAATGGCTGGTAGATGACTACTTTCTAAAATCCCACATGGTGACACTTATTCCCCAGTGTCTGGCGGGCTTTCTTCAAGTTTTTGAGAAAATGTCTGTAGAACAGTGTGCAGAATTCCATGAAATAAGAAAATGGGCATTTTTGCCTTTGAATCAGGAAGTTCTTCTCGATGTCTTGCTGAAATTGTTACTGTTTCCTTTAAAGCCCATGCTTCATCAGTTGCATACAACCTGGTAAAAGCAGAGCAGTGGACTGCAGAAGGTGGGGCTAAATGCTTTAAACACTAGAGTTCTTTCAGCTTTAAAAGTTTATTAGAATTG
This sequence comes from Xerus rutilus, assembly GCA_028644305.1. Taxonomy (NCBI): domain Eukaryota; kingdom Metazoa; phylum Chordata; class Mammalia; order Rodentia; family Sciuridae; genus Xerus; species Xerus rutilus. The sequence goes on along the minus strand of CM053416.1, from coordinate 7,515,602 downwards.
TAAATGACATTGACACTGAATTGAATTTCAAAGGTGGCTTGTCTTACTAAGACATTAAAGTATCTTGGTATCTCAGTGGCACATTAAGAAATACTTAGTACTTTCTTTCCTTACTTTTATCTGTATAACAAGGAAAGCAACCAATTTCAAAAGCGCTCTTATTTCTATTATCATATTTGCTTCTCTTAGTAACGTTCAAAAATGTTTCTTACTATAATCTCCCTTTTAAAAATGAAGAAATATCTATAATCAAAAGGCAAAGTCGTGCTGATAAGGATGTAGGAAAATTGGAACCCACATACACTGTTGGTGGGAATGTGAACAAGACCAGCTGTGGTAGAAAACAGTTTGGCATTTTTTCAAAAGGTTAAATAAACATGGCATTGCCACATGACCCAGCACCTCTACCCCTGGGGATTTACTCAAGACAACAGAAAGCATACGTCCATGCAAAATGTGTGCATGAATGTGCAGAGCGCTGATATTAACTGCCACAAATAAAAATAAATAACCCAAATGTTTATCAACTGGTGAGTCAGAAGATGAGCAAAATGTGATAGGCATGCAATGAACCATCATTTGACCATAGCAAATGAAGGAAGTAATGATGTGTAATAGACATGAAACCTGGAAACATGCTAAGTGATCCCAGCCATTTGTGAGGCTGAAGCAGGAGGATTGCAAGTTCGAGATCAGCTCCAGCAATTTAGTGAGACCCTAGGCAACTTAGCATGACCCTGTCTCAAAATGAGGGAGGGAGTGTGTGGGGGGATTGGGGATGGGGCTGAGTGGTAAAGTATAACTTGGTTCAATCTCTAGTACCAAAAAAAAAAAAAAGAAGAAAACATGTCAAGTGAAAGTAGCTAGACACACAAAAAATATGTATAATATAATGCCATTCATTAGAAATATATAGAATCAGCAAATCCATACAAGGTAGATGAGTGGTTGCCTAGGTAAAGGCAAAAGGAGAATGCACAAGACTGGTGTGCAGTTTTCTCTGGAATGATGAAATGTTCTAGAATTAGAGAGTGGTGATGCAGTTTTTTTTGAAGATAGCAGAAGCCACCAAATTGTATACTTTAAAATGGTAAATTTGCTGGTATGTGAATTATATCTCCATTACTAAAAATATATTTATATATATAAAGGAAACAGAATTACTGAGAAATGATTGAAATTATGCAGTATGAAATGTCCATTGGCAGAAGAATGGAATATCAACAATTTGCAGCTTATTCATGTACTGGAGTATTAAATAGCAGTGCAGAGGGAAGGACTACAGTGTAGGCAAGGATATGGTTGAATCTTAGAAATAATAGGTTAAAAAAGCAAGTTGAAGTCACATGTAGGTTCCTCAATATTTTTGTAAAACTTAAGACAAATGGACCAATATGTTTATATTAAGCAAATGTTTATTTAAAATAAAATCAAGTGTTAGTGATATGCAGATATGGGGTTGAGTGGGCAGCAGCCTAACAATATTCTAGTTCTTAAGTGGGAAGAATGCTAGAGTTCCACACTTACTATTCTTCCTTTTATATTGTCCCTAACCTTTTTTTTTTAAAAAAATTTTTAGTTGTAGATGGACACAATTCCTTTGTTTTTATGTGGTGCTAAGGATTGAACCCAGTACCTCACATGTGTGGGTCAAGTGCTCTCCCACAGAGCTACGACCCCAGTACTGTCCCTAACCTTTTAGGTGCAAACATTATATGGTATTAGGTTAAAGCATAAAATTGCCAAACTTTTTGTTTTATTTCCTTGGCCAAAATAGTCAAATAGCAGCAATTTTTTATTATTCAATATATGAATTATTTTTTTTTTGGTTTTGTGGGGTGTTCTGTTTGTTTTGGACCAAGGATGGAACCCAGGGGTGCCTAACTACTAAGCTTCATCCCCAGCTCTTTTTATTTTTATTTTGAGACAGAGTCTTACTAAGTTTCTTAAGGCCTTGCTAAGTTGCTGAGGCTGGCTTTGAACCTGTGATCTTCCTGTCTCAGCCTCCTGAGCTGCTGGGATTATAGGTGTGTGCCACCACACCTGGCCATATATATTTCAAGTGTGTAGAAGAATGAGAATTTGATTGATACTAAATTCAATGCAGAACAATTTTTACTATGGCTCCTAATTTTTACTAGGTGTTCCATATGCCTAAGTCACTGTATACATATTCTCAGCAAGTCTGTGAATCATATTGTACAGATCAAATCTGAGGTTTAGAAAATTTACCCAAAGTGACTATGGGTTAATGATGCAGTTTTTGTGTAGAAAAATATGTAGAAAAATTCTCTCTGATACAAAAAATCCTGGTCAGTCCTTTCTCTCCATTTCTACCTCATCCACACTAGCATCCTTTTTTTCTCTTGGCTGATACCAGTCTCCAGGTTGCCCCTGTCTGCCTCACTGGCCTGCCTTCAATCACTCAGCTGGAAATCTCTATTCCTGATTGCCACCCAAGGACCATAGGGGTTTGCTGGTGCGCCCATAGCAAAGGCCCACAAATTGGGGGCCTTAGAACAATAGAAATGTCTTCTCTCACAGTTCTAGAGACTGGAAGTCCCAAATCAAGTTGTCAGTATAGCCAAGTAGGCAGCAGTCCTTGCAGTCTTTCCTGTGTGGCTGCCTGCTCTAGTTTGGGTCTCTGTCATCACTGCTGTCTTGGTTTCCTTTTTCACATGGCTACATGGCTGTTTTCCTTTCTTATGAGGACACTGGTCATATTAGATTAAAAGCTACCTAATCAAGTATGACCTTATTCTGACTTGATTATCTTTGCAAATATCCTTTTGCCAAATGAGGTCACATTCTGAATTCCTGGGGATTAGGAATTAAGGTTATCTTTTTGGAGGATGCAGTTCACCCTGTAGCAGTTGTCTTTCAAGACCTTCCTTGCTGTCTATCAACCTTTGCTTGTCTCCCGCTACATTACTGTATCAACCTGTTGTTATGGTTTCAATGTGAGGTGGCCCCCAAAAGCTCACGTGTGAGACAATACAAGAATGTTTAGAGGTGAAATGATCAGGTTATGGGAGCCTTAACCTAATCCCTGGATTAATCCACTGATAGAGATTAACTGGGCAGTTACTGTAGGCAGATAGGGTGTGGCTGGAGAGGGTGGGTCATTGGGGGTATGCCTTTGGGTTATGTATTTTGTCCTTGCTGCATGTGCTTGTCGCTAGCAGTTTTGGTTTGGATGGATAAGTGAAGGGACAATGAGCAAACCAGAAGTACGTGTAGTGAGTGTTCTCTGAAACACCTCTCTCTCAGGGACTCAGTTTTATATAAGGTTCAGAGCAGAGAGGTTAATATGAAACTGATCTTTTGTTTTTAATATTTTTTTAATTTATATTTTTTTACAACAAAAGAATGCATATGAAGTACACATATGAAGCACAATTTTCTATTTCTCTTGTAAATAAGATAGAGTTACACTATTTGTGTGTTCACACATGGACCTATGGTAGTGATGTCCTTCTCATTCCACCATTTTTGCTATCCCCATGTCCCCTCCCTTCCCTTACTTCCCCTTTGCCCTATCCAAAGTTCCTCCATTTCTCCCATGCTCCCCACCTCCACCCCCATTATGTGTCAGCATCCACTAATCAGAGAGAACATTCGGCCTTTGGTTTTTTGGGATTGGATTACTTCACTTAGCATGATGTTCTCCAACTCCATCCATTTACTTGCAAATGCCATAATTTTATTCTCTTTTATTGCTGAGTAATATTTCATTGTGTATATTTACCACAGTTTCTTTATCCATTCATCTATCGAAGGGCATCTAGGTTGCTTCCACAGTTTAACAATTGGGAATTATGCTGCAATAAACATTGAAGTGGCTGCATTACTGTAGTATGCTGTTTTTAAGTCTTTAGGGTATAAGCTGAGGAGTGGGATAGCTAGGTCAAAGGGTGGTTCCATTCCACGTTTTTAAAAGAATCTCCACACTGCTTTCCAGGTAGGTTGTACCAATTTGCAGTCTCACCAGCAATGTATAAGTGTGCCTTTTCCCCCACATCCTCGCCAGCACTTATGATTGCTTGTATTCTCGATAACTGCTATTCTGACTGGCATGAGATGAAATCTTAGAGTATTTTTGATTTGCATTTCTCTAATTGCTAGAGATGTTGAACATTTCTTCGGGTATTTGTTGATTAATTGTATATCTTCTTCTGAGAAGTGTCTGTTCAGCTCCTTAGCCCATTTATTGATTGAGGAGTTTGTCTTTTCTTGTTACGTTTTTAGAGTTCTTTATATATCCTGCCTAGAGATCAGTGCTCTATCTGATGTGTGTGTGACAAAAATTTGCTCCCAGAATGTCGGCTCTCTGTTCACTTCATTGATTTTTTTCTTTTGCTGAGAAGAAGCTTTTTAGTTTGAATCCATCCCATTTGTTGATTTTTAATTTTATTTCTTGTGCTTTAGGAGTCTTGTTAAGGAAGTCAGGGCTTAATCCGACATGATGAAGGTTTGGGCCTACTTTTTCCTCTATTAGGTGCAGGGTCTCTGGTCTAATTCCTAGGTCCTTGATCCACTTTGAGTTTTGTGCATGGTGAGAGATAGGAGTTTAGTTTTATTTTGCTAGGTATGGATTTCCAGTTTTCCCAGCACCATTTGTTGAAGAGGCTGTCTTTTCTCCAGTGTATGTTTTTGGCACCTTTGTCTAGCACGAGATAACTGTATTTATGTGGATTAGTCTGTGTCTTTTATTCTCTACCATTGGTCTACATGTCTGTTTTAGTGCCAATATCATGCTGTTTTTCTTACTAAAGCTTTGTAGTATAGTTTAAGGTCTGGTGGTGTGATGCCTCCTGCTTCACTCTTACTGAGGATTGCTTTGGCTATTCTGGGTCTCTATTTTTCCAAATAAATTTCATGATTGCCTTTTCTATTTCTATAGGGAATGACGTTGGGATTTTAATTGGAATCACATTGAATCTGTATAGTGCTTTGGATAGTATGATCATTTTGACAATATTGATTCTGCCTATCCAAGAGCATGGGAGATCTTTCTTCTAAAATCTTCTTCAATTTCTTTCTTTAGTGTCCTGTAGTTTTTGTTGTAGAGGTGGTCTTGCACCTCTCTTACTGGATTGATTCCCAAGTTGTTGTGTTTTTTTTGAAGCTATTGTGAATGGAGCAGTTTTCCTGATTTCTCTTTCAGAGGATTCATCACTGATATGTATAAATGCATTTGATTTATGAGTATTGATTTTATATCCTGCAATTTTGCAGAATTCATTTATTCTAAGTTTTCTGGTAGAATTTTTTGAATCCTCTAAGTATAATATCATGTCATCTGCAATTAATGATAGTTTGAGTTCTTCTTTTCTTATTCATACCCCTTTAATTTCTTTTGTCTAATTGCTCTTCCTAGAGTTCCAAGGACTATGTTGAATAGAAGTGGGAAAAGAGGGCATCCCTGTCTTGTTCTTGTTTTTAGAAGGCATGCTTCCAATTTTTCTCCATTTAAGATGATGTTGGCCTTGGGTTTAGCTTAGATTGCTTTTATAATGTTGAGTTATGTTCCTACTATGCCTAGTTTTTCTAGTGATTTAAACATGAAAGGGTGCTGTATTTTGTCAAATGCTTTCTCTGCATCAGTTGATAAACTCTTATGATTCTTATCTTTAAGTCTATTGATTTGATGGATTATACTTATTGATTTCCATATGTTGAGTCAAACTTGCATCCCTGGATTGAACCCCACTTGATCTTGGTGCACTATTTTTTAAATATGTCTTTGTACATGATTTGCCAAAATTTTATGAAGAATTTTCACATCTATATTCATCAGGAATATTTCTGAAATTTTCCTTCTTTGATGTATCTCTGTCTGGTTTTGGTATCAGAGTGATACTAGCCTCTTAGAATGAGTTGAGAGTTACCTCCTTTTCTGTTTCATGGAATAATTTGAGGAGTATTGGAGTTAGTTGTACTTTGTAGGTCTTGTAGAACTTGGCTGAGAATCCGTCTGGTCCTGGGCTTTTTTTGGTTGGTAGAGTTTTGATGGTGTCTTCTGTTTCCTTGCTTGAAATTGATCTGTTTAAGTCTTGAATGTCCTCCTAGTTCAGTTTGGGTAGGTCATATGCCTCTAGAAATTTGTCGGTGTCTTTGTGGCATTCTATTTTATTGTAGTGTAAGTTTTCAAAATAGTTTCTAATTATCCTCTGTATTTCATTAGAGTCTGTCTTGACATTTTCTTTTTCATCATGGATTTTAGTAATTTGGGTTTTCTCTCTCCTTTTTGTTAGGGTGGCTAGGGATTTGTGAATTTTATTTTTTCAGAGAACCAGCTGTTTGTTTTGTCAATGTTTTGAATTGTTTCCTTTGTTTCAATTCCATTGATTTCAGCACTGATGCCAATGATTTCCTGTGTTCTACTTCTTTTGGTGTTGGTTTGTTCCTCTTTTTTTATAGGGCTTTGAGATATAGTGTCAGGTCATTTATTTGTTAACTTTTTCTTCTTTTAATAAATGAGCTTAATGCAGTGAACTTTCCTCTTCGCACTGTCTTCATAGTGTCCCAGAGATTTTGGCATGTTGCATAGTTCTCATTTACCTCTAAGAATTTTTTTTATTTCCTCCCTGATGTCTTCTGTTACCCATGCATCATTCAATAGCATATTATTGAGTGTCCAGATGTTGGATTAGCTTCCATTTTTTAATCTGTCATTAATTTCTAATGCCATTCCATTATGGTTAGATAGAATGCAGCATAGTATCTCTATTTATTTTGTATTTGCCAAGACTAGCTTTGTGGCATAGCATATGATCTATTTTGGAGAATGATCCATGTGCTGCTAAGAAAAGTTATTTGCTTGTTGAAGGATGGAATAGTCTATATATGTCTGTTAAAGCTAGATTATTGACTGTTTTATTGAGTTCTGTAGTTTCTTTGTTTAGTTTTTGTTTGGAAGATCTATCCAGTGCTGAGAGAGGTGTATTAAAGTCACCCAGTGTTATTGTGTTGTAGTCTATTTGATTCTTGAAGTTGAGAAGGGTTTGTTTGACGTACATAGATACCCCATTGTTTGGAGCATAGATATTTATGATTGTCTTGTAGATGTATGATTCCCTTAAGCAGTATGAAATGACCTTCTTTATCCCTTTTAACTAACTTTAGTTTGAAGTCCACTTTATCTGATATGAGGATGGAAACCCCTGCTTGTTCACGCAGCCCATGAGAGTGAAATGTTTTTTCCCATTCTTTCACCTTCAATCTGTGGATGTCTTTTTCTATGAGATGAGTCTCTTGGAGGCAGCATATTGTTGTATCTTGTTGATAATCCAATCTGCCAGTCTATGTCTTTTAATTGCTGAGTTTGGGCCATTGAAATTCAGAGTTTTTATTGAGACATGGTTTGTATTCCTAGACATTTTCGCTTATTTTTAGTTTTTAACTTGACCAAGTTTCTCCTTTGATTTCCTTTCCTTTAATGTAGTTCCCCTCTTTGCAGGTTTCCATTGTTGTTTTTCATTTCCTCCTCATGGAATATTTTGCCAAGAATGTTCTGTGGTGCAGGCTTTCTTGCTGTGAATTCACTTAATTTTTGTTTATCTTGGGAAGTTTTTATTTCATCATCAAATCTAAAAATTTTGCTGGATATAAGAGTCTTGGGTGGCACCCATTGTCTTTCAGCCCTTGGTATATGTTGTTCCAAGCTCTTCTAGCTTTAAGAGTCTGGATTGAGAAGTCTGCAGAGATACCGATTGGTTTCCCCCTATATATAATCTGATTCCTTTCTCTTGTGGCCTTTAAGATACTCTCCTTATTCTGTACACTAGGCATTTTCATTAAAATGTGCCTTAGTGTACATCTGTTGTGATTTTTGTACATTTGGTGTCCTGTAAGCCTCTTGTATTTGATTATCCAATTCATTATTCATGTTTGGAAATTTTTCAGATATTATTTCATTGAATAGGTTGTTCATTCCTTTGGTTTGAAATTTTATGCCTTCCTCTATCCCAATAATTCTTAAGTTTGGTCTTTTCATGTTATCCTGTAATTCTTGTATGTTTTGCTCATGGTTCTTCACTGTGTGGTCAACTGTATTTTCAAGATTAAATATTTTGTCTTCATTTTCCAAGGTTCTGTCTTCCAAGTGATATAATCTGTTGATGATGCTTTGTATTGAGTTTTTAATTTGGTTTATTGTTTCTTTCATTTTGAGGATTTCTGTTCGGTTCTTTTTCAGAATCTCTATCTCCTTATTGAAGTTATCTTTTGCTTCCTGTATTTGCCTATGTAGCTCTATATCAAAATGATCTTTTGCTGCCCGTGTTTGCTCTCTTATAACATCTCTTAATTCACAGGACATTTAAAAAAAATTTTTTTTTTTTAGTTGTTGATGAACCTTTATTTTATTCATTTATTTATATGTGGTGCTGAGAATCGAACCTAGGGCCTCACACATGCAAGGCAAGTGTTCTACCACTGAGCCACAATCCCAGCCCCCAGAACATTTTAATTATGTATATTCTGAACTCCTTCTCTGACATTTCTTCTGTGCTGACCATGGATTCTAATGATGTAGTATCTTGGTTTGTTTGGGGCACTTTCTTCCTTTGTCTTTTCATGTTGTTTGTGTGTCTTCTCTTCTAGCACTGCCAATCTAAGGTGTTACAGTCTTTATCCTATAGGCTTATAGTTTCCCTACAGGGTTCCAATACCTCTGCTTTAAGGGGGAGACCAATATTAACAGATCTCAATACAAACAATGTATAGTTTCAAACCAAGTAGCTCCTAATAGCACATTTATGGCTTTTTCACAATGTACAGAAATTATGAGTTCAATTAGTATCTACTATATAAACAATAGGTTTGCAAAAGGGACTATAGTTTCTGCTGATGGAGTAAAGAGAACCAGGGATGGGGTGTAGGATGAGATGTTGGGGAGGCAGGAGGTGAGGATATAGCGTTATTAGATCCTAGAAAGAGGAATCCAAAAGAAGTTGGCTATTAGTAGAAAAGAAAGAAAGAGATTTGGGGAGACAAGTAGGAAGAAAATAGAGTACAACAAACAAAGAAACATAAAAATTAAGAAAATAAAACATGTAAAAATAGAAGATATGAGACTATATAATAGACCTGTAATATACTAATCAGATATCCCAGTCCTCAGTAGCCTAATGGATACAAAATACTTGGTTTCAGAAATGTTGGGGATGTGAGGGCAGGAAAACAGAGAAAAAAAGAAAAAGAAAGGAAGAAAAGGAAAAAAAAGTCTCAAAGTAAATAAAAAGGATTGCTTCCCTTCTCATCCAGTAGGTGGTGTTGTCTGTCGCTTACTGGTTTCTCAGGACCAAGATGGCGACCAAGGAGTCCCACAATGCAGGAGTCTGCTTTCAGAGAGAGGGTGTAGGTCCTGGGCCAGGTGGTGGCACTGGGTGATGTGTTTGGATATGTAGCTCGATGACTTGCTGTGTGAAAGTAGAAGATTGACTCCAGATCCTGTCCAGTGTCCCCAGGTGTAGACAAATGGGAATTCCACGCTGGTAGGTGGAAGCCCACACAGGAGCAATACCCAGGGGTCCTGCACAGGAGCCGGTGGTCCCGCATGGGAGTGATGGCTAGGGGTCTTGCATGGCTGGGCAACCCGAGGTCCTGTGCAAATGCTGGGCCTGGCGACTCTCATGGGACTGGAATTCCTGACTGGAGGCAGCTGTTGGGGGTCCTCTAATAACTTGCAGAGAAACAGTATTTCCACTGCTTTAATCCCTGGTCCTGAAGAGACTAGGAATGCCACATCCTTGTAGGCCACCGTCTTGGATCCTCCCGAAACTGACCTTTTAATTCCCACCACTTACTGTGTGACCTTTGACAAGGCACGTGAGTCCTTTGAATCTCTATTATACTGTCTATAAAACAGGGCTGATCCTAGGATTTACTTGGCTCAATAAATTAGGAGGCAGTGGAATAAAAACAAAGGAAAGGTAATTCAAGAATTTATCAAAAAACAAAGATGTAAGTTGGGACTGGCAAGGAAGATTCCCAAAGGACCAATCCTGTCTCACTGAGCTCTCACAGCTGCTCTGAAAACCTGCAGGACAGCATGATTTGAAGGCCACGTTGTGTGTGCTTTCATTTTCCTGCCGCACATTCAGCTAATTGCTTTGGCACCAGTGTGTCACTGGGCTACAGGCCTGGGAACCTGTCCATTACATAAAACAGTCCAAATCCTTGAAGTAAGAGGAATTAGGGAAGATCCAGGCTTCTGATTTTATAATGGAAAATCTAACAAGAGATAGTGAAGGAAGAATTAGCCAGAATGTAAGAAGAGATGATAATTCTATGGGTATACCTTTAGGGAGCAATAAATCAACCCAGAAACCTGTAGCCATGGTGAGCAATTGCCACAAGGGACAGAAGACAAATACAGGCGTGAGGATGGCACTGCACTTGAGTTAGCTTTAAATGAGAGGCATAGATTCATCCCCAGGCTTACTCTGACCCAGTAAAAGCAGAGTCTGAGTATACTGGGTAAAGAAAGATTTCTCTTAAATTAGAGGCTCTTCATAATTAAAAGCCAATTGTATGAATTCTACAATTATATCAGGAAATCTAGACCCGAAGCTTTGTTGATTTACAGCCCCTGAGATGACTAGTTCATTGTTTGGTGTCCAAACACAGACAGGAGATAGAATCCCAGTTCTTGTGAGAACACAGCACACTTTCACTTGGCATTAAAGCATGGGAAGGGGTCCTGGGTTTGAAGTCAGATCTGCCAGTGACTTACAGAGTTGGGGAGCTTGGATAGTGACCAATCCCTGTGTCTCATATGTAAATCAAAGATGCTCCAGAAATCGCTCCAGGAATCACTTCTGGTGGCAACCTTATGAGCTTGTCCACATCTCAGTACACAGAGGATTCACAGCTACCAACTCTCCTTGGTCCCCATACCTCTTCTTTTCCAATATTCATGAGTTACTGACCTTCCTTGCTGGACCATTTTTTCTCAATATTTTTTTTCATTATTATTCCTTTAAGGAATATTTTTGACATTTCCCCCCTTATTGTTCTCCCATTTCCTTATAATTTTAATAGCACAGATATTTATTTTGTATTGGTTTCTACAACATGATTCTTTGGAAAGCCATAAAGCATTAAGATCTAAGATATTTTTAGCCCCACTACAACCAGTTATACTCCCTGGGGGGTAATATGGTCCACTATTGAAAAAGCACGTTTTATACGGCAACTTATATGTTAGCAGGAACTGTATGTCTGGTTTGGTACAGAATGCTGACCACATAGCACCTAAGAAATGTGCAGTTTTATTTAATGTATGGCTCAGTGGGTTAATCACTTGATGGGTGAGGATTCAAAGAATCAAAAAAATTGCCTAGTCATTTTCCTACAAATAGGAAATACATATTTGCTCCCACTTCTGAAAATACATATAAAACTTCTAGTTGCATTGATCAAAATCATTTCGGATCTTTTATCACTGTGTCCTTTACCTGATGTTGGCACAGTGCGGTCTCATGTCATCTGCCTCTGCTTTGTTATCACCTGCTATGTCTTTACCTATTTAATGAAAGAAAAAGGCAGCATTAAAATTGAGAACTCAGGCTGAAACATCTCTGACCATCTAGTGATCTCTCCACGGGTGAAGGGGGCAGGACACCTTTGCTCACAAGCATCCTGTCTCTTGAAGGGATTTCTTCTGTTACCTGGAAGCCCTCTGGTGGCAGAGGAGAAAGCAACCTGGCACAGTAGAGCAGTGGCTTATTCAACTCATTTTTTAACCAGAATGTCTCTGAGATGAGAAGGTGGTTCCACTGCAAAAGTAATCACTGCCCTGGGAGTTTGCACATAGTAATAATGAGGTTAAGCAAATGGAATTCTTGGTATTATAAGTAGGGAGAGGGGTGATGGGGAGGGACAGGGAAACTGAGGGTTCTGGAAAGGCTCCATTCTTACATCTAGGTGCTGATTTGTCTGGGTGGGTTCGTCTTGTCTTAATTCACAAGTCATATATTGACAAGTTGTATTTTTCTGGATTTACGTTGTACTTTAATTAAAAGGAAGAAGAATGAAGTTGAGGAGTAGGGTCTGAGTCTCCTGATGATCAGGTGCTTAGGCAAGTCCCTTTACTCCTCAGAGCCTCAGCCTCCCCCTTTGTGAAACAGATAATAGCCTCTACTTCAGTTTCATTGTGAGAATTGAAAATTAAATCATTTACATCAGTGCCATATACATGATGATTAGTTAGTGTTAATTAACTGCTTTTATTCATCATCATTAATTTAGCCCACATTTATTGAGACCATACTAATGATATTAATCATTAGTATGAGACTCCATTTGTAAAGAGGGTCTAAATTCAGGGTGAACTAAGGTGAGGGCTTTTCCTCACCCCCCAGAATTTCAGCATGAATGTCTTCCCACATAGAAAAGCTAAAAGCTAAAGCTAAAGCTCTATAGATTCACCACCTGAATTCTATAAAGTTCAAGCTGGATTTGCTTTGTTTTGTGTCCATATCTGAGACCTTAGTTAGGAGTTTTTAAGAGGGACTTGACCTTGACCTTGAAGTGGGCACAATTAAGGAAACTTAGGAAAATAGCAATGCTACTTTCAGGAGGCTGTCCCGGCTGAACTTCCTTGATTGGAGCCACTCTCTGTTGACTAATTCACTTTTTCATGTTCATCCTTGCCAGCAGCCCATGAACAAAAGAACTTGCTCTGGGAAACTAAGATGACCCAGCTTCAAGGCTGCTGTGTCCTACAGGGAAGCAAATGAAATAGAGAGCCTTCACTTGACCTTGGCTAGGCCAGGTTGAGAAGCAGCAGTGTAAATTCTTCTTAAGAGTTTTTGAAATTGCTAATTAACGCTGACCTTGAATTAGTCATATTTTTCACTGAATAGATACAGAAAGGCCAGGAGTTATCCCCCCCTCATACGCTGAGTTTCTATAGTATAATTTTCTTCTAACACCTATGTATCATTTGTACAATAAGAATATTTGTTTTGGTTCTTGCTTTAATAAATTGTGGTTCTGCTTTAATGAACAAAACCAAATAATTTGTAATTGGTCCATTAATTATTTGCATGTAAATGCCTCTGTTAAAGTAACTTAATAAGCCATTGAAAAACGTTCTGCTTTGTCTTTGGAGTTACACTCTATTTACTAAACAACTCTCAGGAGGAGAGGAGTGGAAGTGAGTATCTTGTTTTGTTTTGAAGCAAGGAGACCCTCCCTGAGCAACTAAATGGGGTTGTAATCTAAATCTTCCAGAAATCTTGAGGCCTAAAGTGGGAGGGGAGGGCTCAATGGAAATTCAGTGTATTAAAGTGTTAATGAATGTACCTCTCCTATAAGTAGACACGTGGGAAAGTCCCTCAGAGGGCTCCATTCTGTAGGGACTTTTCCATAACTAGGACAGTGTTTGCTCAACTTTGCTGCACATAAAAATCACCATGGTCATTTCAGAAACTCCCAGTTCCCAGTCCCACAGCTATCAATTAAATCAGAAGGAGCTGGAGGACACCAGGCACCTGTATCTTTTTTAAAGACCTCCCTCCCCAGATGATTCCAGGCTGTAGCAGTTTGGCAAGTGCTGAAATACTAGCCTAGGAAATTAGCCTTCTACACATTCCACTCCCCTTGAGCTCAAAATAAAACATAACCAAGCACAATGACATAAATAAATAAAAGTGTAAACTCTGTCCTAACCTGCATACCAGTGAAAAGAGTGCCATTTCTTTGGCTTTTTAAAAAAATAATTTTTAAAAACTATTAGCTGATACATAAAAATCATATACCCAAATTGTACCCCCAGTTGTAAATCTGGGTGTCATGTGATTTTTTTTTTTGTTTTTTGGTACTGGGGATTGAACTTAGGGGTACTCAACCATTGAGCCACATCCTCAGCCCTATTTTGTGTTTTATGTAGAGACAGAGTCTCACTGAGTTGCTTTGCGCCTCGCCATTGCTGAGGCTGACTTTGAACTCGTGATTCTCCTGTCTCAGCCTCCCTAAGTGCTGGGATTACAAGTGTGCGCCACCACGCCTGGCTCATGTGATGTTTTAATATGTTGTGCAATGTCCAAATTAGGATAAGTTAGAGGTTAGGGTCATCTATTCCAACATTTATGGTTTTTGTTTTGGTGAAAAAAATTCAAGATCTTATCTAGATTTTTTTTTAAGTATACAGTATATTATATTTACCTATAATCAACCTACTGTGTAATAGCACCCCAGAACTTCTTGCTCATGTCTAAGGATAACTTAGTACCCTGGAATCAGCCTTTGCCCATCCCACCCTCCTCCTAGTCTCCTGGGCCTGTGGTAACTACTCTGCTACTCTCAACTTTTATGAAAGCAACTTTTTTAGATGGAGCATTTACGTGGAATCAGATCATATGGTGCTTGTCTTTCTGTGACTGGCTTGTTCCACTTAACATAATGGTAAAGATTAGACGACCAGGAGGAGATGAATTAAGCCGCTGGCAAGACTTTATTGGAATACACGCTCTCGGGCCGAATCCTCTCATCCATCAGAGTGTGTCCCAGAGGAATGGCACTGGGGCTTCAGTGCACAGAGAATTTCAAGAAAGCTCGGTCAGGAAGAGGAGGGCTTGGGGGCAGGAAGAGAAGGCCAGAGTCCTTCCTGGATAGGTCAGGAAAACCCGCTGATTGACGAGAGGCGTGTCTACTGGCGACGTCAGCATCTGGCTTGCAGCTCTGCTTTGCAGCTGCTGACCAGTCCCCCTAATTGGACATTTTGGACCCTGACCTGACCTAACAATAATAAAATAACAAAGCAGGAGACACTGTATCACAAAACATACTTCAAAGGTATGGAAATTAGAACAGCACTGTACTGTTAAAAAAAAAAAAAAAAAAGACACTTTGGCCCATGCCACAGAATTGAAAGCCTTTGACTTTTTGAAATACAGTTGACCTGACACGAAGGGAAACATTTGGTTAACGGGATGTCTTTTTTTGAAGAGCTAGTCTGGAAAGAAGAACAATTTATAGATACTGCAAAGAAGCCCAGGGAAGGCAGCATGGTGGGCATGGGGGAGGAAGAGGTGGACAAAGACAGCTGTGGATCCTAATGAATGTCAGGCAGCACTGGCAGCTCTCAGATCATGACTGGAGACATAATTCTCAGGGAAAATCGAGACTGTGACTCAATGGAAATTCTGAGGCAAAAAAGCATCTTTAGAGATAGAAAAGATGTGTCTTCTGGGGAGAGTGGGAAGCCAGGCCATAATGCTGTAAAAGTCTTTGTTCTTCCAGTTGTGATGACTTGGAACGACCTGTCCTTTACCCAAGGCAGTGTAAACTGTGTCTTGGAGCTGATTTCAAAGCAGTAGAGGGTGAAAGTTCAGAAATAGGCCAGGATCTGGCTTGGGTTATGGCTCTGAGTGTGCCCCCTTCTAGGATCTGCACCCCATTTGGTAATGAAAGCCAGCTATGCACAGTGAATGTGAAGCTTAAATGCAGTCATGCCCGAGAGCACTTTTCAGTGTCTGGAACCTTGAAAGGCTTGCTACATTTATTAGGTATCATAATTATGAAACTTAGTCTTGAAAATCAGGATCTTGAAAAGCAGGATCAGGTCCTCATTCCCCCAGTGTTGAAGATGAAATACCCAAGAAACACCAAAGTGAGAGCAAAAAGTAAATTTTAAGAAACAGAACAGAGAGGAGGAGTGAGAGACTCCTCCAGAGAGGAGAGGCTCCAGAGCTGGTGCCCAAGGGAGTTGAGGTGTCTTGCCCCTTTTATAGATTTCAGGTTTCCTTTCTTCTCATGATACCTCCTCCCACCCCACCTGTGTGACCAAAAGTAAACAAAAGGGCAGGAAGAGAGCCTTCAGGGGGTTATCGCTTGTGTTGCAAAGTGTGATCCTCAGCTCACCCTCCAAGGCTCTTAGCAACCTGGTGATGGGGAGTGCTATCCTCTCATTTCTTTTTCTTTTCTTTTTTTTGGATAATCCATTCCATGCCCTTTGACCAGATCTCAATTATACACAGTATTTGTGGTCATTGTGACAAAATTACACATGCATGGAATTAGACTTCAATCCCTGTATCCCACTGCTTTCTCTCTCCTCCCTCTCCCTATTCTATTGATCTTCCTTTTATTCCTTTATTTTTGATTGATATTTTATACATAAATGTGTACTTCCCTGTGGTACATTTGTACATGCATAAAACTTAATTTTGCTACTTCTTAATTCTTGCCCTTTCCCTCCCTTCCTCCCTTCCTCCCTCCCATTCTCCCACATCTACTCCACTGATCTTCCCTGTCTTTGATATCCAATCCCCTCCCTCACTGCCGCCTTTCCCTTATTGTCGCTGGCTTCCACATATACGAGAAAACATTCCACCTCGATTTTCTGAGTATGGCTTATTTCACTTAGCCTGATGTCCTCCAGTTCCATCCATTTACCAGCAAATGACATAATTTCATCCTCCTTTATGGCTGAATAGAACTTCATTATGAATATACACCACATTTTCTTGGTCCATTCATCTGTTGATGTATACCTAGGCTGATTCCATCACTCAGCTGTTCTGAACTGTGCTGCTATATATTATGGTGATTGTTGTTACCCAATCTCCCTGTCTGATTGTCTTATTCAGCTTCTCCAAAGTCAGCTTTGTAAGCAGGGTGTTGAGAGAGTATGCATCCTTAGGGACAGCTTTGGAGGCTGGCAGTGGCATGCTGGGCCCGGCTCGTGAGAACTGACTGCTAGATTTTTAGGAATTTTGCAAGTCCATTTTAAAACACAATTATCATCAAAATTGAATATATTAAATGAAAAGTAAAAGCAGTAAGTTCTCAAAATTCAGTCCTTCCAGATGATTTTAATACATTTTACTATTATCTCTGCTCTTGGGATTATTTACACATATCAAATCTGAGTGGTGGAAATTAAACTACATAATTGTATGCTGTGCTTCCTCAGGACACAACGTTGGCAACTTGCAATTAGAGTGAATACTGATAGCAAGGGAATTAACCATTGTTATGGATTATTGTATTTTCCCTAAAATAGCAGGTTATAAACCTCTATGAACACACTTCTGGGGCAGGCCAGGTGTGTGGGGAGAGAGGGCAAGTGCTGCAGAACGGACGTGTTCCCAGGAAGCTCCTGTGTTGGAAACTTAGTGCCCAGTCACAGGATAAGGGTATTTGGACACAGATGGATTCCATGAGGTCATGAGGTCATGGGGGTGTTAGTGGCTTTATAAGAAAAAGAGAGACCGGAGCTAGCTCACTTGCTCTGTGGTGCCTCGTGTTGCCTTTGACCATGTTGATGCACCAGGAAGTCCCCCGCCAGCTGCTAGTGCTGTGCTCTTGGTCTTCCCAGCCTCCAAGACTGTGAGCCAGTACACTTCTGGGGATCCAACCCAAGGATGTTTTACTTCTGAGCTATATCCCCAGTCTTTGTTTATTCTGTATTTTGAGACACAGTCTCACTAAGTTGCCCAGGCTGGCCTAGAACTTGTGTCCTCCTTCCTTGGCCTCCTGAGGCAATAGGATTACAGGCATGTGTCACCTTGCTGGCTAAACTTCTGTTCTTTATAATTACCTAGGGTCAGGCATTTTGTTATACAAATGGAGCACCGACTGGGACAGAAGGAATGGGTGCAGCTGAAGCAACTTGGCAATTGTGAGGAAAGATAGGATATAACTTGGGGAAAGATTTTCTTAAAAGTTGCTTATAACACCAAATGGGAAGAAGAAACTTATTCCAGTGTCTTGTTCAAAATAGGCAAGATGCTGCGGAAGGAAATCCAGCAACTAGCTGGAATCCATGTTCTCCTTTCTAATGGCAAAATCAGTTGTTTTCACAACTAACAAGGATACCAGAAGATTTTGAAGTTGCCTCGTGAAACCCAAGACAAAAAACTTTCCTAGTCCAGAAAACTGATCTTGCAGAAAAATCTTGGTCATTATATCTTAGTGTTCATATTTTTAAATATCATTTTAAAGGAAATGTATTCAAATAGTTTAAAAGGAAGTGTAGAAAATTAAGGAATGACCATATCTGCCATTTTTGAATATACCACACTGCCAGTTTCTTTACTGCTCTTTTAAAATAGGCTTTCAGTTTCTCCTGGCATACCCAGATAAATATAAATCTGGATTTTTAGCATCCTCCTCCTCCTCCTTTTTATGCCAAGTATATGTTCAGTGTTCCACACTTTGTTTTTCTTTCTCACTCTTGATAACAGGTTTCGTTTATGTTCCCATATGAATACAGAGTCCTTTTTTAAAAAAAAAATTACTTTGGATTATATATATATATATCCAATAAAATTTAATCATTCATTTAATTCCTGGACCCTTAGTTGTATCCTGTTTTTTGCTTTTGTATGTGATTGAGATAAATAATTTCCATGGTGTGACAAGATAAGAACCACCGGTCCTCTCACATCTCAGCAAACTGAAACATAAAGTTTTGGATTTTTCCAGTGTAATGGGTGAGCAACAGGGTCTTTATGGCAGATTAATGCACATCTCACTTCTTCAAGTGACACTTATTGTAATTCTTATGATTAGCAGCCATTCCCATTTCTCTCCCCCCACCACCAACCCCTCTTTTATTAAAAATGAGTTCTCTGTTTATAACCTTTGCTGATTTTCTTAAGTAGGTTTGGTTTGGTTTTGGTTTATTTTTTATCTTTTGAAAGCCTGCAGATATCAGCCCACAAGATTCCTGGTATAGTGCATGTATTCCTACAACTGGTGACACCTATTTTTGGTTACCATCCCATAAAACTAGGCTTTCAGGTAGCTGAAGTAATCAAGTGAGCTCATCTGGAGAAGTGAGGTAGATCCATTCATGGGATGTTTGTTCATCAAACACTGTACCTCAAATTCCACTTGAATCAGATCCCAGAGCCCACAGTATAAAAATCAACCTCAAAACTCAACTTGGGCCACTCCCTCTGCCTCCCTCCCTCTTTCCCTCTGTGTGTGTGTGTGTGTGTGTGTGTGTGTGTGTGTACACTTGCACAAATCTCCTATCACAGGCCTCCCTTGAGCTAGTTGTCCTTCCTGGTCTACATACCTTTGCTTTCCCCGGAATGTTCTAGGTCACCCAGAGGGCTCACGTATAATGATAGTCTTATCAGTAGCTGTGTTGCGGTGGCAAGAGCACAGATGTGTACTCACTCACATGATGTGGACTCACATCCCAGCTCCTTCACTTGCAGGCTTCTTGAGCTTTCACTGACTCACTTCTTAATTCTCTGAGCTCTGGTCATCTGCTCATAATCTGGGAGCAGAATTGCACAGTGGCCAGGAGTGTGGGTTTTAGAGCAGGAGACAGGAGGATTAGAATCCCTGTTCTTGTCTCTGAGTGAGTGCATTGGGAAAATTACTTAAAATCACTTAATGATTCTGAACCTCATTATCACATTTGTAAAGTGGAAACAATTCTCCATGGACCTCTCTCAGTTCTGCCTGTCTTATGAACAAAGAAATCCAGCTTCTGTCTGAAATTCCAGACTGTCCGTTTAAGGATATTTATGTAGCAAACTTCAGGGAAAATAGAGGTAAATATGTTCCTATGGAGCCAAGGGCAATTTGTTTTCCATTCAGGGTAAAAAACATGATGTCCATGTTGAAGACGAGACAGGTTTTCATGCAGGCTCCTCTAAAATATTGGGGTTTTCTAAACTCAGGATTCTTCACTTAAAAAACAACCCACAACATATCTAACATACATTTGGCCCACCTTCCATTGTCCTGTGGGAATTGGAGGTTGGGAAACCAGCGCGGATGGTATGACTCCAGATGTACATACACTTCTGTGTCTCTGCCCCAGCAGTTGCCTGTTTTCTTTCAGCATCCATGAGACTGTACAGGGTAACTTAGAGCTCTCAAGCACAGGAATTTATGTCTTGACACTTTGCTTTATGGATTTGTTGTAATAATATAAAGAGCCCACAGGACGGTGCCTGTGCTTGGAGCATGGTAGTTACACAATAAGTGGGAGCTGGAATCACCTGTGTTTCCTACTTTTATTTTGCTACCTGTGTTGGAAGGTTGGCTGGAGATTAGTAAGTGTATAAGCAGGATTTCCTGGCACAGGGTAGGCTCACCAGAGGGAGATTTTTCCTTCACATTCATTGATCTTATCATCTTAGGGAAGCTGTGATAGAAGGGACACAGGACCCCTTTGAAGGTAGATTAAGTTCTTAGTTGGCTTTCTCAAACTCACTTAAGGAAGGGAAGCCCACAGGGAGAAACAGGCGGCTCAGGTCTATGCGTGGCTTCTTCGATCCACTCACTCAACCCATATCCAAGGCCACAATGAATTCAGCCAGCAAGATGGAATGTTGCCAAATCTAGAGACATACTTTGGTGGTGGTCTAATTTCATACAAGTACATCTCTTGGAGAAGAATAGATACACTCCTTGAGCCTGAAGCATTCCTTGAAGAATGTGCTTACAGGCACTGGAACTCCTGGTTCTTGAGCTAGTCTCCAAACAGCCACATCTCTCTTAGGAGGAAGTTCTTTGTTATTGAGGTCAACAGCACCCTGACAGGGTAGTTGCCTGCTCAGGAGGTGTGAGCTGCCTGGGAATATAAAAGGTCTGAAATAATTAGTAAGAAATAAAGACAAAGCCAGAAATCAGGTTTAAAGAGGAGCGTCTGATGGGTCTTCCCGTCCTGACAGGAGCTAGAACTGAACAACAGAGAAAAGGCTCCGATTCTTTATTTAAGGGGTGGCCATCAGAGGCAGGGGAAACGTTTCAGCAGGAGTCTTGGTTAGGTGCTTGCTTCTGGGTGTGGCAGGGGTCTGGCAGTAAACAGGTTGATTGGCATTTTGGCTAAGCCGCAACCATCTCTGGGAGGCTGTGTGGCTCCAGCTAGTCATTCCCATCTCCAGAACTATGCAAGAACTTGAGTGGGAGGTAGAACAGAGTGCCAACCTGAAGTAGGCATTCTCAAGCCAGGAGGTTCTGCCTGGGAGTTCCTACAACTGGGCTTCCCTGCCTAATGGCTTCAACATTGCTCTGTTCCCACATGGCTTGGTTCACATATGGGTCATGGATGGCTTCTGGCACTTTGTGACCAGATATCCCCTAATAATTTTTTGCATGTTCCCCAGAATCCCAGCCTTCATTGACAGTATTTCTTTCAGCTGCAGGCTGGGCTCTTGCTAGGCTTGATCCCCAGGGTGGTACTATTGGGAGGTGCTGGAATCTTTAGGATGTAGGGCCCAGTGGGAGGTCCTGAGGTCACTGGAGTGTGCCCTTGAAGGGCCTATGGGACCTCAGCGTTTTTGTCTGTCTCAGTTGTGCCCTGACTTATGATGTAGGTAGGTTTGCTCCATCACATGCTCCCACCACTGCCATGTGGCACTCCTTTCAGAGGCCCAAAGCAATAGGCCCAACCAATCTTTGACTGGAGCCCCTAAATCCAAAATAAACCTTTTCTCTCCCTAACTTAACTATCTCAGGTATTTTGTTACAGCTAGGCAAAGCTGACTGATACAGCATTCCACATCTAATTTTTGCAGCTTGTTTCTCACTCATACTGCACAGTCCAGTGTGTACAAGATAGTAGGTTAGAGAGTCTCTGGGCATCATTCAGTCCTCCAAGAACCCAGACTTGTTTCCATTAGTTAGTGCTAACATGTGTAGGGTCTCCCCCTTTATGTGTATGAATACAACAGGCAGATGATGAAGAGGCAGGGCATTCATACTAAAGTTTCTATGGCTCAGACTCAAAACATGGTCCAGCTCAGTGCCTCAAGGAGTCCCTAGTTGCTTTCTGCTCCACAGGAAAGGAGCAGAGAACAGGGCAGATGCCAGCTTAGCATGGTCAGGAGAGGCACCTCCCAAGCAGCAACTTAGATCAAGAATGTAGATCCTAGAGTCACACACCTGCATTTCCTCCTGCCTCTGCTGCTCCCAGCTAGGGACCTTGGCTTTAGGTGATCAGCCTTTCTGTGTTGCATTCTTCTCACTTGAAAAGTGTGTGTAATGGCAGTAACCATTTTTGATAGATCAAATGATTGATGCAGTCCATCAGCAGCATTTAGTACAGCATCTGATGGGTTCATTCTAAGCATATCGTTACTGTTAAATTAGGATTGTGGCTGCCACTTGCAACAGTAAGGAAATATCTGAAGGAATGAAAATTTTAAACTATAGTGGACCCCAAACACTATTGTGTAGCTCATTGATTTCATTGTCCCCAGGCCCATCTCACTGTGAAATTTCATCTGGTTCTCTGCTAGCTGGCGTGGTAGCACCCCCCATTTCTTCTCTTTACCATACATTATCAGGTCTATCGAAAGCCAGTCTCCTAACTCTTAGGCTGATTGGGATAAGAGTTTTAATTTAATTGGGATAAGAGTTTTAATTGCCTGGTTTTAATTTTAACTCAAATTTTACCAATAGCGGTATTACTTTTCTCTCTTGTAAGATGATGTGTTCAGCTGAGCTTTTCTCCGAAACTTCCCTTTTGGTCCTAACTAGCTACCTTTTAATGGAACATGAAAACATTATGACTTCCTGAATTCTAAGTCGTGGCATTTGGCAGTTAGAATCTTGACTTGGCAAATATTTTCACTTGCCAACATTTAAATGTTCAAGGCAGATGCTTATAATTAAGGAGCACAGTCATCACTTATAACAGTGGAGCAGCTCGCAGCACCTCCAGTCATTACTCTGCTTACTTTCTCTTTTGTGTGCCTCTGCCATCTGTGCAGCCACCTCAGCATGAGCCAGAAACCATCCCGTCCACGTATTCAAGACACCTCCATATGAAGAACCAGAGACATTGTTAATGTTAGGAAAATGTATTTCTAATTGAAATGTTGAAAAGGGAACCAGCGTTTTGGGTGATTAAATTAACCTGTTCATTTGGACGGCTATAAACTGGGTAGCTAAAAGAACAGAAAATTATTTCTCAGAGTAATGTAGGTTAGGGAACCCATGATGAAGATGCTGGCAGATTCTGTGTCTGACAAAGACCTGGATCAGACACCAGGCCTTCTCCTTACATCCTCACTTGGCAGAAAAGACAAGGTGGCTTTCTGGGGCCCCTTTTCGAAGGACACTCAGCCCATCAATGAGGGCTTTACCTTCCTGGCTCAGTCACCCCCAAGCCCCTACCTTCTAATATCATCATGTTGGTGATTAGGATTCAACACGTGGATTTGGCAGGACGTGCAGATCTAGATCATAGCATCCTCTTATGTTTTAATTACTCCCCCATCTGTAAAGGGAGGTTTGAGAGGCCTGCTTTTTACAGAGATCCAGTGCATGCATACTGTCCAAGAGAAGACGTGGTGTATGGAAAACTGAGTCACTGTCCTCTAGCTCTCAATAACCGTTATGCTGGTATTTATTTAATGCATATTTACTGATGGTCTGTTTTATGCCAGCCATTGCCCTAGGTAATGAAGACTTAAATAGTGAACTCAAACATTGTCCCTGCTCTCAACTTACTACTTGGTAGGGGGGACAGATGTTAATTCAGTACTCCTGATTAATAATTAATACACTTAATTTAATACACATCCAGTGTGAAACTTCCTCTGTGACAGTGAATGATGCTGTGAGTCCATCACAAGGGAATTTCACCTAAATGGAAGATAAGGAGTGACTGTCCTTACAGAGGTGACCCAGGAGCTGAGGGATGCAGGAGCCTACCAGAGAGAGCAGAATATTCCCACAGCCAGGGGTCAGCCTTTGAAGAAAGTCAAGAGGATTGTGGCATATGGCAGAAGGCAGAAGTCAGAACACAGAAGGTCTTTTTTTTTTTTTTTTTTTTGGTACTGAGGATTGAACTCAGGGGTACTCAACCACTGAGCCACATCCCCAGCCCTATTTTGTGTTTTATGTAGAGACAGGGTCTCACTGAGTTGCTTAGCGCCTCGCCATTGCTGAGGCTGGCTTTGAACTCGCGATTCTCCTGTCTCAGCCTCCCTAAGTGCTGGGATTACAGGCTTGAG
>CM053416.1:7452610-7491554 GCA_028644305.1 Xerus rutilus | reverse complement strand
CACAGAAGGTCTTATAGGCCACACTAGAGATTATGGGTTTTAGTGATTTTTTTTTTTTTTTTTTTTGGTACCAGGAATTTAACCCAGGGATGCTTAACCACTGAGTCTTATCCCCAGCCCTTTTTATTTTGAGGCAGAGTCTCACTAAGTTGCAGAGGCTGGTCTTAAACTTGTGATTCTATTGCCTCTGCCTTCGCCTCCTGAGTCTCTGGGATTACAGACATGTGCTACCATGCCAGGCTGGAATTATGGGTTTAAACCCATAATGGCAATGAGAAGCCGTTTAAGAGATTTTAAGCAGGGAACAATGGGATTTTTGTGATTAGGTCTTTTTTGAAAACATCATTCTGTCTAGTGAGTGGAATTGAGAGGATGTGGGTGAACCAGGGTAGGGACTCTTCTAAAAACCTAGAAGAGTCTCCTAAGAGAAATGAAAGGACTCTGTCTCTGGGGGACACAGGAAGAAGAGGAGAAATGCAGCCAGCTATTATAGGCACGTTAAAGGACCTAGATATTGAAGATGGGAAAGAGGGACTGTTGCGGCTCACTAAGGGTCCAGTTTTCTAAACTGCCCTTGGACTCTTCATAGAGATAGTGCTGAGTCTGAGAAGAAACATCGTGAAGTAGTTTTGTAGTTTAATTATATTTCCAAATAATATCAATTTAAAATTATAATTGGAATAGCAATATGTACCAAATTGGGAAAAAAAAAAAAAACCATTGATGAGGCAAGAACAAATAAAGAAATCATTATGTATTCATCACCACTTCTGTTTTGAGTGCTCTTACTCTGTCTTGATTCATCCTTCTGATAAACTAGTATGGCAGGCATTGGCCTTGGGAATGAATTCTGAAAGATTTAGTGAATGGCCTAAGAGTAAATAATGATTTAAAAAATATGTGTTTGGTCATGAGTTTGAGAAAAAGCAAAATCTGCTGCATGTTTCCAGGACGAAATATTTCCTTGGTATTGTATGTTGGTATTACAAGGGCCAGTGTAGGATTCCTGTCCTCAGGGAATTAACAGCAATCACTTAGGAAGATGCTGGTTATTGTTGTGTAATAGAGGCTCAGACAAGATGCCCTGGGTCTTGTATAGATAGTTAATATTATGGGCCTGTCCTTGAGTGTGACTTAGATGGGGAGAGCTCATTGGTGAGGACTTTGGAAAAACTTTGAGAAAGCACCCTCAGTGTTATTGTTCGGGACCATCTGGTGCACTAATGAGCTCTTGGTGCCTCAAAACTTTCAGCCTTTGATCCTGTGAGTTTTGGAACCTGGCCAGTTCCCACCTCACAGAGATTTTACAGCCTAAGGCCAGCTGCATAACGCTGGACTACATGTTGCGAGGGGTTGCTGTGTCTTTTTAAGTCCTCCGAAGGAGAGAGAGCCAGAAGAAGGAGAAGGATTTTATCTGGACCGGAGAAGAAGGGACCCGTCTGGACGGAAGAAAGAAGGTATCCAACTGGACCGGATCAAGAGAGAAGGAATCCAACTCAACAGAAGAAGAAGAGGATCCATCTGGACCAGAGAAGAAGGGATCCATCTGAAGAGCAGAGAATGAATCCATCTGAGAAGAAATTTCAACCAGGGAAGAAAGAATCTGATGTTTTGAGTAAGAAGAAGGAACCTGATGATGAGAAGAAGAAAGCTGACTTGCAAGGAAGAAGGCAGACTCTCACCTGTGCTGTTTTACCCCACTCTTGGTGTTGCTGATTTTACCCAAGGCTGGGTGTTGAAGGTGATGATGATGCTTTAAGTGGACAGGAAGGATTTTCACCTATGATTCTTACCCTACCCTCATTGTTGCTGATTTTGCCCAAGGATAGGTATTGAAGGTGTTGATGCTGTTGTGAGTAAAGAAGAAGGATCTTGAATGGTGCTTTGAGGAGAAAGACTCTGAAGGTGATGATGGTGCTTTGAGGAGGAAGGCTCTTACCTATGTGTTTGTTTATTTTACCCAAGGCTGGGTGCTGGAGGTAATGATGATGCTTTGAGTGTACTTGCAAACCCGTGTTGTGTTATCCGATGTTGATTGATGAGTGCTTATTGTGCTGGAGCCACTCTCTCTCTCTCTGTTCTTCTATATTATTGATTCATTATATACAAGATTCAATATTGCAAAGTATAACTGTTGCTTGCTTTGTTATATTGTCTCATATTAAAGCTTATAAAACCCATCCTTTTGTGAGGCTGATGATTCACCCCACGAATCTGCCTAGATAAATTAGTCTGAGCTCAGCAATTCTTGGTCATAGATCCAGACCAAGACAGGTCTGTGGACATGTGCTGTGAGATTGCTCATGTCTTCTTGAGATGACAGACCCTGAGTGGGTCAGAGAATGAGGTCCACTTCAGCCAAGGAAAAGGATGTATGAAGGGGCAGATGCTGCCTCCATGGGATGGACAGACACATCTAAAGGAGATGGAGGGGAGAAGAGATGGAAAGAGGCTGAGTAAAGGCCTGCCAGGGCTCCTGGAATGCTTTGCCATCTTTAGAAACGTGTTTGCCTGTGAAAACAGTAACCAAAAACTAAATTAAACGTACCTTGCAATAGTGAAAAAATCCTAAGCTCATTAATCATCCTTAAATAACTTATAATTAGTATTATTAAAAATAATTCTGAAGAGCGGCATGAATATGTAAATCTCCTTTTTGTTCCCTTACACTAGCTATTTCTAAATCAGGCTATTCTTTTTATATCTGAGCTTAACAGAGTTGATCCTTAGAAATAAGAGGATCGATATCTAACGATTAATGTTTTAAACCTTTTGGAATTCTCTCTTTTTTATTTTTTTGTTGTTGCTTTTATCCTCCTTTCTCTCCTTTGGGGAGTAGGTGGAGTGGGTAGCATTAAAATTAGCATAAACTTGTAGTTAGCAAAGGTGATTTCACAGATGCATTAGAACACGAGGAAGAACAGAAGCTAACTGCAGAGATAGGAGGTTAACTTTTCATGGTGTACAGTTATGCACCTCTGGAAATTTTAAATGTGTCACTAAGTACATTTTTTGAAGTCTGTTCTTTTTGTGGTCTGAAAGGCAACAACTTGTAAAAAGACAGATTATAGACTTAGACACTCAATATCCAAGGCTGAGTTTCTCATTCATACAGTTTTGGGGATATTTCTTACCTTCTAGAGTTCTTAATGAAGATTAGAGGTAGAACATATTTAATACCTGGCATAAAGTGTATTTTTGATGATAACTGTATTACTGGAAAATAAAAGCACTTCTTTTTTGATAGACTGATAAAATAAAACTTTCTGGATAAGTTAAAACTGAAGAAGTGTTCAAATCTCAAGCTCATTAACCCATTAACCAAATTTAAATAATATACAATTAATATTATAAAAAATAATTCTGAGCAAGGACATGAAGAGAGAGCTTCCAGTATTGATACACAACTTCTAGGCTATAGGAAAATTTTGCAAATGTAGCAAATCTATCTTTGTGGGAGAGAAGAAAACAAGATAATAGTGTTGGTGGTGATAATGGCCAATTACTATTGCCCAGAAAGTTTAGTTTTCTGACCCAGGTCCACCCTAATTTCCTCCTAGTCGTGTACATTGAATAATAGAATTAGGGGTACCACTGGTGTGTGTTTTAATTTGAGGACAGGGACTTATAGATAAGTGCAGAAAATAAATTCTCCTTTGCAACCCAATTCTTATTGTTCCATATGAGTTTGAATACATGTAAGAAGGAATATTATTCCTAACATATGTTAAACTGATGGGAGTATCAGTGACCATTAAGGTTGATTCTAAGACTAAAGAGTTGATAATTTTCCTGCCAACCCATGGGAATCCAGGCCCAGGCTCAAGACCACCTCTGGGGACCTCCAAGGGAGCCCAGCCAAGATCAGGCCCAGGACCACCCCCATTCCTTGCCAGAGGCTCTGTCATCCTGTGGGAGCCCAGGACTGCCTCTAGGGACATCTGCGGGAGCGGGGCCAAGGTCAGGGCTAGGACTGCCCCTGCAGGCCTGTGTGAGAGCCCAGGCCCAGGACCACCCCTGCACAGAGTGGAGGTCCACGCTGTCGCTTCCTTCCCATATCCATCTTGGGACACTGCAGCCATCGCCATAGCTCTCCCCATGTAGTAGCCTCCACCTTGGGACAACAGACAGGACCTGGAGTTAGCAGCTCACCAAAGCTCAGCCCCACAGAGCGCTGCATCTCCGATAAATCAGCCCAAAGCCATTGTAAATCTCACCCTTTCAGCCCCATCTCTGAAAGTGTTTGTATCCGTCTTCCATTACCTCCACTGCCATCCTGAGTTACCTCCACTGCTGCCACCACCATCTTTAGTTACAATAGTGTCCATCTGGGTACACCTGCTGGGGACTAGAAGTGAGCTCCAAGGTGAGGTACAGGTGATCTGTAGGGTCACTACAAGATTATAGGACAGAAACCGCAATACCTCAGATCTGCACTACAAGAAAGGAAGAGACGTAATCAACATGAAAAAAAAGGGATGAAAGTGCTGCAAACACACCGAGATACTACAATAACAGAATCTATTGAAGGCATGGTTGATGAAATGTCAGAGGAAGAATTCAGAATGTGCATGATTAAAATGATCTGTGAATTAAAGAATGATTTAAGTGAGGAAATACAGGCAAAAATTGATCACTCCAACAAAGAAGAGAACAAGTAAAGGCAACCATTGATCACACCAACAGAGAGATATGGGAGTAAATACAGGTAGCAAAAGATTACTTCAAGAAAGAGCTAGAGATGGTGAAAAAAAATCAGAAATTCTTGAAATGAAGGAAACAATAAACCAAATAAAAAGCTCAATAGAAGGCATCACCAGTAGACTAGATCCCCTGGAAGACAGAACCTCAGATAATGAAGAAAAAATAAACAATTGTGAAAATAAAGTTGACAACACAGTGAAGATGGTAAGAAACCATTAACAGAACATCCCAGAATTATGGGATAGCATCAAAAGACCAAATCTAGGATTTATCAGGATAGATGAAGGCACAAAGTTTCAAATCAAAGGAATGCACAATCTCTTCAATGAAATAATATCAGAAAATTTCCCAAACATGAAGAATGAATGGAAAATCAGACACAAAAGGCTAACAAGACACCAAATGTACAAAATTACAACAGATCTACACCAAGGAACGTTACAATGAAAATGCCCAACATACAGAGTAAGGATAGAATTTTAAATGCCACAAGAGAGAGGAATCATTACATATAGGGGGAGACCAGTTCGGATCTCAGCAGATTTTTCAACCCAAATCCTAAAAGCCAGGAGACCTTGGAACGACATATACCAAGTTCTGAAAGAAAGTGGATGCCAACCAAGAATCTTATATCCAGCAAAATTAAGCTTCAGGTTTGATGATGAAATGAAAACCTTCCATGATAAACGGAAGTTAGAAGAATTCACAGCAAGAAAGCTTGCACTATACAGCATTCTTGGCAACATGTTCCATGAGGAGGAAATGATAATCAACAATGACAATCTGCAAGGAGAGGAACTACACTAAAAGAAAGGCCAATTAAAGAAGAAACAAAATCAAGTTAAAAACCTAAAATAAACCAAAATGGCCAAGATTACAAGTCAGATTTCAATAATAACTCTGAATGTGCATGGCTTAAACTCATCAATTAAAAGACACAGACTGAAAGACTGGATAAAAAAAAAAGACCCAACAATATGCTGCCTTCAAGAGACTCAACTCACAGGAAAAGACATCCACAGACTGAAATTGAAAGGGTGGGGGAAAAAAACGTATCACTCACGTGGACCACGTAAACAAGCAGAGGTTCCCATCCTCATATCGGATAAAGTGGACTTCAAACCAAAGTTATTGAAAAATGATAAAGAAGGTCATTTCATACTGCTTAAGGCAATCATACATCAACAAGACATAACAATCATAAATATCTATGCTCCAAACAATGGGGCATCTATTTATATCAAAGAAACCCTTCTCAACTTCGAGAATCAAACATACCACAACATCATAATACTGAGTGACTTTAACACACCTCTCTCACCACTGGATAGATCTTCCAAACAAAAATTAAACAAACCATAGAATTCAATAAAACAATCCATAATTTAGACTTAACAGACACATATAGAATATTCCATCCATCAATGAGTGAATACACTTTTCTCACCAGCACATGGATCATTCTCCAAAATCATATATTACACCACAAAGCGAATCTTAGCAAATACAAAAAAATAGATATACTACCCTGCATTCCGTCTGACCATAATGGAATAAAATTAGAAATCAATGACAGATTAAAAATAGAAACTACTCCAACACCTGCTGATTAATAATACACTACTGAATGATGCATGGATAACAAAAGACATCAGAAAGGAGATAAAAAAACATTCTGAAAGGTAAATGAAAAGTCTGATACAACTGTCAAACTCTTTGGAATACTGCGAAGGCAGTGCTAAGAGAAAAGTTCATTGCATTAAGCTCAGTCATTAAAAGAAGAAAAGTCAACAAATAAATGACCTGAAACTACATCTCAAAGCTCTAGAAAAAGAAGAGCACCAAAACAAACACCAAAAAAATTAGAAGACAGGAAATAATTAAAATCAAGGCTGAAATCAATGCAATTAAAACAGAAGAAACAATTAAAAAATTGACAAAAAAAAAAAGCTGGTTCTTTGAAAAAATAAATTGACAAACCCTTAGCCACTCTAACAAAAAGGAGAGAAAACCCAAATTACTGAAATTCGTGATGAAAAAAGAAAACATCATGACAGACATTATTGAAATTGTTGATATTTAGACATATTGAAATTATTGATAAGTAGAAATTGTTTTGAAAATTTATACTCCAGTAAAATAAAAAACCCTGAAGACGCTGACAAATTTCCAGAGGCATATGACCTACCCAAACTAAACCAGGAGGACATACACAACTTAAACAGATCAATTTCAATTCTAGAAGACTTCATCAAAAGCCTACCAACCAAGAAAAGCCTGGGACCAGACAGATTCTCAGCCAAGTTCTATAAGAGCAACTAACTCCAATACTCAATTCTTCTATGAAATAATAGAAAAGGAGGTAACCCTTCCAAACTCATTCTACGAAGCTAGCTAGTATCACCCTGATACCAAAACCAGACAGAGACACATCGAAGAAAGAAAATTTCAGACTGGTATCCCTGATGAATATAGACGCAAAAATGCCCAATAAGCTTTTGGCAAATCGCATTGAAAAACATTATAAAAAAAATAGTGTACCATGAACAAGTGGGGTTCGTTCTAGGGATGTAAGGTTTGTTCAACATGTGGAAATCAATAAATGTAATCCATCACATCAGTATACTCAAAGATAAGAATCATGATTTTATCAATGGTGCAGAGAAAGCATTTGACAAAATATAGCATCCGTTGAGATTCAAAACACTAGAAGAACTAGGGATAGTAGGAACATAACATTATAAAAGCTGTCTATGCTAAACCAAAGGCCAACGTCATCCTAAATGGAGAAAGATTGGAAGCACTCCTTCTAAAATCGGGAACAAGACAGGCATGCCCTCTGACACCACTGCTATTCAACATGGTCCTTGAAACACTAGCCAGAGCAATTAGACAGATGAAAGAAATTAAAGAGATATGAATAGGAAAAGAAGAACTCAAACTATCATTATTTGCAGAAAACATGATTCTATATGTAGAGAATTCCACTCTATATGTAGAGTTTCCACCAGAAAACTTCTAGAATTAATAAATGAATTCAGCAAAACAGCAGGATATAAAATCAACACCCATAAATCAAATGCATTTTTTTATATCAGCAATGAATCCTCTGAAAGGGAAATCAGGAAAACTACTCCATTCACAATAGCTTCAAAAAAAAAAAAAAAAAACCTTGGGAATCAATCTAGCAAGAGAGGTAAAAGACTTCTATAATGAAAACTATAGGACACTAAAGAAATTGAAGATCATCTTAGAAGATGGAAAGATCTCCCATGCCCTTGGATAGGCAGAATCAATATTGTCAAAATGGCCATACTACTCAAAGCGCTATACAGGTTCAATGTGATTCCAATTAAAATCCCAACATCATTCCTTATATATAGAAAAAGCAATCATGAAATTCATTTGGAAAAATTAGAGACCCAGAATGGTCAAAGCAATCTTTGGCAAGAAGAGTGAAGCAGAAGGCATTACAACACCAGACCTTAAACTATACTACAAAGCTATTTTAACAAAGATGACATGGTGCTGGCACCAAAACAGACATGTAGACCAAGGGTACAGAATAGAAGACACAGAGAGAAACCCACATAAATACAATTATCTTATACTAGCAAAGGAGCCAAACAAGTCCATTGGAGAAAAGATAGCCTGTTCAACAAATGGTGCTGGGAAAACTGGAAATCCATATGCAGCAAAATGAAATTAAACCTCTTTCTCTCACCATGCACAAAACACAACACAAAGTGGATCAAAGACTTGGGAATTAGACCAGAGACCCTGCACCTAGTCAAAGAAAAAGTACCCCAACCTTTCATCACATTGGATTAGGACCCGACTTCCTTAACGAGACTACTGAAGCACAAAAAATAAAATAAAAAATAAATAAATGGGATGGATTCAAACCAAAAAGCTTCTCAGCAAAAGAAACACAATCAATGAGGTGAATAGAGAACCGACACTCAGGGAGTAAATTTTTGTCACACGCACATCAGATAGAGCACTAATCTCTAGGATATCTAAAGAACTCAAAAGATGTAACAACAAACAAACAACCCCATCAAAAAGTGAGCTAAGGAACTGAACAGACACTTCTCAGAAGATATAAAACTGATTGACAAATATATGAAAAAATGTTCAACATCTCTAGCAATTAGAGAAATACAAATCAAAACTTTGCTTCCATCTCACGCCAGTCGGAATGGCAGTTATCAAGAATACAAACAACAATAAGTGTTGGTGAGGATGTGTGGGAAAAGGCACACTCATACATTGGCTACACCAATTTGCAGTCCCACCAGCAATCTGGAAAGTAGTATGTAGATTACTTAAGCTTGTTATGGAACCACCATTTGACCCAGCTATCCTATTCCTTGGTCTACACCCAAAGGACTTAAAAACAGCATACTACAGTAATGCAGCCACTTCAATGTTTATAGCAGCTCAATTCATAATAGCTAAACTATGGAAGCAACCTAGATGCCCTTCAATAGATGAATGGATCAAGAAACTGTGGTATATATACACAATGGAATATTACTCGGCAATAAAGAAAATAGAATCCAACCATTTGCAGGTAAATGGAGTTGGAGAATATCATACTAAGCATAGTAAGCCAATCCCAAAAAAACAAAGGCCAAATGTTCATTCTGATATGTGATCCTGATCCATAATGGGGGCAGGAGGCATGGGAAGAATGGAGGAACTTTGGTCAAAGGGTAGGGAGGAGAGGGGAGGGGACATGGGGGCAGGAAAGATGGTGGAATGAGATGGACAACAACGTGCTAGGTACATGTACAACTGCACATATGGTGTAACTGTATTATGTACAACTACAGAAATGAAAAGTTGTGCTCCATTTGCTCCATTCAAAATACATTCTGTTATCATGTATATCTAAGTCTAATAAATAAATTTAAAAATACAGGATTGTACACAGGGATGAGTAAAGTCTGAGTCATATGAAAATATATTATGTAAATATGAGGAAGCAAGGATGAATTTTATGATATACTGGGGTATGTATGTTAAAATTTAACATTAAAAATTGAATATAAAAAAGAGTTGATAATTAAAAGGCAAAGTTCATGAGTGAAATGTCAGCTATGTTGATTCTGTAGTCCAATTTTCATGTTTTAATGCATAAAGATGGCCTTTAACAAAAATAATAGAGTAAGGGGTTCATACATTTCAGCAGATTGTATTGCCTAAATGTTATTTACATAGTCTAGGCATTAAGCCATTATCATTGTGAAGCTCTGGATTAAGAAACTAATTCCAAGTCTTTAATAGTTAAATCCTAGCTGCCAAGTCTTACGAATATTGTAATGCTATCTATAAGGTTGAATAATTTTTGAACTGCCGACATGGTAACTGTTTCGTTAAAACAATATGTAAAATTAGAGTCAATCTTTGAAGCAGTTCTTAAGGATTGTGTTCAGACATGACCGTTGAAATCGGAGAGGGTCGTCTTTTGAAGCATGACTGGTAAAGTGGCTAATTTTGCTGTGAGAAGATGTCAGTTAACCCTAATAGAATTATTGTGGTGCTGATTTTATTTAATCAAACATCACAAAATAATGGCGTTCTGAACAAATGGCTTATTCTACAAATGTGCAGGTTGGCGGAAAAATTGGAGAGTGCATTTCTGTAATGCACATATATCAGCAATTACTTTTCTTCATTAAAATGGGCAATTCCCAAAGGGCCTGATGCTGAGGGCATCAATAGGATGCGTGGCCCTTACAGAGCTGCTTGGCTTCTCATCTGAACTAAATGCAGGAGTATTGAAGTGTGAGGAAGACTGAAGGGGAGAAAAACTGCTTCTCATTTAGCACCTATCAGGGTCTGAGAAAGGACAGAAGCCAAGTTGTGTACTTTGCATTTATTTACAGACATATCATCTACTCTAGCTGCCTCTAATGCCTCCAGAAACATTTTTAAAAGCACAGTGGCACCTGCTCTTTCTCACCTCTGTATGCCCATAAAGCTTTGCAAACATATAAATGTGCCAGTCCCATTCCTGACCAATTGAATCAGTACCCTTCTAGGAGGACCTGAGCATGGGTATATCTCAAAGTCTTTCAAATATTCCTTATGCATATTCTGAGCAGAGGACCACTCTTTTAAGCCAGCTGTTACTCCACAGAATTCTTTCTCAATTCCTCTGTGAAGGTGTGAGAACACAGAGGATTAGGTTGTTAAATCTGATTTGCACAACTCACTGATCTTATCCTGCTAGGGCTGCCACAGCAGGATGCCACAGGTTGGGTGACTTAGGCAGCAGAGGTTTCTCTTGCAGTTAGAGGTTAAAATCCAAGATGATGGTGTTCTGGTGAGAACTTTGAGTTTGCAAATGACCACGTCCTTGCTGTGTCCTTAGCTGGCCTTCACACTGTGCGCATGCATCCTGGTGTCTCTTCCTCATCTTATAAAGGACACCAATCTTATTATACGAGGCCCCACTCTATGTTCTCACTTAACCACCTCCCCCCCTTTTTAATCTCCTAAAAACCCTGTCTCCAAATTCACATTGGATGGTAGGGCTGAATTCAGTGTGAGGACACACTTTAGTCCATAACCCTGTCAGGCTGTGCCCTTGACTCCAGAGCTAAAAACTGTGAGACATAGGGGAGGCAGGCAGAGGCAAGGAAGTACCAGTCTCACTGCCAGGTCTTTGCTTGATTTCTTGCCTTCAGGCCATACTTTAATCCAAGATGATAAGTTAGATCTGTGAGTCTGATGATGAAGTTTGACCAAGGAAACTCTCTTCTTTCTTTTTAGAAGATACTCTCATAACTCCTTTGTATTCCAAAATGTTATAGGGCTGGAATCTGGCAGGAAACTGAGGCAGGACAGAGACCTCAATTCTTGGAATCAAGTCAGAAAGATTTCAGACATGTTGCTCAAAGTAGTGGGTGTGAGTTTATTGGAAGAGATGGAAAAGGGGACATTCTCAAGAGAGAGAGTGAGTACTCTTGAGCAGAGGGACAGACTCTCTCTTGCCCTCCAGTTTTATTAGGGGTCCAGAGGAAGTTTTCAAGGAGTCCCTCCCAGTTCCTCCTCTTGACTTTTGACTGACAGTAGGTTGACATTAGACATTTGAGTCCCATTGCCATGACAACTCTAGGTTACTTTGGCCATGCTGACTTGTTCTGATTAGAACCTGTTCTTACAGATTTTATGCTTATAAGGAATTATCCTTATCTCTCTGAGCTCTGGGATCTGGTCTGTGTAAGGGTCACAAAAGTCCCACACTTCAGGTAACTTGTGTTCTTATCAACATTTCAGGGCCTGATTTTTTTTTCCTGCAGGTAGTTCGCTGAGAAATATAACATATCCTATTGACTAAAGCCAGGAGGGCTGCAGGTGAATTGGATTTTTTTTTTCTAAAAAGCATGTGGGGTCAGCACAGTGAACCTAGTTTATAGAATTTTTCTCTTAACCTCGTGTTCCCACAAGGAACTGTGAAGGAGAATGACCTATAGGTCTGTAAATGCGGCATCCTTTCCCAGTGGCACCTGGGGAAGTCCTTGTCTGATCTCTTCATTGCTCTCCACTACCATGTACAGTATTGTCCCGCTCACCATTGACCTCTAGGCATGCTCTCCGACTTTTGTTCCCCTAATACTTTACTGTTAAAATTTGGTCCCCACATCAGCCACATCACCTAGTCTTTTAGTCAGCTTTTTTGTTGCTGTGACTGAAAGATCTGACATGAACAATTTTAAGGAGGAAAAGTATTTTGGGGTTCATTGTTTCATAGATATCAGCCCATAGATAGTTGACTCCATTCCTTGGTGTCTGAGGTGAGGCAGAGCATCACGGTGGAAGAGTGTGGTAGAAGAAAGGAGCTGGGAACATGGCACCAGGAATCAGAGTTCTCCTCTTCCCATGAACAAAATATAAGCTCCAAAGACATGCCCCCAGTGGCCTGCGTTCTCCAGCCACACTCTACCTGCCTACAGTTACCACCCACTTAATCTATATCAGGGAATTAATGCACAAATCATGTTAAGGCTCTCACAACCCAATCGTTTCACCTCTAAACCTCCTTCTAAACCTTGCACTGTCTCTCAAATGAGTTTTTGGGGGATACCTCATCTCTAAACCATAACACCTGGATAATGCAGAATCTGAAGCCCATCCCAAGCCAACTGAATCTTTGTGGGTTTTTTTATAACTTTATTTTTATTTATTAGTTTGTATGTGGTACTGAGGATCGAACCCAGTGCCTCCCCCATGCTAGGTGAGTGCTCTACCGCTGAGCCACAACCTCAGCCCCTCTACGTGCGTGTTTGATACGCCAATCCTTGCCTGCCTCAGGGCTTTGCACTACTCCTGTTCCTTCCCACACGTACATCCTCACCTTTCGGGTCACAGCATAAAAATCACTTTTTATACCTCTGTTCTCTTTTACCTAAAACAATGGCCTTCACGTTATACTTTCTATTAAAATGTTACTTATTTCCTGCTTAACACTTGTTACAATTCATATTTGTTAGTTTATTCCTCCAGTTTGTTGTGCAATACTTCTTCCTTGTCCACAATTTTGCTTTTTGTAGCTTCAATGACCTGAGGTCAACGTCAATCAGAAAATATGAACATGTGACTCAACTCTCAGGACAGAGAGAGAACGTGCTCACATAATATGTCACAGCACATTGCTATAGCTGTGGCATTTTATTAATATTGTTATACTGTTATTGTTAATTTTCTACTGTGCCTAGTTTATAAATTATAATCCCTTACTGTGTCTAATTTATAAGTTTATAAGTTAAATTTGATCGTATGTATGGGAAAAACATAGTGTATGCAGGGTGCAGTACTATCTGTAGTTTTAGGCATCTGCTGGGTGTCTTGGGATATGCCCCCGGCAGGTGCCCTGGCTGTCTCCCGAACCCTAAGCTTCTGGAGGTCAGGCATTGTATCCAACTTGTTTAGTAATTGTACCTTGGCCAGTGTCACATAGCATGTACTACATTGTCTAGAAAGTAGCCACTGAATGAACAAATGATTTTCTATATCTTTTGCTTGCCTGTATCTGGGTCTCCAACTTCCCTCCTTCCCTCCACATTCTATCTCAGCTCAACTGAAACTACCCATTGATGTTCTTCTCCCAAATCCTGAATCTGGAGCTTTTATACCCTTTAGCACTTGCTTGGGCTACTCGCTCTTCTTGAGTGACTTTCCTCATCTCAAGGTCCTTAGAGACTCTTGTCTAATTTTCTAGAAAAGGAAGCATAAGGACCAATAAGGTTACACTTCTATGTTAAATTACATTTAAATTTGTGAGATACCTGCAAATTTCCACCATGACACTGAAGTCCTAGGGAGAGAGAGGAAATAGGTATTTCTCATATCTGTATTTTCATTGCTTAATATCATGCATGGAATACAGAACTGCTCAGTGAATGGCCTTTGAATTAGGAGACAGGAGAAATACAAGATGATGTTAGAAGGATGGCAGAAAGGCCACTAGTGTCTACTTCAAAATTTAGGCATGAAAGTTCCTTCCAGGACATCAAAGTCACCAAAGTCCTCTATGCAGTTTTCTTGATGGAAACATAATTTTAACATGTATCTGTTTTACCCTCCACTTCTGGAATGGTAATCTGAATCAAATAAACACTTCATGTGTCTCACTTTCTCAAGCTGACCTAAGTCTTCAATGTGAAAATAAGCAAAAGTACATCTTCGGTTCTCCTTTGCCTTTATGGACAGATACATTCGTGTGATTGTAGACCGTTTAAAAAAAAAAAGTCTAAGAAAATGTTTTTATATTCACATAAGAAAGTGGACATCAACACCAGCAGACACATATCCCAATGACCTCCTGCAAAGCTCCTCAAGTCATGGGGCAGGATTCAGGTGGTAGGCAGCCACTTGCTCAGGTGTGGTTTGAGAGTACCAAAAGGCCTTTTATCCAAAACTGTCATTTTTGCATCCTTTGAAGTAGAAACTGAGCCTGAAATTCCATTTATTTTAGCCATTTTCTGGTATTATCTGTTAGAGAACTGACTGTCCAATTCATTTTTTTTTCCAATTCATTTTTTGAATCGTACATGTATTTAAAATATTTCCAATGTATGCTCAGTTTATAGGGAGTACAACACATCTCCCTATGAGATGTAGATTGACTTTTAGTCTGGCCAGGTGGTGGCCAGGAAGAAAATCTTGGCCCAGTTTTGCTAACCTGAGTACCAGGCGTGCTGACAGTGAGAAGAAGCTAAAACTCAGGAAACAATAGCTTTTCTTCCTCCTTCGGTGATATAAAGTAGAGAAAAGAAATAAAAATTCCAGTTTTAATTGAGTATTGCTGTTTTTAAGATATCCTTATATATGCGGTTATATTTCTCATATACATATGTGTGCATTATATTTGGTTTTCTTTTATATACGCGATTCTATTTGATTTTACTGGTGAGGAAATGGACCTCGTAGAAGTTAATCAACTTGCTTGAATGATCCAGCTAGTGTTGAAAGTGAACGACCCAGTTCGCATCTTCTGTTCTGTTCTTTTCCATGCCTTTTCCTCACCCAAACCAGGTTATCCCAGCCCCCAAGATGGAAAAGAACTGAAAAGTGACGCTAGAATCCAAAGCTGTCTTAGTGAAGCCCCATCACAGTTTTCTACAGTGTTATTGGAGGGATCTGGGTTCAGCAGGATGTTGAAGTAATATTACAGGAAGGGAAAGAATGGTTTGTTCTGTCCTCAAATGAATTAGCACTGGATTAAACCAGGGAGGTACAGTCTTAATAACAAAACGTCTCACGGCTTTTAATAAGCTACCATGTATCAGGGCTCCCCTGATGTGTCTGTGTTGTGTAGGGCGGGTTTTCTTGTCTGGAGGGATTCTGCTGCAGGTCTGGTATTCATCACAGTGACATGCGAGATAACTACCCTAAATAGTCCGTGCAAAACAGCATCTCTTTTCTAGTTTAAAGAAGGGAAGACAGTTTCAGAGGCTTAGAAACAGAAAGGAGAGAGAAACAGAATCCAAAGCTCTTCTATCTCAGATGGAAAAGTGGATGATTAGCATTCTCCTCCACTCACCTGGCAGAGAGCATGACTCACCCCAGGTGAATAGGTGAAAAGCAATTTGCAAGTTGCTTTCAGTGTGAAAACCTAAGAGGGCTGGCTGAGCTGGTTAGAAAAGAAGAGTTAGCATCAGTGATGTGAGGACGTCTATTGTTCTTGCTTGTATAGTTTGTCATATTTAAAGCAAGTCAGATTCTGAAGGCTCAAACAAAAAGGAATGTTCAAGGGCAAAAAAGAAGGCATTTTTATTTCCCCCTAAGGATTTATGCCTTTGTGTACTAATCCTGAAAGTTCTTCAGTGTGACAGAATCTGCCCCTGGCTCCATATCCCATTTTAGGCTCTGTAGGGGATTAGGAAACAGATAGTGGCCCCCATTTTTAAGACAGAAGTAGAAGGAGGAGGAAAATATCAGATAAAATGCTAGAGATTTCCAACAAGGAAGAGGCTATTTCTAGCTGGGAGGTACCAGGGAAGAGTAGTGACATTTAAGCTGGTTGCTGAAGAATTAGGGGGAAAGAATGACAACTGAAAGGATAAGTGTAGGTAAAATAATGCAATTGGGCACTTTTCCTTTTGTTATAGGGCTGAGGCCTTCCAGAAAATGGAGGCAGCGTGAAGACCCTCCTTCAGACCCTGATTCTTGTGACCAAGTCAGAGAGATTTCAAACATGTCACACAGAGTAATGGGCATGAGTTTATTAGAAGAGATAGGAAAAGGGAAAGAGGGGACACTCTCGAGGGAGAGAGAGGGCCTGCTCAGGAGAGGGATGGCATGCGTCTCCTGCACTCCAGTTTTATTAGGGAACCAGGGAAGTTTCCAGAGAGTCCTGCCCAGGTCCACCTCTTGACTTCTGACTGATAGCAAAATGACATCAGACTTTGAAGGCCCCACCACCGTGACAACTTTAGGTTGCTTGCCCATGCCAGTTTTAATTGGATTCCCAACCATAAATTCTTGCAGCTTTTATGGTTAGGAGGAATTATCCTTATCTCCCTGAGTTTCAGGATCTAGGGGTCACAAAAAAATCTCCCCCTTCTGGGTAACTTGGGTTCCTCTTATTGGCATTATTTGGGGCCTGCATTTCTCCAGCAGATAACAGGTAGTTTGCTGAGGAGTATGACATCCTGTTGACTTTAGCCAAGCAAGGCTTCAGGTAGAAGGCTTCTTGGAAAAGAAAGCATGTGGGGTCAGCACAGTGGACCCATTCTATAGAATTATTCCTTTAACCTCATGTTCTCACCGCTCATGTCTTTCTGTCCTGTCACTTTCTTAAAAGGGAAGCTCAAGCAACGTCCCTTGCTAGCAGATTCATGGTAGGCGGAGGATGGTGTGGAGGATCAGGGTCTGCTTTGGAGTGACTAGAATACTCTAATGCAGTGCCTACGCTGGCTCTGTCTCAGGCCGTAGAGACTCATTCAGATTGTAACCAGATTGCAGTAGAATTCACACCTGCCTTCCAAGAAGGCTCTCTGGCAACTTGAGACACATAGTCAATCTGAGCCACTATTCTCAGACATAGGAGGAACATGAGAACATAAATATGGTCTCTGCCCTCGTGAGCTTGCCTTTGAGTGGGAGATGATGAGCAAAGAAGTAATATCCGCATATTTAGTCCTTCCTCTGGAGATGAGTACCGAGTAGAAAACAGAAGGGGAGACCTAAAATCAGACGGCAGTTGAAGGATGAGTAACGATGGCCTTAGTGCATCAACATCACTGTGGCCAAAGAGGAAGAGGATTTATGGAGAAGGCTGGAGTGACTTTACAATGGTTATGTTTTGCGGGTAGCAAGCAAGGTGTAGAGGGGGGTCAAAGATGACTGCATTGTCCCAATAATGATTTCCGTAGACAGAACTCTTTACTGTGCTAGACAATGTGAGAAATTGTGATTTTCTCAATAAGTCTGGGAGATAATTATCACCATCTCTCTTCCATAGATGAAAAGAATGCTTTTCAGAGAGCTGAAATTATTTCCCCAAGATCACTCAGGTAGAACGTGACTCGCGTGCATCTGTTCCCAGTGCTCACGCTATGAACTCTTCAGCACAATGAGACGGGTTGGAAGGTGTGTGGAAAAAATCTAGAAAAAGGGAAGGAAGATGACACTTTCAGGTGTAGATTTGCAGACTCTGAAATGCCACTGTGACATTTACTACTGGTGATAGTTGTCTGGAAGAATTGGATCTCAAGGGGGAGAGAGAGAAGAGGACTGGAGAGTCCATCATAAAGGTAATCGCATGGGTTAAAAGATCAGTGGAGCCATAGGATGCTTTAATAAAAAGTAATTTTTACTTAGGTAGCACTTGCATCTCAGGCTCCACAATGGCTCCTTACTCTTGTCATATCATTTAGTCTTCATAACAATTATTTTCAG
Organism: Xerus rutilus; assembly: GCA_028644305.1. Taxonomy (NCBI): domain Eukaryota; kingdom Metazoa; phylum Chordata; class Mammalia; order Rodentia; family Sciuridae; genus Xerus; species Xerus rutilus. The sequence continues at coordinate 7,473,434 of CM053416.1, read as the reverse complement.
AATACGGAGACAGTATTGTCTGTATGCCTGTGGTCCTGCTATCTGGAGGTGATGGATCTCGTTTCTAAACACAGGAAAGTGACTTGCAGCTCATGCTCTTTCTATTTTGAATTGCACCTAAGTTTACCAAAGGAGGGTGTTGAGAGAACAGCCAGGAACATATTGAAGTCGAGTTCTGTCCTTGGCTGCGGATCGCAGGGCTTGTTTTTCTGCTGCTCCATGGTGTGCTAATTGTGTTCATTTTCCCTCTGCCTAGCAATTGAGTGCTCCCTATTTAATTCCCTTTCTTTCCAAAAGAAAATGTCAAGGACATTTCAACTGCAAACGTTCACTGTATAGATACATAGGTAGTCAGTGACCAGATAACAGATCTCGTAATTGTGGATCTTTCCATCATTTAAAAGAAGTAGTCCAAGTATATTTAACTGGTACATAAAACATAAAACTTGTGCATATTAACAAGATAATACGTGATATTTCAACAGATGTATGCCTTCACGTTAACACATTGTGTTAGTGAGCTTTTTGTCACTGTGACCAAGACAAGACCTGACAAGAACAAGGAAAAGTTTTATTTTGGCTTGGAGTTTCGGGGGTTTGGTCCATGGTTGGCCAAGCCCATTGCTCTGGGCCCAAGGTGAGGGAGAACAGCATGGTGGAAGGGTGTAGCAGAGGAAAGCTGCCATTCTCAAGGCAGCTGGAAGCAGAGAGAGGGAAGGAGGAAGGGGCCACATGTAACATGCAGCCTTCCAGGGCACAGCCCCAGGGACCCACTTTCTCCAGCCACACCCCACCTGCCTACACTTAACCATCCAGTATGTCCATTCAAATAGGATGAAGTAATTAGGTTTCAGCTCTTATAATCTAATCACTTCACCTTTGAATATTCCTGCATTAACATAGGAGTGTGGGGGGGACACCTTATATCCAAACCATAATACATATGTATCCCCTCAAACATCTACCATTTTCCTGTGATTAAAGACTCTTACAATCCCAGATTCTAGCTTTTTAAAATGTATAGACATTTCTGTTATTTATAGTCACCATATGGCACAATAGCACATCAGAGATTCTTGCTACTATCTGATTGCATTTTAGTACCACTTGATCAAACTTTCTCTGTCCCTTCCTCCCCACTACTCTCTCCAGCTTCTGGCAATCACAGTTTTACTCTCAACTTCAGATTTTGACTGCAGAAAGTTAGTTCTGAAGGAGCAGGCAGTCTGTTCTCTTCATCGCGTCCTCTGTCCCCCTGCTGGCTGCAGCAATGCTGTTGATGCCCTTTCCAGATGCCGAGTTTCTGTAGTGCCTAAGTGGAGAAGGTTGCGATCTCACCAAGCTTACACAGGAGCTTGACTTTAATCAGGTTGCGTATTTGCATAATGAGAAATTGTGTTAAGTTGTATGAGGAGGGATCTTTGCAAGTTTATAAAAGTGAGATGCAGTCTGGTAGGACTGGGGACTTCCTGAGCAGCAATCTGGTGAGCCGAAGAGGGGTGGAGCTACCACCGTTCCAAAAGCTTCACAGAGTTCGGACAAGGTTAGGCAGGTGATGCCAGTTCTTGGTTATGCCTGCCAGATTATGCAGGGTCATCTAGTAGGTTTAAGAGCAATAAAAATCATTGAAGAAGTTAAAAGGATGACATGATTGGACAGACACATGGAAAAGATCATTCTGGCTCCTGGGCTTAGGAAGCGGCCAGCAGGGGTGAGAAGTGAGGAAACTCTGTAGAAAACTTTTGCAAAAGAGGATGTGAGGGCAAAGATGAGAGAAGAAGGTTCAGATCTCCAAGCGCTCATTTTATGCCTGCAAATACAACAGGGTCCAGTACTCAGTGGTTTCTGGATGCAATAATAAATTTAAGTGGGTGCATGAAATAAAACTGATAAGAATTGTTGGCCATTTAGATCTGGGGAGGCTAAAGGAAGGGAGATGTCAAAGACGAACCTAACTCTGGTTCATAGATAAGGTTGTGGTGCACTAGGAATTTGCATTTCTGTTGTTTTTGTTTGATTCAAGGCAGCTGTTTTTTTTCCTGTGAAGGTTCAGATAGTAAATATTTTAGGCTTTTCACATTGTGTATTCCCAACTGCTGAGTTCTAGTATTGTTAGCATAATGTAGCCTTAGACAACATGAAGTGTGGTGTTCTAATAAAACTTTATATCCAGAATAGGTAGTGGGCAGGATTTGATCCATAGGCTATAGTTGGCCAGCCCCGATGTGAACTCCAAATCCAGTTTTGAACAAATTAAATTTCAGGTATTTTTGAGGAATCGGTGTGAATTATATTTACATGATTACATTATTTTTAAGTTTGGTCTTTTAAAAAAAATCTTATTTTGAATGACGTTTATTAAATTAAAACACGATTCAATATCCATCCTTGAGTTCTCTTTTAGGAAACTCCATCCCCAGAAGAGGACGAACTAAGAAATCAAGGGTAGTCAAGCATGTACATTGTTTATAAAGAGATGGCTCCTGTATCAGCAGTTTTGTCTCACCCAAAGCTAACACAGCAGATGCACTCTGTTGGCATTTGTTTGGTCCATTTTCTGACTAACAATACAATACCACAGATTAGAGAAGCCATTAAGAAAGGTTTTCTTCTTGCTGGCAGAGTCACAAGGCAGCCCTGTGCAGCATGACATGATGAGAGACAAGGAAGAACTCACCAGAGACAGAACCAAACTAACTGAATTTTTCAGTAGATCCCCTCTAGAGATATCCTGTTAACCTCTGATCCTTAACCTTATAACCCCGTAATCCTAGTGATGAATAAATCTGTTTGTAATGGAAGAGCCCAAATTGCACACACTTCTTAATATCCTACATTGGGGGTTAAATTTCAACATGAGTTTTGGAGGGAACAAACCATACTTAAGCCATAGCACCATAAAAGTTATAAAAAGTTTAGTTGGGCCCGGTGGTGCATGCCTGTAATCCCAGCAGTTTGGGAGGCTGAGGCAGGAGAATCACGAGTGCAAAGCCAGCCTCAGCAATGGCGAGGCGCTAAGCAACTCAGTGAGACTCTGTCTCTAAATGAAACACAAAACAGGGCTGGGGATGTGGCTCAGTGGTTCAGTGCCCCTGAGTTCAATTCCGTTACCAAAAAAAAAAAAAAAAGTCTAGAGATTCTACGTAAGACTGTCTTGATTCTTCTGAAAAGGAAAAATAGATGTATAAAGGAAGTTATGAAACCAAGTAGAGTTGGCCCCTTTTATTTTGGGGTGTAGAAAACTTTCATAGAAGTCCTACAGTGATTTGTGGGCTCAACGGTTCAGTTAGTCTGAGAGCTTTGAATTCTGCAAGTTTAAAATCAGGATGCACCTTATTGCTCCTTGTTATTGAGGAGATGGTCAACATGGAAAGAGTAAATGGAGATGACTTATGTTGTCTTGACGTATAACTTAATGGGCCTCTGTTTGTTTTACCTTGGATGTTTTAGTAGGAAGCGGTGGTTCTCGCCCCAGACCGTTTACTTCCTGTCCCCAGTTTCTGAAGGCATTTTAAATTGTTTGACCAACGTTGATAATGAAACTTAGGTCCAGAAATCTTCCCGATTCTGCCAGTGTATAATTCCTCTATTGTTCTGTTTCCATTAAACTGTGATAGAGTAGAAAGAAGTACTGAAGGTCGCCCATTCTGACTTTCAATGAGAGATGATAAATCACAAGATCCAGGAAAGAAGATCAGAGAAGTACTTTTATGGTTACTGAGTTGCGAGAACAGCACAAAGATTTCCTTCTGCATGCCAGCCTTACGGACTTCTTAGTTCAGTGGTTCACAAATCTGATTTGCAATCACTTAGGGAAAAGAAAAAACACACACCTGTATCCATTTAACACCCCCAGGGATTGTGATTTAATTGGATTGGGATGTGGTCCGGGCTTTGCAAGTTTTAGAAGATTCTCGAGTGATTCAGATATACAAGCAAGGTAGGAACCCCAGGCTTCATTCAGAGTGGAGACTCAGTTGTATCACCAAATCCCCACCTCAGACCCTGTGTGTGTGTTGGAGGTTGCAGATAGATAAGTTCTGAATTCCTCCTTCAATACTAGGGGTCTTTTGCATAGAAAACATATTCTAATATTGTATACATTGTTTTCTTCCTATACTATATTGAAGGGGGGGATGGTGGCTATAATTACATATTTTGAATGAGCACAATCTCAATGAATGAAATTTCCTATTGTAATATGTAAGTCCTAAGATTCTGTTTCCAGTCCAGTCATGCTGCCTAATGTTTAAAAAATAGGGCCTGAGGGCTGGGGATGTAGCTCAAAGGTAGAGCACTTGTCTAACATGTGCAAGGCCCGGGTTCCATCCCCAGAACCATAAAAATTTTAAAAAATGAAATTAGGGACTGGGTTAAAAAGACAGAGTTGCTTCATAATTTCTGTGAATATTTTGTTAGCCCTTCTGACTCACCCAGTCCTCATGAGAACTGAAACTGGCTCTTTCCTAATGTTGAAAATCATGCATTGCTGGTTTTTTTTTTTTTTTTTTTTTAATGAAATGCTTCCCCTCCCCATAAAATGGGTAAGATATGTGTATTTTAATGAACAAATGGCATTTTAATAAGATTTCTTATTGCAAATTAGCTCATTCTATTAAGTAATAAGTAAAAATAATATTGCAGAGAACTATACGATTCAGGGCTCAGTCAGCTTGGTCTATGGAGTAATCATTGGAAATATGGAAGTGGAATTTCACCAAGAAAAAAGTCCTTGAAGTAACACGATTATCTATCTATCTATCTATCTATCTATCTATCTATCTATATATATATATATAGTGGGAAAAGTAACAGATCTCCTCTAGATAAAAATAGAAGCACAAAAAATGTTTATAAAAATTCTTTCTCTGATTTTTGTGTTTGGCAGTGTGGCAGCAACTAATTTGGTTTTATTTTAAAATTCTAGTGATTATAAGGTTTTTTTTTTTTTATTTAGGCTTACATGTTAACAGTGTAAATGATTCATTGTGCATAAATAGAGGATAACATATCAATTCTCTAGTTGTGAGTTGTATAGAATCCCAACATATATGCAGTCATACATAAAGTTAGGGCTATGATGTCCATCATATTCCACCACCTTTGCTGTCCCCATGCCCCCCTCCTCCCTTACACCCCTGTGAACAGCGATCCACCATTGTTCCCATGTCCTTCCCCACATTATGGATCAGCATCCACTTATCCACGAGTACATTCGGCATCTGGTTTTCTGAGATTGGCTAACTTCACTTAGCATGATATTCTCCAACTCCATCCATTACCTGCAAATGCCATAATTTTATTCTCTCTTATTGCTGAGTAATATTCCATTGTGTATATATACCACAGTTTCTTTATCAAGTCATCTATCGAAGGGCATCTAGATTGGTTCCACAATTTAGCTATTGTGAATTGAGCTGCTATAAACATTGAAGTGGCTGCGTCATTGTAGTATGCTGTTTTTAAGTCTTTTGGGTAAAGACCTAGAAGTGGGATAGCAGGCTCAAATGGTGGTTCCATACCAAGTTTGCATGTTCCCGCTGGAGTAGCTTTCTCTACTGGAGCTAGACCCCAATTTTTCCCTCTAACATCTTTGCTAGGGAATTTTTAGCTGACACTTGATTTTTCGCTTTTTTGTCTGAGCCAGAAACAATGGACCTCGGTGCTGATTCTCTGAGTCCCGTATTGCATTACCCACTTTGCTGGGCTTTCTGAGGAGTCAGAGACCAGTGTTTCTGAGCCTACAGAAGTCTAGTCGTTGCTTTACTTCTACAGTTACCATTATGCATGCAAAAATTTGAATTATTGGAAAAATGTCACTTGTTCCTTCCTTCTTTCCTTCCTTCCACTGTTGACGATTGAACAAAGGGCCCCACACATGCTAGGAATGTGTGAGCAACATCCCTGGCCCTGCATATTATTTTTTCTGCTTTGTGTCTGTTTTTTAAGATTGAAGAACACTTTTCCAGGATTCCACAGCAGGATTGTTCTTGCTTTCATTGGCCAGAGCTGAATAATTCACTCTTGCCCCAACCATTGATCTAATCATCCATACAATCTTCATGCCATCTCTTAGGTTAACTGATGATTCTCGAAGTAAAGCTCTTTCTCTCGCAGAGCAGTAGGATCTCAACAGTTCTTTGCCGTGAGCCAGACACTGCACGGATCAGGCATCAAATAACTGTGAACTCTGGTTACACATGAGGAAATACATCCTCCTCTGGATGTAAGGCTGTATCTCCTAATGAAGATGATAAGCATACCAACCTTTATTCTGATCTGTCTGAGCCTTACCTTTGGCTTTCCAGCTAAGTGAAACAGTCTGGTTGCAGAGTTTAGAGGAGCCTTGAAATTTATATTCAAACCACCTTTCTGGCAAAATAAATTGACTTTACATTTGATTTTTTCACAACTCCTAGCGCTTACGCTCCCTGCGATAGCTACTCGTGGGCATTTGCCGCTAATTGTTTGTTCTTACAAAACAAGATGCTGTATCTGTGCAGATGGGTATGGATGCACACAAATCACAGAGCATCGTTTTAACAAAATTCCTTCCTACTGGAACTTTGAAAGGTCAGATGCTGTATCACGGGACTCAGATTATACTTTCAATGATGATTTTTGTTAGCAAAGTGAGTAAATTAGACTTTTGTTCATTTGAAGCACGAGGCAACTTTGTTGCTTTAATATGTACAATTAAACTGAGTTGAAATCTACTTTAAATGAAAATTGAAAACAAATTAAGTAATCAGTCAATGTAATGTTTGTGGTTATAGCTCTTATATATGTTAGGATAAGTTGAGAAGGAGGAAAAAAAAAGAAACTCTTCAGCATTGCCAGATATTTTATTTTATTCCAAAAGGGGAAAAAAAAAATGTGAGTTGGCAGTGTTTGAAATTGGCTGTAAAATATTACATGTAATGATAATTTGTTTTCATATTTGCATGAGCCCTGCATTTATTCCATTGATCCAATTTAATCATATGTTAAATCAGTATCCACAAGTGCTAGAATGAGGAAACCTCCAATTTATCTAATGAGGTGTATTTACTGGCTTCGTTTGTTAATCCATCCTAGTAACCATGCATAGGGCCCTTTAATTTGACATTTCAAAACATTTGTATTAATAATAGCGATTTTTAAATGTCCGTACTTCTTGAAATTTGACATTTGTAAAGTTAATGCATATCTTTTTCTCTCTTATTACAAGTTATTTCCTTAATTTTATGGATTTGAGATGGCTGCCAGTGAATTACTGCCTCAGAAAATGATGATGTTGAGAAAGAAGTGATGGTGCTGTGTGTTTAGTTAGATTTATGAGTGCTGACTTGGGCTTTGTGTGCAGGCAAATGAGTTCACATTAGAGCCATCTGAAGAGCCTTGGATCTCTGGTTAAAGTTGAAATTTAGCCATTAGAAAGTCATGATATTTTATGAGGTTTAACCCTTGAGCCATATATATGTGCATTTTTCAGAATCAGCTACTTTTGATTTTACGTGTGATTCACATTCAGTTATTAAAGAGCCCCTCCTGCTGCCACCCTGTGCGAACACAGCCCTGAAATTCCAAAGAGCACTGAATTATTGTTTTGTTTTCCCTTTAACTCTCAAAATTATGCATTTCAAAAAGCATCTAGACTTTCCAGTAACTTTCTATTTTTGGGTTCAATTGTATTAAAAATTCAGGTAATGAGATATGGGGGGAAAGAGTCATATGTTAATAAGAATTGATTCTGTAAAACAATTTGCCGAATTGTGGATATTGAAATTATTTAGTGTATATATCGCTCAGGAGTCTTGGTTTAGGGAACAGAAATGAAATTCACAGTGCTTCAGCATAAATGAATTTACTATGTTATATACCATAGTCTTGAAAGTTCCTGCTTCAGGCATAGCTGTATCCAGGAGTTTAAACAGGTTCACCAGTTACTGCTCTCTCTGTACTCTCCTCTGTGTTGGTTGGTTTTTTTCTCTGACGTATTCTTTCCTTGTTTTATCCATGAACACCAGCTACCTTATGTTCTGAAAACTCCAACAGAACCAAAGGCAAAGACTTTTATCCTGTGCATAATCTCTATAAAAGTTAGGAAATGAAATTCTGTAATCAGGTATACAATGATTTCATCCTCGACCAAATGCACTGTCGAGGAGGTTGGAATCCATCAATCGTTGACAGACGGTGTTCCCTGACCAGTCAGCTGGGATCTTGGTAGAGATGCACATTCTCAGGCCCCATTCCAGGCCCAGCGAATCAGAAAACCCGGGAGCAGGGTTCAGCAAGGTGCTATACTCCAGTAAGCCCAGCGGACGCTCCAGTATGCCACAGCACTGTACTAACTGTTCAGGCTGGCTCCTGAGCACAGCCTACAGCTTCAGTGAAATTTCAACCCAACAGAAAGCACACAGCAAAGAAATCTGAGGAACTGATGGCGGGAAAGAGAAAGAGCAGATGCTGTGCTGGCAAAGAGGAGAGACGCCCATGATAATGAAATTTCAGCTTAATAATATGGTTTTCCCTTTTGTCTGATGCCGTTACTTCTTGAGCACTGGTGCTTATGAATTCTCCTCTAGAAAACCAACGTTCAAATTAAGCAAATACACTTTGATCCTCCTCTAGGATACAATGATTTACATTTTATCTCTAAACAAGTGGATGGCCAATCCTAGCAGGTTTCCAGACCATATGATGTTCTTATCAAACGCTGCCTGAGCTCTAAGGTACACTTTGTGCCGTTAATCATTCAATCACCAGCCTTATTGCTTCTCTTTGATAAATAATCAACTAAGTTTACTGTATTTAAAAAGTTCTCAATGAAAATGGCAACAATGCCTGCTAGAAAGTAGGGAAGGTGCTCAGCACTGAAACATGATCTAAAATGATTTTAAGTGATTATTTTATAAGAGCACCTAAGAAGGGGAAAAAGTAAAGTTTCACTTTGCTGACATTTTTGTGATTTTCAAGTTGAATTGGGACATTCAGGCTTAGTATCCAGAGGGAGGCAGTATGGTGCATTACAAATGTTCCTTAGTTTATCTGCTCCCAAGAATCCTCTGGGCACTTGGTAAAAATCTAGAGCCCAAAGATCTACCAGCAACATATTATCATGATGCAGGCACAGCAGTGTTTACATGTGCAGCTCACAAGAGCCATTTAAGGAGCCAGCCCAGGTGCCCAGCAACAGATGACAGGATAAAGAAAATGTGGTATGTAGACACCACAGAGAAGAATGAAGCGATGGGACTCGCTGGTGAAGAGATGGAGCTGGAGGACGCCATGCTGAGTGAATAAGCCAGACCCAGAACGTCAAAGGTCAAATGTTTGGGGCTTTTCCCCCGTAGGCAGAAGACAGAGCAATAAAAGGAATACAAAGTGTGTGTGTGTGGGGGGGTATATCCTATGAAAATAGGAAAGGGGAGGTCAGTGGAGTGGAGGAAGGGATGGAGGGAAGGAGGAGAAGGGACAGGGAAGGGAAGGAATGGTGGAAGGACCTGACCAAACTCTCCTATGAATATATGTGACTATAGCACAGTCTATACATATATATAGAAAGAAAGCACTTAAGCAGGAGGAAAAAGTAAAGTTTCATAAATATCTATCATGTACATATATATATGGAAAGCACTGATTAAAAAACAGACAGGCAGAAGGACAGAAGGAAGACCAGTGGAGTAAAGAAGAAGAGGGCGAGGGAGGAGGGGAGGAGCAGAGCAAGCACTGGGACAGGGATGGAGCAGATACTCCATGCTTGTGTGATGATGTCAAAGTGCACCCCACTATTAAGTATAACCATAATGCTCTAATAAAAATGTTTTTAAAAACCTCCGGAGCCCAACGTTCTTTTTTAGGATGTTTTTATTTGGGAGGTCAGGGACAGAAACACTTAACTTGTGATTTTAGTTTTCCTCTCTGTAAATTCTTATGATCAAGCACATCTGGAACAGACTCTGTATTGGTGGAGGATGCTGGGCGCTAGTGGCTATAGCTCTAACTAGCAGGGGACAAGCTGTTTAACTTTATCCATCCATTGTTAGCTGTTGTTATAGCTGTTTGTTAATGGGTGTTGTTTTTCTTCTCTCTTCAATAACCTGCCTCTTTTTTGCCTTCTCCCTTTCTCACCCCGCAGATAGAGGATATGCAGTGGGGTAAGGGCGTCCGGGAGATCCCGCCCTCAGTGTGCACGCTGCCCTGTAAGCCTGGGCAGAGGAAGAAGACCCAGAAGGGAACACCCTGCTGCTGGACCTGTGAGCCTTGTGACGGATACCAGTACCAGTTTGATGAGATGACATGCCAGCACTGTCCCTATGACCAGCGTCCCAATGAAAATCGAACCGGCTGCCAGAATATCCCCATCATCAAGCTGGAGTGGCACTCCCCTTGGGCCGTCATCCCTGTCTTCCTGGCGATGTTGGGGATCATCGCCACCATCTTCGTCATGGCCACTTTCATCCGCTACAATGACACGCCCATCGTCCGGGCCTCCGGGCGGGAACTCAGCTACGTTCTGTTGACGGGCATCTTTCTTTGCTACATCATCACTTTTCTTATGATAGCCAAACCTGACGTGGCCATATGTTCGTTCCGGCGCGTTTTCTTGGGCTTGGGGATGTGCATCAGTTATGCGGCCCTTTTGACAAAAACCAATCGGATTTATCGCATCTTTGAGCAGGGTAAGAAGTCAGTGACAGCTCCCAGGCTCATAAGCCCAACGTCTCAGCTGGCAATCACTTCCAGTTTGATATCGGTGCAACTTCTGGGTGTGTTCATTTGGTTCGGTGTGGACCCACCCAACATCATCGTAGACTATGATGAACATAAGACCATGAACCCCGAGCAGGCCAGAGGTGTTCTCAAATGTGACATCACAGACCTCCAAATCATTTGCTCCTTGGGATACAGCATCCTCCTCATGGTCACATGTACTGTGTATGCCATCAAGACTCGGGGTGTACCGGAAAATTTCAACGAAGCCAAGCCCATCGGATTCACTATGTACACCACATGCATAGTCTGGCTCGCCTTCATTCCGATTTTTTTCGGCACTGCACAATCAGCAGAAAAGGTAAGTGGAAACTCGCATCACACCACGTGTTTGTGTTGGTTAAGCATCAAAAGCAAAGAGGTTGTGTAAAGTAGCAGGTTTTACACGTGCAGAATGGTGTTTCCAAAAGTAGAAAAAGCTAAATGAATAGGCACACATGCTCCAGGAGGCTCAAATTTGCAGTGACTTGTGCTACATTCAGCCCATTGAAAACTGACCAGAGGTAGACTTTTCAAGTTAATTATATTTACAATAGAATTACTCGATGCCATAGGAAATTATCCAGTACAAGATGATATCATCTATCTAAATCACACCTTTCTGTTCATTCACTCATACACCTCTCTGCTTACACACACATTTCTTTGGGATAGTAGATGGCCACGGTACCTGTTTTCCAGGTAGGTCTCCCTTGCCTCCTCCCCTGGGTGGCTGTGTAGGCTGACAGTACAGATGAAATCTGATAGGCCAGGTATACATTGTATTGACAGTGTTGGAGTTGTACAAGCAGAAAAAATAGGCCAATGGGTGAATAAAGGAGAACTTTGGGTATTGTTTCTCCCTAGGCTTCTTATGTCTAGATACACATGAATCACAGGAAATGATTTATGGTGCGACCAGAGAGAGTCGTCCCGCAGAGAGAGACAGGGCATGATGGAGCTGCAAAAGTTAAAAGTTTAGAAAGTGAGGGGGCTCTAATACCTTGGTCTGAGGTACGTTTCATGTACATGGCAGCCATATACTTACAAATTTATAGATCTATAAATTATCCCTAATGCTTTGACTTTTTAATGCAGTTAACATATGTCAGGTGCAGGTTGGGTACGCTTGACCTCGGCATCCCTACAGTCGACGTGATTCGTACACGTTCTGCGCTGACCTCTCTTGGCTATGGTTTTGTGCCTGTGCAAATACATGTATCTAATGAGATGTGGCTTCCTTCACTGGATATGGAGAGTTCTGACGGGTTGATACAACTAAGGCCAGAACCAAGACCAAGAGTCCTGATACTTTATACAGGAGAAAGCCTCGTTATAGGTTGACTAGGCTATAGGACATTGGGGGGTCGGTCTCCTCCCATGTTACTTTGGACAAATCTCTTAAAGGTTTAGAGATTTAGACTCTCAAGTGGGAAGAAACAAGGGTAGCCGCTGGATTGTCTAAAAATGTACTGAAGTCTATACTATTAGGAATTAGTGGACTGGTTTTTCACTGTTGGTTGCCTCAGTCTTGTCATGTGAATGGCATTTAGCAGGTTATGCAACCGAATAGATGTCTTCTACCCAAATTGTTTGATTCAGAAGCTTTAAGTTGTGACTGTATTTTTATTTTTTATGTATTTTGTGAAACTATGCAGAAGTCTAAAACTAAGGAGAGCCAATGGTTCCAGATCATGGTTTTAGTCCTAAAATGTTTCAGAAGTTTTTCTAAAATAGATGCTCCATGAGCGTAGCAAGTTTCCCAACAGTATGTTTCAAATTCATGATGCATGTTTATTGTCTGTGAAACGCATTTTGTTTCCTCTGTCCCTGGGTCAGGGGAATTGCAGCATATGGACTAGGGCAGGGAAATGCAATAGAGAAGAAGAAGAAGAAGAAAAACAAAAAACACATGCTGGTAAGTTGATAACCACTGAACTTTCTGGAGGGAGTGATAGGTATCATCAGAGTCTACAGAGATGATTATTTGTTATTAGGACAAAATACACACCATGACACAATTTAAAGACATTAGTTGCATCCCGCACATTTATTGTTCAGAAATACAGAAGTGGGGAATCCACAGTAGTTTTATAGAAGGTCTTGTAGCACTAATTTGACAATATATGTTTCTTATTTCTAGTTACGACTATAGATCTTCTTAATAAGGTCACATGTATAATTTAAAAAGCAGAAAATGATACAAAGTCCCAGGAATTGCATTCCCCAGTTCTAGTTCTTCCAGAAGACATTGGTGCTGATAGAACTGAGCTGTGGAAAACATTAACCTGTTTTCAAGCAGCATGCTTTTCCTGTTTTAGAAAACACAATTTTTCTTTGTCTAGTCTCCATAGGTTATGATGGTTTATATGGTTGACTGGCACAATTAAAGGTACTGAATTGCCAAAGGGGACCAGTGAATTATGATATGAAAATTCACACAGCCTAATGATAGGCATATGGCTGGAGAAGCATGAACGATCAATTAAAAAAAAACCACTCTGTGTACACGAAACCTTGGCATTTAAACTGTGTAAAGAGGCAAATTGCCAAGTGAAACAAAGATCACAGCAAAAGGCTTTTATTTTATTTTTTGCCAAGCTAGCAAACTACAGGATCACACATTTTCCATTTTTTGTTTAGATGTAACAGTGTAAGTGTTTCAAATGGAAGAATTCCACGTCAGCAGAGAAAATCAAGACTAGGCAGTGAGTTCACTCATAACTGTCTACTGTTTCAGAAAATCGAATTTGCTTTGATTATGGTAGGGGTAATTCTCATTGGTTGAGTTCATTAGCATAGCAGAAAGCATAAGCAAGGTTCTTATTTTCTTGCTAATTGTCAGTCCCCAGGAAGTTTAATTTTGCTTTGGCTGAGGAGGATATAAGAGATCATGGCCACCTTTTTTTTTTTTTTTTTTTTTCCTTGTCACCAGTAACCTTTGGCTTCTGGAACAGGGATCTAGCAACAGGACCAGAGATGAAAGTGTGAACTTGAGCTATAAGAGAATGATACCAGTTTTCAGGATTATGTGTAAGTGACTGTAGTGATGGGATAAGACATTAAAACTGGTAAAGCAGCATTTCAGTGGGAGCTGGCTATCTGGAGTAGTGTGGTACTGTGCCTTTATTATATCTTGACACTATTGAAGGGCTAGAGTGTTTTCTGTGGAAAGCAGAGGCTTGTCTTGTGGGTTGATCCAGATAGGGAGTTGTGCATACATGGAAAGAAGTTTGCTTTAAGCAGGGAAGTTACAGGTCACCCTGGTGGATGCTGAGAAACTACAGTTGATCCAGCCCTCCACAGCTTTTTAGCCAGGTGTTATCTAGAGAACTTTCTTGATAAGCCAGTATAGCCATGCGCCACATGATGTTTCGGTCATAGGATCACATCACCGTGCCGTTGTGGCTGTCTTAGTTTATGGCAGTTCACTCTGTGATGAGCCTGCTTCATGCTGTGTTTCTCAGGCTACATCCCTGTCACTAAGCAATATAGGACTGTTTCTTCCACATGGGCGGGAAAGCCAGCTTTGCACAACTTGACCCTGGAGAGGGAAAGTAGCGCTTGGAACACAAGGGATGGGATCAGGGCTTCTCGGGGGTCTTCCTCTGTGTGCACTCATGTTAATTGGATGGGAAGGTGATGAGAAGAGGACAAAGGAAAGGGTTGAAGCCATCGAAGGTCAGAGAAAATGGCTACAGAAGAGTAGTGTGCCCAGGGGAGGAGAGTGCCTTCCACCACAGTATCCACAGAACCGGGTGTGCTGCACAACTTAAATAACGGCATCTCTTTGATTTTCTGTGGAGCATTATTCCATTAAATGATAGAAGGAAGACACTGTGGTGGCCAGTCTCTGAAGCAGTGCTGAGTCCTTAACTGAGTGGCTCCCAAAGTGGTGTGCATGAATCCACTGAAGAATTTGCATGTATGCGACCCCCAAACGGATCCAGCAGAGCTAGAATGGGGCGTAAAACTCCACATTTTTGAAACAACTGTGCTGGAAAAATGCCAGCGGAAGCCAAGCATACTTTAAAAAAATCTGTGTAAATACTTTCTTCCCACAGAACATATCCTATTATAAATATTTCCTTGGTTTTTACTTTGAGAGCCTTTGGGAATAAATTAATTCCCATCCCAAGAAAATGGGGGCAGCAGAGATCAAGGAAGCAGGAGATCAGAAAGGCACTATCCAGGATCAAAGAGAAAGGCAAGGATTAGAAGGGCCTGGTGGTGTACCAACCCCATGGTTTACATTCAAGACTCTGAAAAGCCAGGCCTGGACCCAGAAATAGCAAGAAGACAGGCAGCTTTGGATGTTTCTCAGAGGTATTTCTTGAGAAAATAGGAAAACAGATCAAGATGTTTTCATTTTCCACATATAAGTGAGAGCTCCCAAAAATGTAAACACAATGTCAACCTGCCTAAGCCTAATAGAGGGGTCAGACAGATCCAACCAGTAGGTGAACACTGCTGGTCAATCACGGTGCCCTTCCCCAGAACCCAGGTGTGTTCCTGAAATGCTTCCCATTGCATTCTTAAAACAACCTGCTACCAATACATGGGAACTGGAAGGAATTTGAAATCCATGTGCCATTTGTGATTTTACTTTGAGCTCCTACAAATGACCCTTCATACCTGTTTGTCATCATTGTGAGAAAACACACAGCTTTAGTGAATATTAATCTAATTAGCCAGGCATGCCTGGGGTTCACTTGTAATTCCAGACTGGGAATGTGGCTCAGTGGTTAAGCAGCCCTTGGTTCAATCCCTTGTACGAACGAAAGAGAGAAAGAGAAAGAGAGAGGGAGAAAGAAAGAATCTATTTAAAAATAAAGAATAGTTAGGCAAACAGAGTAAGCTTTACTTTGTCTTAATTTTGTCCCTGATTATAAACCTCTTTTGTTAAATTGGCCAAGCGCCATACAGAAAGGAGTTTTCTTAGGGAGCAATATATTTGTTTGGTTTTGTACTATTTGATTAAAATTTTCTCATGATCTTTCAGCAACTGAACGAAAAATCTTAAAACATCTACTCTGCTCCTCGTACTTAGTTTGGGGCTGTGGTGCAGGAGTGAAAAGTGACGGTTCTTGAACACCAGGAACTCACAAGCTAGTGATCAGCATAGATTTTTAACTAAACATCAAATAGCCTCAAACACGCCACACTCGTACCACAAAGAGAGAAGAACGGCACGCAGAGGAGGAAGTTCCCGTGAGCTCCACGGGGAATGAGGCCAGCAGGCTGAAGTTGACAGGCAAAGTGACAGGACAGTCCAGCGAGAAACTATGTCACATTTGAAAATGTAGCAGGCACTGCCTGCAACACATGGAACACGAGGAAGATAGGTACCCACCATGTGATGTTTGACTCTTGCGGATGTGAGAGAGTAATAATGAAAATTAATAAGACCTCATTTTATGAGCAAGTTTCAAAACAGCATGAATTCCAACATTTCACTCCCCAATTAAACTTCTGGAAAGAGACACCTTTTTTCAGTGTGATAGGCCACGGCAATTTTAAATAGTACAGCTTGTACACCGAAATACCTGTTACCCTCCCCGAGATGAAAGAGCCCCTCACGCACATGGTGAATGACGCCTGGCCATCTCTGTGCTGCACTGCCACCACCCTCTGGTCTTGTGGGAGGATCGACTGCAGAGAGAACAGTGCCATCAGACCTCATTCTCACAACTGTGGAGAGCGAACACAAGTTTATAAATGGGGGTCAGATGTTAATGATGAGTATTTTGGAATGGAAATTTCAGGGCCAGTCCCTGGGGATGATCTAGGGGAGAAGCAACAAGAGGCGGGAGCGTTATGAAATAGGTGTTGTAATGGCTTGACAAGAGATGACACTACTTTGAGGGAATAGAAATGGTAAGTGTAGGTTTGGAAGCTGTTTTGAACTTCCTGAATATCAGAAGGATATGTGGACGCCCTGAGCCTTCTCTTCCATTGTGGGCTTTGTTACTTAAACACACATATACTTGCAGATTTTTTTTGTGTTGTCGTTTGGGATTTTGCAAGTACCATTGTCCACTATTTTTCCTTTTCCTTGTAGATGGACACAATACTGTTACTTTATTTGTTTTTATGTGGCGCTGAAGATGGAAGCCAGTGCCCTACATGTGCTAGGCAAATGTCCTATCACTGCTATCACTGAGCCACAACCCCAGCCCCCTCCCCCCATTGCCTGTATTTAAACTTTATTAAACCATAATGAAGGCCAGTCACTGTTGACAGATGTTGTCAACAGTCTGGTAGATGGTCCTCACCATTCTATACATGTGCACATGTTCACACACATGCACTGATATTTTAAATCAAAAATCCTATTTTCTCATCTAGAATGCTTAGTAAGAACCTTCCCCTTGCTTTTAAAGACAGTGGAGAAAAGGCCCCCAGTGCGTGGCTTTTGCTGAGGTCATTGTGGCCCCTTGCTGAGACAGACAGGCACACTGGTTGTTGAGGTCTTGTTCCTGCTGTGTGGTTCTGTCTGTCTGCATTTATATCAGAAGCCTATGAAACCAACTCCTGCCTGCTGCCTGCTGTGTCCCTGGCCATCACTAAGATCCTCTAAACGGCCCTCTAGAACCAGCTGTGTGAAAATCTGCGGTTAGGGAACGGCAAAGGATGGCACAGTCCTCCTTCCCCCTGCCAGGAAGCATCAGCTAATTTCAGGGACTGTCAACTTCACCATCTTAGTCTGTTTAGGCAGATAGCTAGTTCAGCAGGTAGAAGACAAGAGCCTGTGTTAGACTGAACTGAGCTAGAACTAACAGGAAGTAACCTTTCTACGTGAAAAGGACTTCAGTCAGGCAAGGATTGAGTACAGAGATACGTAGAATGAGGAATCCCTATGAAAAATAAAACCCCAAGCGAAGGTTCAGAGTCTACCCACTGCCCTACCTGGAGTGTTCCCTAGAGACCACTTTTCTCCTTGGGTGTCTTTTACCTTGAGAATTCGCCACTGAGACACCCAGCTGCCAGGACCCTGCACCAACCAGTAAGTAGAGTCAGGATGATCCAGCAAATCTCTATTTTATCTTTTCTGTTTTGTCTTTCCCTCCTGTCTCTCCTTTGACCAAGAGGGGAAGGGTCCTCTGAGACCCCAGAAGGATGAATGGGAAGTTGGTGTGTGATGATGCTCCCTTTCCTACTTCATAAGATGGTTGGCTGGCGGGAAGGATACTTGGACACTGGCTCCAGTGTGTACCCTTCTCCCTCAGTGGGAGGCCTAAGGATGAGACTGCAGTGGCATAGCAGTTGGTATATATAATGGGAATTCTAGTTATTTTTTAAGCTAGTAGACATACTGTCCTTTTGCAGCCTTCCTCGATTTGGGGTAGTCTCATATGTGGGCACGGTGGTTGTTTCTTCTAAGCATCAGGGTCTCTGGATTTTTGTCCTCTGATGACTGGCACTTGGGTCTCAAGCATTTATGATACACACCATCTTTCATGCAGTTACACACCTTCAGGTGCTTAGCCTGAACCTTGGTTTGCTACCCTGTGTTTGACTCTCCACGTTGGACCAGGTTTGGCCATAAAGCATCAGGCAGTCCACAATCTCAGATGCATGTGCTCATACTAACGTGCCTGAGGGTATTGAGGAATGGAAGGAGGCATAAATAGTCAACAGAGAAATGGCAGGGCACTGTTGAGAGAATTCTGAAGCAGAGAATGTAGAGAATCAGTTCATGCCACAAAATGAGTTCTTGCTGGAGTTTCTCAAATGTTTCCATACCTGAAGGAGGAGCCTCATTAGTAGAAATGTATTGGAGGACAACTGAATGACCGAGACAGAAAGTCCTGTAACGCGGGCTCTGTCGTCTTCACTTTTAAGTGTGATGAGAGTTCACTTTAGGTACTTGTTTATAAAGAGCTAATATTGTTCCAGAGACCTGATTAATGAAAGAGGCAGTTGTTCACACCTGAGAGATTCTAGCTAGCAGACCCAAAGCCTTAGATCTGTTTGTAATGATTGGGTTTTGGCGTCCAAGACCAGATATTTAGGCTGGCTGAATCAGCCTCCAGTTCCCTCAATCTCATTGTGTTTCCTTGGGTAACCTTCCCAGCTCCCAGTCAAAATGACCAGGTTGGGACATTGTAGCCAAATTACCTTCTTGAAAAGGTCAGGGATGCTGTCTGGCACTGGACCAAATACCACATGAATGGAACGTTTTGTTTTAACCCAGAAATTAGATCATTGTGTCTTTGTTTAATGTTCCAGATCTTGCTATGTAGAATTACTGTGTATTTTTTTTAAGAGACTTCAGATAAAAGGAACCGTCAGATGTTTCTGATTTGTGTAGTGAAGTTTGATATTCACTGTATTTTTTTTTTCACATCCTTACTGGGTGAACACTTTTGGGATCAGTGCTTTACAAACCCTTGGATTGGTTTCTAAATTGGAACAATACCTAGTTACAGTGTGGAAGAGAACAGGTGAGAAACTTGAGGTGTTTCAATGAAGAAAATTTGGTACAGAAAGCTAATGAGGAACACACAGAAACAAACCGCTCATTGAACTGAAAACTCTAAATGGCCACGGAAGAAGGGGATCCCCACCTTGTTCCAGAGCTGAGAGCTGTGTGGGTGATGGGTAAGCAAATGCACTGAGTTTCGGGTCCTAATGAAGGGCGTTGGGAATGGCAAGTGCTATCCTTTTATTTTGTTATTGGAAGTCAGTTTCCCACGACAGCTGTTAGGAGAAGAAAATGTGCAGAAATGAATCCTTAATGGCGGTGCTGACAATCAGCCTGCCTGGTGCAGAAGCTCCGGTGTCTGAAATTGAAAACTGTCTCTCTAAGGTGTCTGTGTGCTCCCATTCGGCCTTATGTCCCCATTGATTGCTTGGCTGATAACCAACTGTGAGTTTTTGATCCAAGGCCTCTCATTGCAGAGGTCTAAAAAACACTGGTTGGTAGATGGCCAGCAACAGAAGATGAAAGGTTTTTGTTCTCCATAATGGTAACATCTTTTTCCTCCAGTACCCACAACTTTTGAGCAAGGTACTCTACGAGAGAGTTTTAAAACCCTTTCCTCTTTCGGAATGGCCTTTATTATTTAAGAGTCTATTTTTAAGTACTTGTCACATGCCTTCTGGCCCAAACAAACTTGAGGTTATATCATTGTTTTTAACACCCCTTCCAGTGACTTCCCATTGATACTACCATCACCTCCGTGCCACCATCACAGCTGGAACAGCATCAGAACTCTCCCTAGAGCCCACAAGGTTTGGATCAAGGGTTAAAAAAACAAACAAACAAACAAAAAAAAACCAAAAAGAAACAAGATCCACCAGTAATACTCAGTGATAGTGAATGGTGAGGGGTGTTATAAAGTGGATCTTCTTAGTCTCAAGTGATAAAATCTTTCAGGAGGGAAATTTCTATCATGTACTAGAACCTATAGGAAATGGAGAACTTTTGAGCCCGTACTGCTGCTCCTTTGTGCAGTCCAGGTCTCTCTCTCCTTGTGCACTTGTCATTCTGTGAATTTGCTTCCAAGGGAAGTGGGTAAGTGCCTTGCAGAGCTTCTGTACAGTGTGCCACCTGGAGCAAAGTAAGATGGCGGTGCAGGTCCCAGCAGCTCAGGTTCCCCTGCATTGTTGGTGCCGACACAGTTCATCCCGGGTTGGCACAGGCCGGTGCTTCGGTGGAACCCAGGACCTTGCTGCTCAGCTCCTTTTTGTTGCTGATCCTCTCCTCTCCAGAGTTCTAGGAAGCTGTCTTGGCTCTTTTTTTTTTTTTTTTTTTAAGAAGTAAAATTACCTTTATTTGCAAATGACAAGATCATATATGGAGAAAACACTAGGGTTCAACAAAAAGATTAGAAATGATACAAGAATTCAGCAAAGCTGAAGTACATAAAGTCAATATACAATATTCTATTTTGTTTGTTTACACAACAAACTGTCTGAAAAGGAAATGAAGAAAACAATCCCATTTACAATAGTAATGAAAAGAATAAAATACTGGGCTGGGGTTGTGGCTCAGTGGTAGAGCGCTTGCGTTGCATGCGTGAGGCACTGGGTTCGATCCTCAGCACCACATAAAAAATAAATAAAGATATTGCATCCATCT